>CM069160.1:22606303-23023803 GCA_035221665.1 Okamejei kenojei | reverse complement strand
GGTTTACATTGGTTTCAGCTGTTCTTGGTCTGCTTTGTTTGGTAAATTCATAAATATATATGTTAATGTAATCTGTATCCACATACAATTATAACGTAATATTTACAATGTATGCTCTCTTATCTTGATACTAAAGTCATCAGCATTATGACTTTCAATGTTAACTTTTTTGAATCATTGATAGAACTGGAGTCCATTGCCTAAGGCAATTCAGGACTATATTGGTCTCCAGACTTATGTATTGCAATTTTGGACAGATATATATATATAAATATATATATATATATACATATATATATATATATACATGTATATACCTATATTTATATCTACATATATATCCCTTTTCATATCGGGATTTTACGAATGAACCTGATAACTTCTTGGTTAGTATATTGTCCGTAAATAGGACGATAAACACTCTGCGCCCTATTATTGCCTCTATCAATTATATACTCAGGAAAAATGCAATCCACAAGAACTCACATATATCTAATATGACAAATAATTTCACTGTACACACAGACTTCCAATTTCTTATAAAATATTGTTTTTTTGTTTATTTTGTGTTCTTATTTCTGCAAATTGCAGGTATAACACTTCTGTATACATAGTTATTTTATTGTTATGTTGTTATATTAGTTAAACCGTCATAGACTTATTTGACCATTAAACTATTGTAATGGTCTGATCAACCTGCAGATAGTCAATTCATATTTTCATATTATGGATGCCTTTGTACAACAATAAATTACTGGAACTATGAATCATCAGAAGTGTTTCAACATCACTCAATATTTATGAAAACCATGAAGGATCCGTTTTGGACCACCAAAATGCCTCTGGCAGTGTCTTGCTATATTTTCATCAGACACTGCCCTATCAGACAAAAATGAGAAACATAAAATAACATTTTTTTCCTCACATAATTGAGAGAAAAGCATCCACCTTTCCTGTTCTTGGTTTACCCACGAGAACATTTGAAAGATCGGTTATTTAATCTGTATACAACCAGATTAATCGTATTTAATCCATATTAATGACAATGTATTTTCCCCCCTTAATGCGTTGTCTGTGATAACATTGTCTTTTTCTTAGAGATAAACAGCTCGACTAAAACATTTTAGAATATGCCACATCTGTTTATTCAGATAATCACATGATTATTATTTTACTTATCTTATGTGATTTAACATATGCCACAGCCGTGGTATTGTTCACCTTGATATGACATGGACACTTCCATAATAGAACAATCGATATTTAATCCATAATTCCTTATACTTCAATAATTAATACAAATGTTTGGAAAATTTCTTAGGACAATTAATTTGTATTTACCTGATATTATTGTCGGTAGTCCCAACAAAGAGACGTATCAATAATTTTTATAAGAATAGATAATATTTTTATCTTACCCAAATATTCACAGAAGCTGTCCATCATCTGTTAATACTTGCTTCCGCTTGCAACAGCTGCTAAGCTTATAGTTTAAGCAACTTGTGAACCCCTTTTTTTATCCATACTTTAATAATGATAATGTATCATTTGGTATTTGCATAAGCCTCACACAAAGGCACACATAAGCTTCTGTATTCTTCCTTTTGGAGCTTTATTTACTCTTACCTAGGCTCCTTTCCTAATGGAGGGACAAAGTATGTCAACAAAGCAATAAGACATATTTGTATCACGGAACAAATGTTTCCCCTCTTATGGTATTACTCCTAAATCCAGAATAGTAATTTATAAATATTTATGAATGCCTAAACCATAGGCTTTATGTGATGGGTCAAGCCCTTGCCTGTCAACAGGCTTGTAATTGCAGCACTAATTTGCAGCTGACTCTAATTTAAATGTGATCAAGATAAACCATGACCATGTCCTCATTAGTGCAAGTACTGATATTTTATCAGTGCAATTGTTCTTCCAGTATTCTCTTTAACAGCCATATACTGGATTTCATCTTTTAGACAATGTTTTACCTTGCACCGCTTGACCCATTTTAATTAATGTCATGCACCTGTAATATTTGATTAACACATTGTTAATAACAACTGTATTTCAATATTGAAGATGTTCCATTTTAATAAAATGTTCTTACACTGTGAAAGTGTATATAATCACATC
Source organism: Okamejei kenojei (assembly GCA_035221665.1). Taxonomy (NCBI): domain Eukaryota; kingdom Metazoa; phylum Chordata; class Chondrichthyes; order Rajiformes; family Rajidae; genus Okamejei; species Okamejei kenojei. Next base: position 23,021,676 of record CM069160.1, on the reverse strand, counting down.
TGTACACTGAGGTAATTTATAATATATATATATGTACGTACCGCTTCTTTATTGTAGTTACTTTTGGGTGCAAACCTAAAATCAAATTTTTACGCGTTCTTATACAGGCGAACGAAACCTTTCTACAATTTTGTGTAGCCCTTAGTTATATTAAATTAATGATCATAATACACCTGTAATCCCCCACAATCGAAGATTTCTTGAATTTATTTTGTAACAGTTGTTTGCACCTCTTCAACGTACTTCAAGCCTTCTTTTCCCAATTATATGGGTTCGGATAAGGCTATGTTTGATTATGTTTATTTATCATACTTCTGCCTTAGTTTTGATCCATTATCAAATCCTTATATTGGATCATAATCCCCCCCCCCCCCCACTCCAAGTGTAAATACCTATAGTCTGTTCTTTTGAAATCAATACTTTGAATAATCATAAGGCAGGTTTTATTCCATAACAATCAGGCGTTTAACATAACCTGATTCGTATTGATCTGCAAATCTAGAGTGCAGATTTGGTCCCAAATATTATATATTTCTTCCCATTAAGCTCCACAAACTGATGGCAATTAATTTTACTTCAAATGTATTGGTTATTTGCACAATATTTTATTTGTTTTCCATTAAATGGAAATTCCATGCACCAGTTTGAAATACTTTTAAAATCGTATTTCCTTATATCTCATCTTATTGAGACATGGATATCATAACCGGATTCACCGTTGATATCTTTATCAACTTAAAAGTTTTATCATATTCTGCTGTTTCACCATAACAGCTTTCGTGCGACCAATTATTATTTTTTTTTTCATATTTACTTTTCATGGCCTCAATCATACATTCAGGTATCAAACCTAGTACACTTCTATATATATTTTGTGCTGAAGTGTACTTTAATAAAACATAAAAAGTTTTATTATTATGCTGCTGCTTTAATCATAACAGCTTTAGTGAGAGAACAATTAATTTTGGTTTCCATGGTTATTTTCCATGGCCTCACTTCTTATTCAGGTGTTGTAATTACACCTGTATCTATATATATACACCTCATCACCAGCCACCACTATCAGTGGATTTTTAGGGTCAGTTTTTCCATTTTATTTTTACTGCCCTCGTTACTCCTGAGTTTTTCCTCAAGGAGACTACCATCAAATATATCTGAGGTAGATATTCCCACCATATTTCATCATAAATATTAATATATGAAACCCCTTTAGGGTAGGTTAGGGAATGTTTTTGGGCCTTTTAACCCTTTTTGGCTTGAATTCTTTATTTACTTTATTTTTATTTTTTGGAAATTTTGTTTTTTTTTCCATTATTTTTTCAAGCCATAAAGCTTTTTCAGTGTGAAGGTGTTTTATTGATTTTTTAAAACTTATGGCCTTTCTGACTTTATAAAATTTCCACCCCCCCCCCCGTGCCAAACGTTTGTGAAGCGACTCAAAAATCTTTCTAACGTAATTTTGACGGCCACCGGAATCGGAACCGACACCGTAATATCCCGTTACGATCGCTCCCCTCAGGACGTTCTTTTAAAACTCCGTTGTTTTTCAACTTTTTTATTTTTATTGTTTTTTTCTTTTAAATTAGTTTTAAATTCTGGTATTCAATACCAGTCACGGAGTTTTTAAAACCCTGAAATGTTTTCCACTGCACTTACCTGCGGATCCGTACCTACCGCTGTCGAGGACTCTGCCGTCAGCGTCGACGTCATGCCGTTACAGCGCCAGGTGGGGCTTCTTCACGTAGTCACTCACATGACTCCGAAGTAAAATTACAAAATTGGGCCTCCACTTCCGAGGCTCTCCCTTTAATTTACGGAATATACAGAAATGTCTGTCTACCGAATTTCATCACCGATCTATTCAAGTACCGTATTTTCATTGAGAAAAGGTGCTAATGAACATATTGCAAGTGTGGTTCGGGGTTCTATCACAAAAACGGGTGCTGTCTGTGCGGCGTTTGTATTTTCTCCCCGTGACCTGCGTGGGTTTTCTCCGAGATATTCTCTGAGATATTCCACCCACACTTCAAAGATGTACAAGTATGTAGGTTAATTGGCTTGGTAAAAGAGTGTGTGTCGGATAGTGTTAATATGCGGAGATCGCTGCTCGGTGAGGACCCGGTGGGCCCCAAGGCCTGCTTCCACGTTGTATCTCTAAACTAAACTAAACTGATCTAAAGTCATGTTTTCTCGTGGAATATAAAATAGCTATAATTATTTGGCCCAACTGATAACGTATCTGCATTATATCCCTAAGATCGAATAGAAGCGGGAGTAACTCAGCGGGACAGGCAGCCAATCAGGGAAGAAGCAATGGATGACGTTTCGGGTCCAGATCCTTGTTCAGATCCTTCTTCGGCTTCTGAATCGTCACCCATTCCTTCACTCCAGAGATGCTGCCTGTCCCGATGAGTTACTGCAGGATGATTTGCCTATCTACGGTTTAAATCAACACGTGTAGTTCCTTCATATGCATTAAATGCCTCTTTGATTTTCATGAATGGCTAAATTAATATCAAAGCATCAGAATATAACTGCGCATATTCTGAATAAATGATCGATTTTAGTTTGCTGTTGATTATTTGCCATAATATAGTAACAATATTCATAATAACCTGACAATACTAATTACACCATCGTCAACAACAAAATAGTTTTTGAACAATTCATTACATTTGATTAATGCCGACGTTCCAAAAGAAATGTCAATGTGTGTAGAATCGTTTGAGAAATCCTGAAAGCCAGTAACCTACATTCTCGTCATTTAGTGATACAGGCAATGACGAAAACGCTGAAGAAACACGGTGAGCACGTGGAAAGATGTGTATCCACAATCGAGAGTACTGTGAGAGAGTTAACGATTACCACAAATTATATGTTGTAATGAATGTTGTCGACATAGATGCGTATATTTATTGATACATATGTGGTATGTATCCCATTGGAATTTAGAAACACTTTGAAAGCCAAGATTACTACATTTTTATATGCCAACGTGATGATCCATGTCACCCAAGTGGCTCGCAGCAGAGAAGGAAGAACGTATTTTCAATAATATATAATTATTGAAACCCAGATGTTGTAAACACGACATAAAGTTCAATGGTTATGACAAAGGATAAAGGGCAAATAACATGTATTGTCACATACACCAATTGGTGCAGCGAAATTTGAGTGAACATGCAGCACACAAATGAGAAAAACACAACATTATAGAATTTAACATTAAACACAAAAATATCCCCCCAAAGTGGAATCACCGTTTCCCACTGTGAGTGAAAGCGACAAAGTTCAGTCCTCTTTCTTTAGTTCACACATGGTCGAGGCCTATTGATTCCTACGCAGTTGCCGCAACGGACGCCCTCTCGCTGAATTATGGATCTCCGGTGTAGGAACAACACTCTCAGCAGCTTGGAGTTCCCAATCGGCCCCGTATTACCGGAGACCGCGGCTCAGGAATTTCACTGACCGAGCTGGGCGGAGATCCAACACTGGCAACTTCGGCGAGATATCCCAGGCTCAACGATGCAAAAAGTCAGCGACCTAGACCACAGCTCCACGGTATTCAAGTCGGTAGTCCCAGCACTCCGGAGCTTCCAACACAGTGATCGTCGGTACCGCGTAGCCCGCTCCGCGATAGCAATGCAGTGCTGCGCCTCTACTGAGTTTCTGGCCGGTCAGCGGCAGGAACGGTCTCACCAATGCAGTTTGTTGGCCGCGCGGAGGGGGCGAAGATGCGGCTCGAAGGAAAGACGTATCCCCGAGCCTTGTAGTGATTGTGGGAAAGAGTTTCCACCTCCCCCACCTCCCCCCCCCCCCCCCCCCCGCCCCATCCTCCACATAAAAATAATCAAAGTCGTCCTAAATAAAACTTTTCGACCGACAAACAATTTAAAGAAGAAGGAAGACACGAACAGCTGCAGGCGAAGCTGCCGCACTCGATGGCGCCACCACTCGTTATATGTGAACTCAAATGATGTCAACTCTGTTACAGCAACAACAAAAAATGAAAGAACATAGAATCGTGTGTCAGACCTCGTGCTAAAATGCTGCATTTCTATGAATAATGATTTCTATGAATAATAATCCTATCTGAAGTCACGCCGATGTATGATCGTTGGTACCACTACATTCATTGCCGGCATAATGCTACAAGGAGCGCATAATTGTAACATACAATGTTTGTTTTCTGTAAACTCCTTGTGCTATGAATTTCTCCACTGCAAATAATTATATGTGTTGCAGGTAAAGTACGTAATTAATTTTCTTCCATACTTTTGCAGTATCGCTGTACATTTGCTATCGTCATGCGGTTCGGGTCGTTTTCGCAACGTAATATATTGGTCGGTACCTTCAGTCAAAGAACAGCAATACCATCTTATGCTAGCGCCTCAGTTTTATTGCACCTTAGTGGAATTCCCCGATATGCAGATGTCCAGTAATATTCGTAAAAGGACCGCTTCTCAAACGCTCGCAGCATGTTCAATTGTTGAACACATGCGGTACTATTGGCATATCCATTAACATGTTTTAAAGTATTTCCATCCGAACAGTGTACATGTGAAATATCACTAAAGGGTTGGGCAGTTAGCAGAGCAAAAGTCCCGCAAATGTCCCAATTTTTCCAGCTGAACTGGAAACCGATATTAACTGTGCTTGCAACAGAAACAGTAGAAAAATGTTTCCATTTTTAAAGACATCGATTGACGTTTAATTGTATACAAGGGCATGATCCAAATTGTGATATTTCTAAATGTGTTTTGCTAGAGGGCGATCACTCCAAAGGCGTAACAGGTATGGAACCCTCTAAATTCACCTGTGTCAATAAATAAGAAACTGGGGACAATTGTAAATCCCATCTATGGCCATGGCCTCATGGTATGAACTCATCTTATACGTTGATTCGCCCCCCACATTTGTATTCACTCTAATCTACACCCATTCCGTGGCCCAGTCCGTTCCATCCTACGCAGGGGACATTTCACAAGTATGAATATTACACGATATTATACAGTTGGGCAAGATGGCCGAAGAATGGTTAATATAATTAAATCCAGATAGGCGTGAGGTGTTCCATTTTGGACAGAATATACCCAGTGAATAAAATAACCATGTGGAATAATGTAGAGCAGAGCAGAATAGACGTCCAGGTTCATAGTGCCCTGAAAGTGTCACGGATAGGTTCACAAAAATGCTGTAGAAACTCAGCGGGTGCAGCAGCATCTATGGAGCGAAGGAAATAGGCAACGTTTCAGGCCGAAACCCTTCTTCAGATTGATGGGGGTGTCACGGATAGGCTGTCGTCGAGAAGGCTTTCGTCCGATTTGCCTTTGATGAGTCAGGGCAATGAGCATAGAAGTTGTGACATTATGTTAACGTCGTACAATATGCTGCCGGAGCCGCATTTGTATCACTGTGTTGTTTTGACCACCCTATTACATGGAGGAGGTGTCTAGCTGGAAAGGGTGCAGACACGTATGCGGCTGTTGACAGCGCCTGCGGACCTGAGCTATATGAGGTTGTTGAGCAGGCACGGACATAATTCCGTGGAATGCAGGACAATGACTAGTGAACATAAAGGCTACAGTATAAAATCGTGATTGGGAATAGACAGGGTACATTTCATTTACCCAGAACGACGAATCAAGAACCGGGTGACACAGGGCTAAGGTGGGAGCGGAGAGATTTAAGGGCTACGTATTTGGGGAAACGTTCGCATAGAGGGTGGTGTGTATGTCTACTACACTAAGTGCTCTCGATGTGGATTCCACTACACCGACGATAGTGTACATAATTAGTTCAACGAGCACTTGCCCTCTGTTTGCGAGGACCGGATAAAATCCATTGAATTTTAGTTTAGTTTATTTGTGTCATGTGTACTGAGATACAAATCAATGCTTAGGATTGCGTGATATCCTGTCAAAATAAGACGATATCTGCATTCGTTATATCCGACCGCAGTAAAATGTTAAAGGACAGATATTTAGAAACGTTATATAACTGACGTCCGGTACTGTACGATTGCTGTAATTCGAAAGGACTTCAATGAGGTTCACGGAAGATCAGGTACCCATACCAGTTGAGGAGTGGACTGCACAGTTGCCCGATGACAGCTCCAAATAACTGTTCCTGAATCTTTATGTCTGTGTGTTGTGGTGAAACTACTAAATTTCCTGTATGAAGACAGATGGAAGGCGGGAGTGACCGCGTTGAGAATGGTCTTTGATTACTACGGCGAATTTGCCAGCAGCGGTGCAATGATAAAGAACACACATTACAAAAAAAAAATGTAACACATCCACCACAGTATTCATCACTGTGTTGGATGGCACAAAATCTGGCCAGTCCTCCTCCATTTTCCCCCCATGTCGGGACCTCAACCATCTGCAGCCGTCGCTGCGGGCGTCCAGACTAGTGGACAGGCACGTCTCCGGGAAAGTCCGCGTAATCCTCGATGTTAGCCCACTGGGGAGGCGACCAGGAAAACGTCGCGTCTCCGTGGAGGGGGCGACCGAACCGATCCCTCCCTTCACCCCCCCACACAAAAACACACCAATAATCACTAAAAACCTACTAAAAAAACAGTTGAAAAAAAGGATACGCTGCTGAGAGGGGGCCGGCTTGCAGCGCCCCCGCCGACCAAGGACGAATAAAACCGTATTGTATTGTATTGTAGCTAGCGTGCTATCAATGGAGTCGATGGAAGAGTGACTGGTTTATGGGATAGCCTGTACTATGGTCGAAAGTCTCTGCAAATTATTGCGGTCTTGGATGAAACTGCTTCCAACCCAGCCTGTGATGCTTCCGCATAAGATGCATTCTACGGTGCATATAATGAGTTTGGTGATGATTATTTTAGACATTCAGAACTTATTAAAAATGTTTAATTAACCAGAGACTTATCTGTGCTTTCTTGCCCTTTGGTACGATGTGGCTGGTCCAGGACAAGTTGCTGACGATGTTATCCTGGGAATTTGAAAATATCAAAATATCACCACCGCAATAAATTTAACGCAGACTATGCTGTATGTTGTGCTTCACTTCCTGAAGTAATTCACTATATCTTATGTTTTTCTAAAATTGATGGTTCTGTTGTTTTCTTGGCACAAAGTTTTCTATATTACTAAAAGTAAGATCTTGACCACTTCCTGTTTGTCTATTTCATGGTTTTTGAAAAAAACGCTGCAACTTACGGCTTTGATTTTTTGGCCATCTTACTCAGAGTAGCTCACCGCTGCGCAGGACAAGGTGATTTTCCCATAGATAACAAATAAAAGAGTTATTAATGTTTAAAGAATGATGAGATTCTCTCTGCTGCACCTGTTGGTGGAAGGGGGGGGGGGGGGACTATGAAACCCGGAAGTGTTGTGCCTCAGTCAGTCTGTGCAAGATGGGGAAGTGAGAGGATCACGTCTCTCAGTCTGAGTTGTGAATAACACCGAACATATGTCTGCTAAACTGTGAGTGTGGTTTTAATGACCTTGAGTGCCCTTAATGATTGGGTTGAAGTAAAAGGTCTGCAAATGGTTGCGGGGGGTGGGGGTGTTGAAGTAAAAGCTCTGCAGATGGTTGCTGTTGGGGGGTTGGGTTGAAGAAAAAGCTGCAAATTGTTGCTGGTGGGGTGTTTGAAGTAAAAGCTAAGCAAATGTTTGCTGGGGATCGGGGTGTTTGGGGTTGAAGTAATAGCACTGCAAATGGTTGCTGCGGGTCCCACTTATGGCTGTGATATTTGGCCATCTTACTCAATCCCCTCCGCTCAGCAGGTGCAGATGATTGTTCCCATCAATGGAAAATAAAACTGTTCCTTGTGTTTAAAACATGTTGAGCATCTCTCTCCTGCCAATCACGCCATGAAGGCCTACTTTTTCCGGTTTGAGAGGTGAGGGATTATAAAACCCGGAAGTGTGGGTGTGGCTCAGTCTCTGCAAGATGTGGGAGGGAGAGGTCACGACTATCTGAGCTGTGGACAGCCTTGCACCCTCCCTGAAATGGTATGAAACTGCAGTTGAATTCGGTGGCCTTGCACCCTGCTTGAAGTGCTCGGAAACTGCATTTGGATTTGGTGGCCTTGCATCTTGCTTGAAGTGGTAGGAACCTGCACCTGAATTCGGTAGTCTTGCGCCCTGCTTGAAGTGGTAAGAAACTTTACTTGAATTTGGTAGCCTTGCACTCTGCTTGAAATGGTTGGGAAATGGATTTGAATTTCGTGGCCTTGCACCCTGCTTGAAATGGAATTTCAAGGAATAGCCGTGAGCCAACTGCCAGCCCACCAGCCGTGAGTGAGCTGACAGCATCACGCTCGAGGGGCTGAGCTGCCACCCCAAGAATCCATTTGGCCCGCAATGTCCATACTAGCTATCTTGAGACCGATCCCTTCAGCCCACAACGCCCATACCAGCGCTCAGGAAACTCCCCGCCCTCCCCATCCGCCCCCCCACCTCCCGCTGGCCACCAATATTGGAATTGGTGGAGAGCTGGGATATTGCGTTGGGGGACCAGCAGTCCCGGGTGAACATGGGAGCCAACGGGCCCCAATTAATCTAACGTTCTACATCTTTTTTCTGTAACCTGTCTCGTCATTAGACCCTTTACGCGGATGTCACATGCAAACTTTTAGATTGAGTAGGATTAATATTTGGATGCAGTTGTCATTGTATAAACAGTAAAGTAAGAGTATATTCTGAAATATTCAGACTACATCCATGCCGGACACCTGTATTGTGCATTATGCGGACGAGGATGTGTCGCCAATCCTCATTGATTGCTGTCTTTATGCCAGCAAGTCTGGGATCCAGTTGCAGAGGAGAACACTGACTCCATGTTACACGTTTGTAGGTAAGCTTCATTGGGATAATGTTATTGCAGCAGAGGTATCGTCGATGAGTTGGAGTCTGACGTAGTATCCTTGCGATCCAGATATCTCCCTGATGTGCGTAGGGGCAGGGAGATGGCATCAGCACTGGACCTGTTGTGTCGGTACGCAAACTGCAGTGGATCAAGTGTGCGTGACCAGCCCCTCGAATCAGTTGATGAGGGTGTATGGACCTGCCACTGGTTGGTAGTCACTAAGACGTGAGTTTTGCGTTTCTTTGGCGTTCCATAAACGTCCCTCCTACTCATATAGGCAACTACCAGCAACTCCACTGCATTGATTCACTCCCCAATTCCTTTCTCTTCTACCACTGTTTCCATTAATTTTCCACTACCCCACTGAGAACCGTATTTATCTTCCCCCGTCCCCTATTAATTCCCAGTCGGTTCTGTATTTTATCCCCTTTCGCACCATATCGGATTGCGCCATCTGCTCCTTTTGCCTTCTCCAGTAAGCACTTCCAAGCACGTTCAATATTTCCAACCTATCCTCCACCATTCTTCAACCTGACATGTCTACCAATCAACTCCTTCTCGCCTGTACTATCTATCACTTGTTAGTTTTTACTACAACTCTACCACTCATTACTTTCTACCCTCAGCTCCATCTGTCTCAAAAAACCTTCCGGCCGAGACGTCATCTTTCTGGTTTCTACTACTGTTGTGGTCTAGCCTGCGGTTTGATTGTTGCTTTAGATTAAAATATCTGTAGTCACGCGTATCTCCGTTTAAACCCTCGTTTTAATTTAACCTTATTTTCAACATTTGTTTTTACTTTCAAAACACATTTGAGTACGGCGGATATTCACAAATAGTTTTCAAATGTTTTGGTGAATTTCGAACTTCGTAAAGGTCCTCGGGGTAATCTAAGGATGGTGCACAATTTCGACTGAAGCAAATTCAATGCTGAGGCCTTAAATGAGATCAAACGTTCTCTGGTGTTAACTTGATAATACAGCTGCTGCTTTCAGCCCGTAGCGAGGGCGAAAAAACAGGCCATTTTATATTCAATCTACCCCAGCACCATCTCCTGATATTGTTAATTTTGTAAAAGGATTTAGGCTATTCTTCTGCCTTATTTTCGATAGTTACAGCAGTGCTGGTTTCTAAATCAAGCTCTTCATTTTTTTTCAGGCAGAAATATTACAGCAGGTAAGTTTGAGTACTTCCATCAGTTACATTCGTAATTTATACTTGGTTAATTCCAGTTTCAGTTATTTTTTTTAAATAACATTGATAAATAGATCACATCCATCCAGCATACATAATTTATTGTGTGGTAGGGTGATCGTTGTTTCGTGGCCATATCTTTTAATTATGCATTAATTGCTTCGAATACAGAATGTTGCTCTTTTCCAATTATCCTCGTTCATTTCAGAAACCACTTCATTGCGGAAAGAACTTGGTAAATTGTTTTTATGAATAAAGTAGTGGATATGTGTTGTTATAATCTGATAAAAAACTTCCCTTGCGCCCTGGTCCAAATTTCCACTAACGAATATTTTATAATATTGTTACCTGTAAGGTAATGGAAATTTTATCATTTTATTTGACACAGTTCCATCCAATAGTTCAATCGTTTTTGTTATCTGTAGTTCTTTATTCAGTTTTTTCACTTAATTTCCTATTTTCCACTTACGTTGAAGACTCTCGTCTCTGTGATGGGGGGGGGGGGGGGGAGGATTGTAGTGTCATGAAGAGTGGCCATAGTAAACATGCCACGTAAAGAAATGAGTGTGATTTAGTCCATTAATAATTTCCGGCATAGAAACATGGAATCATAGAACAGAGAAAATAGTTGCAAGAGGAGGCCATTCTACCCCTCGAGCCAACAGCGCCATTCACTGTGATCATGGCTCAATCAATAACTCGTTCCTGCCTGATCCCCATATCCTTTAATTCCACTAGCCTCTAAAGTTCCATCCAACTCTCCCTTAAATCCATCAGTGAATTGGCCTACACTGCGCTCTGTGGCAGGAAATTCCACAAATTCAAATCTCTCTGGGTGAAAGTTTTTTCTCACCTCAGCCTTAAATGACCTCCCCCTCATTCTAAGACTGTGGACCCGATTCTGGACTCGCCCACCATTGGAACAGTTTACCTGCATCTAGCTTATCCAGTCCCTTTTATAATTGTATATGTTTTATAAGATCCTTCTAGTCTTTTCAATCTTTCCACATGTGATTGTCCCGCCATCACAGGGATCAATTTTGTGAACCTACCTCAATCACAAGGATGTCCTTCCTCAATTTAGGAGAGCAAAATTGCTCGCAATACTTCAAACGTGCTCTTACCAGAGCCCTATACAACTACAGAAGAACATTTATATTCCTATACTGACAATCCTCTTGTTATGAAGGCCAATATTCCATTAGCTTTCTTAACTGTCTGCTGTACATGCACGCCAACTTTCAGTGACTGGTGTACAAGGACACATATATATATATCGCTGTATCTCCCCCTTACCTAACCTAACCCCATTGAAATAGTAATCTGCTCATAGGTTTTGCCGCACAAGAGGATAACCCACATTTATGCATATTACACTACATCTACCACGCATCTGCCCAATCAATCAACCTAACCCGGTCACGCTGCAAGCTTCTGATGCCCTCCTCATATTTCACACTGACATCCAGCTTTGTGTCATCCGCAAACTTGCTAGTGTTGCTCCTAATGCCCTCTTCCAAACCATTAATATACAGTGGCTTGCAAAAGTATTCATACCCCTTGAACATTTCCACATTTTGTCACGTTACAACCACAAACGTAAATGTTTTTTATTGGGATTTTATGTGATAGACCAACGTCCAATCATCCGAAATGGAAAGAGTATGGCACAACTGCAAACCTACCAAGACATGGCCGTCCACCTAAATTGACAGGCCGGGCAAGGAGAGCAATTATGCACCACAAAGTGGTGCATAATTGTGAAGTGCAAGGAAAATGATACATGGTTTCCAAATTTTATTCCAAACAAAAAACTAAAAAGTGCGGCGGGCAAAAGTATTCTGCCCACCTGAGTCAATACTTTGTAGAACCACCTTTCGCAGCAATTACAGCTGCAAGTCTTTTGGGGTATGTCTCTACCAGCTTTGCACATCTAGAGACTGAAATGTTTCCCCATTCTTTCTTGCAAAATAGCTCAACCTCAGTCGGATTGGATGGAGAGCGTCTGTGAAGGGCAATTTTCAAGTCTTGCCAGAGATTCTCAATTGGATTTAGGTCTGGACTTTGACTGGGCCATTCTAACACATCGATATGCTTTGATCTAAACCATTCCATTGTAGCTCTGGCTGTATGTTTAGCGTTGTTGTCCTGCTGGAAGTTGGACCTCCGCCCCAGTCTCTAATAGGTTTTCTTCCAAGATTGCTCTGTATTTGGCTCCATCCATCTTCCCATTAACACTGACCGGCTTCCCTATACCTGCTGAAGAAAAGCATCCCCACAGCATGATGCTGCCACCACCATGGTTTACAAGGGGGATGGTGTGTTCGGGGTGGTGTGCAGTGTTAGTTTTCCACCACACATAGCGTTTTGCATTTATGCCAAAAACTTCAATTTTGGTCTCATCAGACCAGATCACCGTCCTCCACATGTTTGCTATGTCCCCCACATGGCTTGTGGCAAACTGAAAACGGGACTCCTTAGGGCTTTGTTTCAACAATGGCTTTCTGGCTTTCTTCTTGCCACTCTTCCATAAAGGCCCGACTTGTGGAGTGCACGACTAATAGTTGTCCTGTGGACATAATCTCCCACCTGAGCTGTGGATCTCTGCAGCTCCTCCAGAGTTACCATGGGCCTCTTGGCTGCTTCTCTGATCAATGCTCTCCTTGCCCGGCATGTCAGTTTAGGTGGACGGCCATGTCTTGGTAGGTTTGCAGTTGTGCCATACTCTTTCCATTTTTGGATGATGGATTGAACAGTGCTCCGTGAGATGTTCAATGCTTGGGATATTTTTTTATAACCTAACCATGCTTTAAACTTCTATACAACTTTATCCCTGACCTGTCTGGTGTGTTCCTTGGGCTTCATGATGCCCAAGGAACATTTTTTGTTCACTAATGGTCTCTAACAAACGTCTGAGGCCTTCAGAGAACAGCTGTATTTATACTGAGATTAGATTACACACAAGTGGACTCTATTTACTAATTAGGTGACTTCTAAAGGCAATTGGTTACACTGGATTTAATTTAGGGGTATCAGAGTAAAGGGGGCTGAATACCTTTGCACGCCACACTTTTCAGTTTTTTATTTGTAAAAAGATTTGGAAACCATGTTTCATTTTCCTTCCACTTCACAATTATGCGCCACTTTGTGTTGGTCTATCAAGTACAATCCTAATAAAATACATTTACGTTTGTGGTTGTAACGTGACAAAATGTGGAAAAGTTCAAGGGGTATGAATACTTTTGCAAGCCACTGTATATGGTAAACAGTTGCGACCCCAACAACGAGCCTTGCTGCACTATACTCACCACTGCCTGCCATTCTGAAAAGGACCCGTTCACTCCTACACTTTGCTTCCGGTATGCCAACCAATTTTCTATCCATGTCAACACTAAACATCCTATACCATGAGCTCTGATTTTAGTCACCAGTCTCTCTTGCGGGACCTTATCAAGGCATGCTGAAAGTCTATATACACTACACCCATTGGCTCCCCTTCATCCATTTTACTTGTCAGATCCTCACAAATTCTAGAAGATTAGTCAAGCATGATTTTCCTTTACTTTGACCGCGTTAACTTGGACTATCCAAATGCCCCATTATTGCCTCTTTAATAGTTCACTCCAGCATCTTTCCCACCACCGCAGTCAGGCTAACTGGTCTGTAATTCCCCGTTTTCTCTATCGTTCCTTTCTTGAACAGTCGGATAACGTTGGCTATCCTCCAATCCACATGAACTGATACTGAATCTTTTGAACATTGGAAAATGATCACAAATCCGTCCACTATTTATTGGGCCACCTCCATGAGGACCTGGGATCAGACCGCCAGGTCCAGGGGATGTATCGTCCTTTAGTCCCATAATATTTGTCGTCTGAAGAAAATGTATTTCAGTTCCTCTACTCCTTTAGATCCTCTATAACCCAGTACATCTGGGAGATTGTCTGCGTCGTCCTTAGTGAAGACAAATCAGAAGTACCTGTTTGTCTCCACTGCAATTTCCTTGTTACCCATATTAATTTCACCCGTGTTTGCCTTCAGGGGAACATATTTGGCGTTGTTAATATTTCCCTTAAAATATCTGACGAAGCTTCTAGTGCCCTTCTTTATATTCCTGGCAAGCTTCCCCTCGTACTTCATCCGTTCAACCCGTATTGCCCGTTTTGTTTCCATCTGTTGTCCTGTTAAAGTTTCCCAATCCTCTGACCTCCGGCTACTCTTTCCTGTAAATACGTGTTTTCTTTTAGTATTATTCTATCCCTATCTCTTGTCAGCCACGGTAGCCTCAAACTGCCCTTAGAATCGTTTTTCCTTTTTGAATGAAATGTTCCCGCGTCCTCCGGATTATGCCCATACATTCCTGCCATTGTTGTTACACCGTCATTCCTGCTAGGATCCCTTTCCAGTCAATCTTGGCCAGCTCCTATCTCATGTCTTCATTGTCTCATTTGTTCAAATGCATCACTGACACTTCCGATTTATACTTCTCCTTCTCAAATTGCAGATGGTAACTAATCATATTATGATCACCAGCTCGAAGCGGTTCCTTTACCTCGAGTTATCCTATCAAATCTGGTTTATTCGACAAAACTAAATCCATACTTGCCTTATTGCTGGTCGGCACCATTAGACGCCGCTCTAAGAATGCATCTCAGAGGCACTCTACAAACACTCTTTCTTTAGTCCAGAACCAACCTGATTTTCCCAGTCTACCCGTATATTGAATTTTCCATCACAACAGTGCAATTACCTTTGTTACATGCCTGTTTTAACCCCTGCTGCAACTCGCAGCCTACATCCGGGCTACTATTTGGGGGTTTGTAGATAACACCAATTAGTGTCTTCTTGTCTGTACAATCCCTCAGCTCAATTCACAGTGACTCTACCTCGTCAGTCCCTATGTGTTCCTTCGCAAGGGAATGAATTCCACCCCTCACCAGCAGAGCTACCGCCCCCCTCTCCTCTGCCCTCCAGCCTGTCCTTTCTGTAGCATGTATAACCCTGAATATAATGTTCTCAAGCCCGATCCTCATTCAGCCACGTCTCCGTAATCCCCACAATGTCAATCTATCAACCTCTAACTGAGCATCAAGCTCATCTACTTTCCTACTTATACCTCGCACATTCATATACAATACGTTAAATTCCTTACACATCTGCCTTTCACATCGATCCTTATTACATTTGTCATAACCTCCTAACCCTTTGTGAGCTTTATTTTTGCGTTAATGCTGGAGGCATTAGCTATTCCTTTAGACTCTTTCCCTTAAGTCTGTCCTTGACTATACCATTTGAAACCACCGCACCCCCCCCCCCCCCCCCCCCCCCCCACCCCCGTTATTTAATTTAAAACAACCCGTGTAGCAGTGGCAAACCTGCCTGCCGCAATACTGGTCTGTTAAGGTGCAATCTGTCACTTTTGTACAGTTTCCTCTTACTACAGAAGAGTTCCCAGTCTACTACACTATGTGTTCTCGATGTGGATACCAGTACACCGAAGATAGTGTAGATAATTCGTTCAACGAGCACATGCTCTATGTCTGCGAAGACCAGATATAATCCATTCAATTTTAGTTTCGCTTATTTTTGTCATTTGTTTGGGATATAAATAAATACACGTGTTTGCGTGATATCCTGTCAAAATAGTACGATATATGCATTCAATTTATCCGACCAAAGTTAATGTTTAAGGATAAACATTTAGGGAAAATATATAACTGAAGTCCGCAGCAGTTCGATTAATATAATTTGAAAGGACTTCAATGAGGTAGACGGAAGATCAGGGGCCCACACTAGGTCAGGGGTGGACTGCGCAGTTGGCCGATAACAGATGCGAAAAACTGTTCCAGAATCAGGATGTCTGTGTTTTTAAACTTCTACATTCCCAGTCTGATGGCAGATGGTAGTGGGAGTGACCGCGTTGAAAATGATCTTTGATTATGAAGTGGATGTAGCGTGGTAACGATGGGTTCGATAGAAGAGTGACTGGTTTATGGGGTGGTCAGTACTACGGCTGCATGTCTCTGCAAAGTATTGCTGTCTTGGATGGAACTGCTTCCAACCCAGGTTGTGATGCATCCGCATATGATGGATTCTACGGTGCAGATGGAGCTTGGTGATATTATTGGAGACATTCCGAACTTATTAAAAATTATAATTAGCTAGAGACGTCGTTGTGCTTTCTTGGCCATTGGTTTGATGTGGCTGGTCCAGGACACGTTGCTGGCTATTTTATCAAGCAATCTTGAAAATATCAAACCGCCACCTCAGCGCATGTAACGCAAAGTAGGCTGCCTGTAGTGCTTCGCTTCCTGAAGTCATTCACTGTTTCTTATCTATATTACAAAAAGTCTGATATTGACCGCTTGCTATTGTTCTGCATATTCATTTTAGAAAAAAAAAAACGCTGCCACTTATGGCTGTGATTGTGCCCACCTTACACAGAGTCCCCCTCCTCTGTGCAGGGCAAGATGAATTGTAACCATCGATGACAAATAACAAAGTTTATCTCTTGTCCCTCTCCGCACATCAAGTGCCGAGGATTTTTCCCATCGATGAAAAATAAACGAGTTATAGTGTAGAAAATATGTTGAGATTCTCTCCTGTCAATAACGCCACGAATGCTACGTCCCTTCTGGTGGGAGGAGAGGGACTACAAATCACTTAACTGTGGGCTAGGCTCAGTCTCTGCAAGACGGAGGAGGGAGAGGTCACGCTCGCTGTCTTTAGTGGCCTTGCACCCTGCTTGAAATGGTATGAAACTGCACTTGAATTAGGTGGCCTTGCACCCAACTGGAAGTGGTAAGAAACTGCACTTGAATTTGGTGGCCTTGCACCCTGCTTGAAAAATAATTTCAAGGAATAGCTGTCAGTCCACTACCAGACCAACAGCCGTGTGTGAGTTACCAGCACAACAGGCTTGAGTGACTAAGCCGTCAGACCAATAATCCATTCGGTCCACAATGTCCATCCTAGTCCACTGGATTGCAGTCTCTTCAACCCACAACTCCCATTAGCGTTACCGAAACCCCCCCCCCCACCCCCCCCCCCCCCCACCCCCCCCCCCCCCCCCCCCAAGCCCGCCCACCAATATTGGAATTGGTGGAGAGGTGGAATATTGCGTTGGGTGACCAGCCCTCCCCTGTGATGCTGGGACTGTTGTTGTCGCATAATCTCCCGCTCTCCCGCTTGAGCTCAAGCGGGAGAGCGGGAGATTTTGCGAAAATGCCCTTTCAGCGGGCGATCTCCCGCCAAAAGCGGGAGAGTTGGAGTCACTGTGGAGGGCACAATGAACTCCTTCTCCACAGCAGGGAACAATGGCGGTTGATAACCATAGGCACACTGGGATGTAGAGAAACAAGAGGATGAGCAAGTAAGTGTGTTGTGTGCATACTCCGCACATATAAGGTGTTTGCTCCAAGTTAAAGGAATCCGTGCCACCGAGCACCGCAGTCAGGTCTCCATTCCTGGTTGAGGCGTTCAGTCTGTCCATTGGATTCCGGGTGATAATCAGGTGTAAGGCTGAACGTGGCGTCCAAAAGTGAACACAACTCCATTCAAAACCTGGACACCAACTGAGGCGCCTGGTCAGACACGATTTCTCTGGGCAATCCACGAATTCGAAAAACATGAGACAACATGGCCTCTGCCGTTTTCCTGGCGGAGGGAAGCTTGTGCAACGGAATGAAATGGACCAGCTTAGAAAATCTCTCCACCACTGTCATGACTGTGGTGTTACCTCCATTAGAGGGCAGGCCCGTGACAAAGTCCATGGAGATGTCTGACCAAGGGCGTGAAGGGACAGGCAACGGATTCAGGAGGCCAAAGGCGGGCCGAAGTGAGGACTTATTCTGAGCACAAATACTGCAGGCGGCGATGTACTCCTTAATCCCCCTCTCCAGGGATGGCCACTAAAACCGCCGTTTGGCCACAAACAGGGTTCAGTGGATACCGCGATGACAGGAGATCCGAGACGTATTAGCCCAGTGAAGCACCTGTGAACGAAGAGACTCGGGGACAAACAGACGATTAGAAGGACACCCTAGCGGAGACTGAACACCAACAGTTGCCTCGGAAACTCTCTTCCCAATCACCCAAGTAATCGCCCCAACAAAACAGGAAGCAGGAGAATGGGAGTTGAAACCTTAGGGGACGGGGCAGCATCAAACTGTCGGGAGAGAGCATCAGGTTTGCCATTCTTGGCCCCAGGGCGGTAAGACAGTACCAAATCAAATCGATTAAAGAAGAGAGCCCACCTTGCTAGGCGTGAGTTGCGGCGTTTGGCTGGCTTGATGTATTCCATGTTCATGTGGTCTGTCCAAATTTGAAACGGCCGCTTGGTACCCTCCAACCAATGTCTCCATTCCTCCAAGGCTATTTTAACCGCTAATAGTTCACGGGTACCCACATCGTAGTGTGTCTCAGCAGGAGAAAACTTTCTTCAGAGGAATGCGCAGGGACGTTGTCGCCCATATGTGGAGGATTTCTGGAAGAGTACGGCCCCGATGCCCACACCCGAGACATCCACCTCAACCACGAACTGGTGTGACGGGTCAGGGTGAACCAGGAAGGGGGCTGAGGAGAAGCTCCTCCTTAGTCTCAAAAAAGCAGTTTCTGCTTGAGGGGACCAAGAGAATGGCACGTGGGGAGAGGTGAGTGCATGCAGTGGTGCAGCAGTGACACTAAAGCTCCGGATAAACTTCCTATTAAAAATTAGCAAACCCAAGGAACCCCTGAAGTCGCATACGACTGGAGGTTGTAGGCCAAGTGGCCACAGCACTGACCTTCCCCGGGTTTATCTCTATACCATCAGATGATATAACATAACTAAGGAATTGAACAGTGTTAACATGAAATTCACATTTCTCAGCTTTCGCAAACAGATCATTCAAGAGCAAACGTTCCAGCACCTGGTGTACATGCTGCACATGGGAAGTTTCCTCTGGAGAAAAAATCTAAATGTCATCAAGGTACACAAACACAAATTTGTTAAGTATGTCCCGTAATACATTGTTAACCATTCCTTGAAAAACAGCTGGAGCATTAGTAAGACCAAACGGCATGACCTGATATTCATAATGACCACTGGTTGTGTTAAATGCAGTCTTCCATTCATCGCCCTCCCTTATCCTTACCAGATGATAAGCATTTCTAAGATCTAACTTAGTGAATACTTTAGCGTCTTTTAACTGTTCAAATGCAGAGGGTATAAGAGGAAAAGGGTATCGGTGTTTAACAGTAATGTCATTGAGTCCTCTGTAGTCAATGCAGGGCCGAAGTGTTCCATCCTTCTTATCCGCAAAGAAGAATCCAGCTCCTGCAGGTGAAGAGGAGGGTCTGATTATCCCAGCAGCAAGGTCGTCGTCAATGTATTTTTCCATGGCTAGCCGCTCAGGTGAAAACAAGGAATAAAGACGACCCTTAGGAGAAACTGTACCTGGCAGAAGGTCAACGCAGCAGTCGTATGGTCTATGCGGCGGAAGAGAGGTGGCCTTGGCCTCGTTGAACACATCCTTTAGGTCTAGATAACATGACGGAACCTTGGTGAGATCTGGAACATCCCCCTCCATTGACCGGGGAGGCTACCGGAGGGTGGTCCTGGAAGATCCCAGCAAACTGCTCCTTGATGAATCCTTCATAGACTCAGGAGAATAATCGTGCAGATAGATGAGTTTACAGTTATTTCCCCAATAAATTACTTACCCAGTACCCCAGTTCATGTGAGGTTTATGGTAAGACAGCCAAAGGAGCCCAAAACTGGCGGATGAAGAGGACAGTCGAGGAGATGAAATCTGATGGTCTGCAAGTGATTAGCTGCCACGATGAGTTGAATAGGTTGAGTTTGGTGAATCACCCGCACGTTAGGCGCCCATTCAGTGCACTAGCCTCTTGAGGATCTTGAACCTGTTCAATTTCCAGCTTCAATTCATCAGCCAAGCGAATGTCCATGAAGTTCTGATCTGCCTCAGAATCAACCAAAGACTGCAGGGAGTGCCACTGGGAATGCGCCAACAATTGTACAGTTGTGAGGTGACGAGAGGAACAGCTCATAGGAGTGGTACAGCTCACTGATGTCCTCTATTTCATTGGTGAGCCTTGCCTTTTACTGAACAGCTGTTCAAAAAATGTCCAACTTCACCACAGTAAAATCATCTCCCCTCCCTCCGGTCTGAGTTTGGCTCGTTCCACAAGCATCGGCTAGTCCGAAGAGACAGGTGGCGCCATAGGCTGACTGGACCGGCCGAGAGGGAGGAAGGCGAAGTGTGACGCTGCCGCCACTGTTGGAAGGTGGGCCGAACTGCCGCCGATCTCCTTTCTCGCTCTCTTTCTCTCAGCCTAGCGTCAATTTGGACAGACAGGGAAATCATAGTCGAAGTCGGAAGGCAGGGTTAGTGCAGTCAATTGATCTTTGATAGCTTCAGACAATCCATCAGAACTGAACGAGTAGGAGGACACAAATGCAGGCTCAGACACAGGGCAGATCCGTTTTCAGAGTTTAACCGGTCCAAGTCGGTACACAGGTAAGCAAAAACAGGTGCAACAGTATAATTTAGGCCAGGAAAAAACAGTGGTCGAAAAACAGGCAATGGTCGAGGTCACAAGGTAACAATATTTCTAGAGCTGGAACGAAGTGATACTAATTAGCATACACAACGAACTGGCAATGAGAACTAAAACACAAAGGGCTTAAATAAAGTCTAACAGGGGATAACGAGACACAGGTGTAAAACATCAGGGCGGGGCAAACAATCACATGAGCGTACACAACATGACAGGAAGTGGGATCTGAAACACGAGGAGATGTGAGACACCAACATAAAAAAAGAATGCAAACTCAAATACTAAAAACCAATAAGAAACATAAACTCGATCAAACGCGAGACCTGCCACACCAATCCTCACTAATTGCTGTCTTTGTGCCAGGATGTCAGGTATCCAGTTGCTGAGGGAAGTACTGACTGCAAGTTCCACGAGTTTGCTAATGAGCTTCATTTGGATAATGTTATTGAAGCAGGGGTATTGTCGATGAGTTAGTCTGACGTAGTATCCTTCAGATCCAGGTGTCCCTTTCATGTGTGGGGGGACAGGGAGATGGCTTCAGCATTGAACCTGTTGTGGCAGTAGGCAAACTGCTGTGGATCAAGTGTGCATGACCAGCCCCTCGAAACACTTCGGGATGGTGTTTGGCACTGCTGCTTGTTGGTTGTCATTAAGGCGTGAGATTTGGAGTTTCTTTGGCATTCCAAGAACGTCCCTCCTTCTCAACCACCCTACCACTCATTATTTTCTACTCTCAGCTCCATCCGTCTCACAAAACCTTCCGGCCGAAACATCGTTTTTTTTCTGATTCCTACAACTGATGTGGTCTAGCCCCTGAGTTCGACCTGCGGTTTATTGTATATGAATTGGATTAATATCCTGGCGGGGAAATTTGCAAAGGCTACTGGGGGGACTTTAACCTAGAACGGTTGGGGGGAGGGACTCAAATAGAGAAAGCTAGTAGACAGGGTCTGAGGCAGGAGGCAGAGAAGGGAAACACTCAGAACAAAAATGTCGGGGGGGGAGCAAACATTATCAACAGAGAATATGAGGTGGTGGGTTTCTTAAGCAGAGAGAAAGAGGGGTAAAATTTGAGGGTAGAAGCAATTGGCAGCAAGGTGAAAATTAACAGTGGCAGGCAGACAAATCCAGGGCAAAAATAAAAAGGGGCCACTTGTCAACATAATTGTATAAGGAATAAGAGCGTTGTAATAAACAAGCTTGGAGGCTTTGTGTCTCAATGCGAGGAGCATGCGTAATAAGGTGGACGAGTTGAATCTGCAGATAGCTATTAGTGACTATGCTATAGTTGGGATCAAGGAGACATGGTTCCAAGGGGCCCAAGGCTGGGAGCTGAACATCCACAGATATTCAATATTCAGGAGGGATAGACAGAAAGGCAAATGAGGTGGAGTAGCGTTGCTGGTGAGAGAGGAGATTAATGCAATAGAAAGGAAGGACATTAGCTTGGAGGATGTGGATTCGATATGCGTAGTGCTGCGAAACCTTAAGGGGCAGAAAACGCTAGTGGGAATTGTGAACATGCCGCCTAACAGTAGTCGTGGAGTTGGGGATGGCATTAAACAAGAAATTAGAAATGCGTGCAACAAGGGTAAAACAGTTATAATGGGTGACTTCAATCCACATATAGATTGGGTGAATAAAATGGGCAGGGGTGCTGAGGCAGAGGATTTCTTCGAATGTTTGCGGGATAGTTTTCTAAACGAACATGTTGAGGTACCAAGGAGAGAGCAGGCTATTCTAGACTGGGTATTGAGTAATGAGGAATGGTTAGTTAGCAGTCTTGTTGTGCGGGGCCCGTTGGGCAAGAGTGACCATAATATGGTTGAGTTCTTCATTAGGATGGAGAGTGACATAATTAAGTCAGAAACAAGGGTTCTGAACTTAAACAAAGGTAACTTTGAAGGTATGAGACGTGAATTGGCCAAGTAAGACTGGCAAGTGATTCTTAAAGGGTTGACAGTGGACGTGCAATGGAAGCTATTTAAAGACTGGATGGATGAACTACAACAATTGTTCATCCCAGTTTGGCTAAATAATAAATCAGGGAATGTAGTGCATCCATAGATAACAAGGGAAATCAGGGTTAGTATAAAAACATAAGATGAAGCATACAAATTACCCAGAAAAATCAGCCTACCAGAGGACTGGGAGAAATTCATAGTCCTGCAGAGGAGGACAAAGGCCTTATTTAGGAAGGGAAAATATATTATGAAAGAAAACTGGCAGAGAACATACAAACTGACTGCAAAAGTTTTTATAGATATGTAAAGAGAAAGAAATTAGTTAAAACAAATGTAGGTCCCTGGCAGTCAGAAACAGGTGAATTGATCATCGGGAACAAGGACATGGCAGAGCAATTGAACAACTACTTTAGTTCTGTCTTCACTAAGGAAGACATAAATAATCTGCCGGAAATAGCGGGGGACCGTGGGTCAAATAACATGGAGGAACTGAGTGAAATCCATGTTCGCCGGGAAGTGGTGTTGGTAAATTGAGAGGATTAAAGGCCGATAAACTCCCAGGGCCGGATATTCTGAATATCAGAGTACTCAAGGAAGTAGCCACAGAAATAGTGGATGCATTAGTGATAATTTTTCAAAACTCCTTATATTCTGGAATGGTTCCTGAGGATTGGAAGGTAGCTAATTAACCCCACGTTTTTAAAAAGGAGGGAGAGAGAAAACGGAGAATTACAGACCAGTTAGTCTAACATCGGTAGTGGGGAAACAGCTAGTCAGTTATAAAAGATGGGATAGCAGCACATTTGGAAAGTGGTGAAATCTTTGGACAAATTCAGCATGGATTTACGAAAGGTAAATCATGTCTGACGAATCTGATAGAATGTTTCGAGGATGTAACTAGTAGTTTTTCAAGGGAGAACCAGTATATGTCTTATATCAAGGCTTTCAGAAGGCTTTCGACAAAGTCCCACATAAGAGATTAGTATACAAGCTTAAAGCACACCGTATTTGGGGTTCAGTATTGATGTGAATAGAGAACTGGCTGGCAGACAGGATGCAAAAGGGTAGGATAAACGGGTCATTTTCAGAATGGCTAGTCGTGACTATTGGGGTACCGCGACGCTCAGTGCTGCGACCCCAGCTATTTACAACATATATTAATGATTAGGACGAGGTAATTGAATGCAACATCTACAAGTTTGCAGATGACCCTAAGCCGGGGGATAGTGCTAGGTGTGAGGAGGATGCTAGGAGGCTGCAAGGTGACTTGGATTGGCTGGGTGAGTGGGAAAAAAAGATGTCAGGTGCAGTATAATGTAGATAAATGTGGGATTATCCACTTTGCCGGCAAAAACAGGAGGGTAGACTATTATCTGAATGGTGGCAGATTAGGAAAAGGGGAGATGCAACGAGACCTGAATGTCATGGTACACCAATCATTGAAATCAGGCATGCAGGTGCAGCAGGCAGTGAAGAAAGCAAATGGTTTGTTAGCATTCATAGCGAAATGATTTTAGTATAGGAGCAGGTTCTACTGCAGTTGTATAATGTTTTGGTGAGACCACACCTGGAGTATTGCGTACAGTTTCAGTCCCCAAATCTGAAGACAGACTTTCTTGCCATAGAGGGGGTACAGAAAAGTTTCCCCAGACTGATTCCTGTGATGTCATATGAGGAAACACTGGATAGACCCGGATTGTACTCGGTAGAATTCAGAAGACTGAGGGGGGATCTTATAGAAACATACAACATTCTTAAGGCGTTGGACAGGCTAGATGCAGGAAGATTGTTCCCGATGTTGGGGAAGTCCAGAAAAAGGGGGTCACAGTCTAAGGATAAGGGGGAATTTCTTTAGCACCGAGATGAGTAAAACATTTTTCACACAGAGAGTGGTGAGGCTCTGGAATTCTCTGCCAGAGAAGGCACTTGAGTCCAGTTCATTGGCTATATTTGTGAGGGTGTTAGATGTGGCGCGTGTGGCTAAATGCATCAGGGAGTATGGAGAGAAGGCAGGTACAGGATACTGAGTTGGATGATCAGCCATGATCATATTGAATGGCGGTGCAGGCTAAAAGGGCCGAATGGCCTACTCCTGCACCTATTTTCTATGTGTCTATGTATCTATGTTTGATTTTTGCTTAAGATTCCAATATCTGTAGACTCTTGGATCTCCGTTTAAACCCTCGTTTGAATTTAAACTGATTTTCAACATTTGTTTTTGCTTTCAAAATATATTTGCGTATGGCGGACATTCACAAATTGTTGTGAAATGTGATGATTTTCGAACTTCGTAAAGGTCATCAGTATTCTAAGGATCGTGCACTATTTCGACTGAAGGAAAATCAACGCTGACTGCTCTCGATGCTTTGGGGAACAGTAAAAATGATTAGGCCTTAGTTTGAGTTCAATCGTTCTATGATCATAACTGCTTAATACAGCTGCAGCTTCAGGCAGATAGCGGGGGCGAAAATCAAGACATTGTATTTACAATCCACACCAGCACCATCCACTCATATTGTTAATTTTGGAGAAAGGTTTAGGCTATTCTTCTGCTTTATTTTCTATAGGTTAAGCAGTGCTGATTTCTAAATCAAGCCCCTCCCCTTTTTCAGGCAGATCTATTCCAGCAGGTTACTTTGACTATTTCCCTCAGTTAGAATAGTAATTTATACTTGTTTAATTCCAGGTTCAGTTATTTTTTAAATAACATTTGTAAATAAATCACACACATCCAATATACATTGTTAATTGTGTGATAGATTGACCGTTGTTTCGTGGCAATTTATTCTAGTAATGCACCAATCGCTTAGAAAAACGTAATGTTACTCTTTTCCAATTATCCGTGTTCATTTCAGAAACCACTTCACTGCGGACAGAACTTGGTAAATTATTATTATGAATAAAGTAGTGGATATATGCTGTTATAATCTAGTTAAACTGCCCTTGCGCCCGGGCCCAAACATTCCACTAAATAACATGTTATACCGTTGTTATCTGTAAGTTAATGGAATATTAAGCTTTCTGATCAGACAGAGTTCCACCCTGCAGTTCAATATTTTGTTGTTATCTGTTGTTCTTTATTAATTTTTTTCACTTAATGTCTTATTTTACACTTGCGTTGAAGACTCTCGTCTCTGTAATGGGGGGGGGGATTGTCGTGTCATGATGAGTGGCGTAAATATATGAATGTGATTTAATCGATTAATTATTGCAGGCATAGAAACATACAAATATATCAAATATGTGCAGGAGGAGGACAGTCGGACTTCCAGCCAGCAACGCCATGCATTGTGATCATGGCTGATCTTCCCCAATCAATAACCCGTGCCTGCCTTCTCCCATTGATTCCACTAGCCCCTAAAGCACTACCTAACTCTCTCTTAAATCCATCCAGTGATTTGGCCTCCACTGCCATTTGTGGAAGGGAATTCCTCAAATTCACAACTATTGGTGAAAAAAGATGTTACTTAACTCAGAGCTCCAGTGGATTTTGAAGAAACAGCAGCAAAGAGAAGCTGGAAAAATCAGTGATTGGCTCTGAGAGTTACAAATGAGTCAGTGGGGGAAAACAGTTTAAAACTGAGGAATTTGGTTTGTACGTTGATAATTAGGCAATGTATCCGTCAATATAAGCAAGACTTCTCTTAGGGAGCAGCAGTGAGGGAAGTGCCTTGAGAGGGAAGTGTGTGTCTTTGGCTCGAGAGTGTTCGGCGAGGAGGCTGAGGAGAGGAGGCTACCCATAAAGCTCGAGAGAACGGGGCGCTGTGAACACATGTCGGGGCAGATGAGACGGTGCGAGGCTTGCAGAATGTGGGAGCACAGGGACAAAGATGGAGCATCTGGCTGCTACGACTGTGGCAAGTGCGTCACGCTTCAGCTCCTAGTGGACCGTGTTGCGGCACTGGATAAGCAGTTGGATGACCTCAGGGTCATCATGGAAAACGAGAGTTTCCCGGACAGGACATACAGTGCGATAGTCTCGCCGAGAATACGGGAAAAACCAAGGTGTGTGACGGAGAGAAAGGTTGGAAATAGTGAAGGCAGAAGACGCAGGTGGCTGTGCCTAATGTAAACAGGTACGCCCTGTTGGGAAATGTCCGGGGAGACGATGTTTCCAGTCCGAGCGGCAGGCACTTCGGTGGCTCCAATCCAAGAGATGGGACTCGACCGGCGAGACCGACATTGGTCAGAGCCCTAGTGATGCGGCAGGAGACGCTCTGGCGTCAGATGAGATGATAAGATGGTCTGTTAACCTCTCTGGTACCAGGGTTCAGGATGTCACGAGCCGAATTCTGAACATCCTCGTGAGAGAAGGTAAACAGCCGGCAGTAGTTGTGCACGTAGGTAGAAACGACATCGGGAAGAAGACGAAGGAGGTTCTCCAAAAATCCGCCGGACTTCTAGGGAGCAAGGTTTTAGATTTATAGACCACATGAATCTCTTCTGGGGTACTAAAAGGACATGTTACACCTTAAATGGAGGGGGGCCGACATTCTGGCAGTCAGGTTTGCGAGGGCTACACGTGTAGGATTCAATTAAATAGCAGGGAGGGGGAGGGATTGACAAATTGGGAGTGAAAAGATGAAGAGAAGTGACTACAGGAAAAAGTACAAAAGATTCTCGAATTAATGGAAAGGAAAACTCGAGAATGGACAACAGAGTAAGGTCAGGGCCAATTGCGAGCGGTGCGAGGGGGAAGTGAACACGGAGGTCAAAGTGCTGCATATGAATGCGCGAACTATATCGAATAAAGTGGACGAGCTTGAGGCTCTGTTAGAAACTGGCAAGTATGATGTTGTGGGAAATACTTAGACATGACTGCAAGAGGGCCAGGAGTGGGAACTGAATATTCAAGGGTATACCTCTTATCGAAAAGACAGCAGGTGGGCAGAGGAGGTGGGGTTGCCCTGTTGGTGAGGAATTAATTCCAGTCCCTTGGCAGGGATGACATTTAAGCAAAACATGTGGAGTCAGTATGGATAGAACTAAGTAATTGTAATTGTAAAATAACCTAATGGGACTAATCTACAGACCCCCCAAACAGTAGCCTGGACATGGGGCCCAAGTTGAATCAGGAGTTAGAATTGTCATGTAGTAAAAGTAATGCTGTGGTTGTTATGGGGGATTTCGACATTCAGGTAGACTGGGAAATCACGTTGGTACTGGACCACAAGAAACGGTATTTGTAAAGCGCCTTCGCGATGAATCCATAAAACTGCTTGTATTGGAGCCTACCAGTGAGAAGGCAATTCTGGATTTCGTGCTTTGTAATGAACCGCATTTGATAAAGGACCTTGAGGTTAATGAGCCATTGGGAAGCAGTGACAATGACATGGTCATGTTTAATCTACAATTGGAGAGGGAGAAGAGTAGCATTGTAGTTGAATAAAGTGGACTATGGGGCCATGAGGGAGGAGCTGGCCAAAGTTGACTGGAAAAATACGCTAGCAGGGATGGCAGTGGAACATAAATGGCAGGATCAGTTCATTCCGAGGAGGAAGAAAGATTCCAAGGGGAGAAAGGAACGACCATGCCTGATAAGGGACGTCAGGGATAGTATACAAATTAAAGCGAATAAGTACAACGTAGCAAAGATGAGCGGGAAGCAAGAGGATTGGGAAATGTTTATAGAACAAGAATTGATAACCAAAAATCCAATATGGGGAGAAAAGTTGAGGTAGGAAGGTAAGCTAGCCAAGAATATAAAGCAGGATAGTAAAAGCTTATTTAGGTATGTGAAGAGGAAAACATAGTTAGGTCCAAATTTGGACCCTTGAAGACCGAAAAAGGTGAACTCATTATGGGGAACAAGGAAATAGCAGATGAGTTGAACAAGTACTTTGGATCCGTCTTCACTAAGGAGAATACAAACCAACTTCCTGACATAAGAGTGGCCAGCCGATCTGGGGTGAAGAACTGAAGGAAATTAGGCGGGCAAGGGTGTTGGATAGCCCGATGCGACTGAAGGCTGATAAATCCCCTGGGCCTGATGGTCTGCATCCCAGGGTACTTAATGAAGTGGCTCTAGATATCGCGCATGCATTGGTGGTACGTTTCCAATGTTCTATAGACTCAGGATAAGTTCATGTGGATTGGAGGGTAGATAATGTTATCCCACTGTTTATGAAAGACGGGAGAGATAAAACAGGGATTTATAGACCAGTTAGCCTGGCATCGGTTGTTGGGAAGATGCTGTAGTCAATTATAAAAGATGAGATTGCCGAGCATTTGGATTGCCGCAACAGGATCTGTCCGAGTCAGCATGGGTTTACGAAGGGGAAATCATGTTTGAATAATCTTCTGGAATGTTTTGAAGATGGAACTCGGAAAAATTGTCAAAAGAGAGCCAGTGGATGTAGTGTACATTGACTTTCAGAAATGATTTGATAAGCTCCCACGTAGGAGATTAGTGGGGAAAATTAGGGCACATGGTTTTGGGGGCAGAGTGCTGACATGGATAGAGAGGTGGTTGGCACACAGAAAGCACAGAGTATGGATAAAACCATAGAAACATAGAAAATAGGTGCAGGAGTAGGCCATTTGGCACTTCGAGCCTGCACCGCCATTCAATATGACCATGCTTGATCATCCAACTCAGTATCCCGTACCTGCCATCTCTCCATACCCCCTGATCATCTTAGGCACAAGGGCCATATCTAACTCCCGCTAAAATATATCCAATGAACTGCCCTCAACTACCTTCGTAACGGGATTTCAGAATGGCAGGCAGTGACTTGTGGGGTACCGCAAGGCTCGGTGCTGGGACAGCAGCTATTTAGAATATATATCAAAGATTTGGATGAAGGGATTCAAAGTAACATTAGCAATTTTACAGATAACACAAAGCTGGGTGGCAGTGTGAACTGTGAGGAGGATGCGATGAGAATGCAGGGTGACGTGGACAGGTTGGGGGAGTGCGCAGATGCATTGCAGATGAAGTTTAATGCGGATAAATATGAGGGTATCCACTTTGGTAGCAAAAACAGGAAGGCAGATTACTATCTAAATGGCGTTCACTTGGGAAAAGGGAAGAACAGCGAGATATGGGGGTCCTCGTACATCAGTCTATGAAAGTAAGCATACAGCTACAACAGGCAGTGAATAACGCGAATAGCATTTTGGCTTTATAACAAAAGGAATCGAATATAGTAGCAAAGAGGTCTCTCTGGAGTTGTACAGAGCAAAAGTGAGACCACACCTGGAGTATTGAGTGCAGTTTTGCTCCCCTAATTTGAGGAAGGACAGTCTTGTTAGTGAGGGAGTGCAGTGTAGGTTTACAAGGTTAATTCCCGGGATGGGGGGACTGTCATCTGCTGAGAGATTGGAGCAGACTCATCCTTCTAAACTCCAGTGAATACAAGCCTAGTCGTTTCAATATTTCCTCATATGACAGTCCCGCCACCCCTGCGATCAATGTTCCCAATCGACCAGATGTGGTCATATCTGAGCGTTATTCAACTGCAGAAGAATCTCTTTACTTCTATATTGAAATTCCTTATGTTATGAAGGCCAACATTCCATTAGCTTTCTTCACAGCCTGCTGTACACGTACGCCAAATTTTAGTGAATGGTGTGCAAAGACACCCAGGTCTCGGTGCACCTCCGCCTTCCCAAATCTAACCCCATTGAGATAATAATCTGCCTACTTGTTTTTGCCGCTAAAGTGGATAAATTCACATTTAATTGCATTAACTGCATCTGCCACGCATCTGCCCAGTCACTCAACCAGTCCAGGTCACCCGACATCCTCCTTCACCCCTTACATCATCCTCACAGTTCACAATTCCACCCATCTTTCTTTCATTCGCAAACTTGCTACTGTTGCTCCTCATTCCCTCTTCCAAATCATTAATATATGGTAAACAGTTGCAGCAACAACACCGACCCTTGCGGCCCTCCACTAGCCACTGGCTGCAATTCTGTAAAGGGCTCGTTCACTCCTATTCTTTGCTTCCTTCTGCCATTCAATGTTATATCCATGTCAACACCCTACTCCCAATACCATGCCATATAATTTTAGTCACCAGTCTCCAGTGCGGCACCTTCTCAAAGGCTTTCTGAAAGTCTAGATACATGACATCCACTGGCACCCCTTCATCCATTTTAGTTGTCACGTCCTCAAAAATGTCCAGAAGACTAGTCAAGCACGATTCCCCTTTCCTAAATCCACGTTGACTTGGACTAAACCATTTACTGCTATCCAAATGCTCCATTATTACCTATTTAATAATGGACTCCAGCATTTTCGCACCACCGATGTCAGGCTAACTGGTCTGTAATTCCCCCTTTTTTCTCTGGCTCTTCACTTGAGAAGTCGGACAACAGTAGCTATCCTCCAATACACAGGAACTGATCCTGCATTTATGGAACAATGGAAAATAATCATCATAATCCACTATTTCTAGAGCCACCTCCCGAAGGACCCTGGGATGCACACCATCCGGCACAGGAGTTGTATCGTCCTTTAGTCCCATTAGCATACCCAAATAACTATTTCACGCCTAATTAAAGTTTATTTCAGTTCCTCTACTCCCTTAGATCCGCTGTTCCCCAGTACATCTGGGAGATTGTTTGAGTCTTCCTTCGTGAAGAAATATCCGAAGTGCCTGTTCAATTCTTCTGCCATTTCCTTGTTACCCAGAATTAATTCACCCGTGACTGCCTTCAAGGGACACACATTTGACTTCGCTATTAATTTTCCCTTAACATATCTAAATGAGCTATTACTGTCCTTCTTTATATTCCTGGCCAGCTTCCCCGCGTACTTTAAATTTTCAACAGTATTGCCCGTTTTGTTTCCTTCTGTTCTATGACAACTTCTGGCACCCGGCTACAATTTGCTGGGTTATACATATTTTATTTGAGTTTGTTTCTATCCCTAACTTCTGTTGTCAGCCACGGTCGCCTCCTACTATCCTTAGAATATTTCTTACTTTTTGGAATTAAGATGATCATGCGTCTTCCGGATTATGCCCCCAAATTCCTGCCATTCCTGTTACACCGCCACTCCTACTAGGAACCCTTTCCAGTCTACCTTGACCAGCTCCTCTCTCATGCCTTCATAGTCCCATTTGTTCAAATGCATCACGAACACTTCCGATTTAACCTTATCCTTCTCAAATTGCAGATTAAAACTAATCCTATTATGATCACAACCTCCAAGCTCTTCATTTACCTCGAATGCTCTTATCAAATCTGGTCCATTAGACAACACTAAATCCATAATTGTGTTAACCCTGAATATTATGTACCCCTACACGATCCATCTGCAGCCACGTCTCAGTATTCCCCACAATATCATATGTACCAACCTCCAACTGAGCCTCAAGCTCATCTAATTTACTTATTGTACTTTGCACACTCATTTACAATACTTTTAATTCCTTACGCATCTCAACTTTCACATCGATCCCTATTACACTTGGTCATACGCTCCTCTCCCTTTGTGAGCTTTGTTTCCTGTTCAGTCTGGGGTCCTTAACTATTACTTTACTCTCTTTCTCTTTAGCTCCGTCCATGACTATTCCATTTGATACCCACTCCCCTTATTTAATTTAAAACCACCCGTGTAGCAGTGGGAAACCTCCCTGCCATAATGAGGGTCACCCAGCTGTTAAGCTGCACACCGTCCCTTTTGTACAATTCACCCTTACTCCAAAACAGATCCCAGTGGACTAAGAATCAAAATCCTTGCACCCTGCACCAGTTCCCCAAACATATATTTGGTCCTGTGTCTCATTGTTCCTGCACGAGGAACTGGAAGCAAACCGGAGATAAGCACACTGGAGGGCCTGCTTTTCCGCATGTTTCCAAGCTCTCTGAAGTTACGCTGCACAATATTCACCCCCTTCTTTCCGACATAATGTGTGCCGACATGCACTACCAACTCCGGCTGTTCACGTTCGTCGTTGAGGATGTTCTGCACTCTGTCTGTGATATCCTGGATCCTGTCACCAGGGAGGCAGCACACCATCCTCGCATCCCGTCTGTTGCCGCAAAACCCCCTGTCCGTACCTCTCTCAATGCAGTCGCCAACTATCACGGCGTTGTGGGACGTCGACCTCTATGCTTTTTGCTCAACAGCACGTTTTGCTTCGCAAGCCAGTCCGCCGCTCAATGTGTTAACATCCTCGCTCCCGACAGCTTCTAAGTCAGCGGACATGTTCTCAAGAGGTACAACACTCGGGCATTCCATGTTTCCTTCCCTTTCTCACCGCCACCCACCTTCTCTCTTCCAGTACCTTAGGTGTAACAATCTTACTGCAGGACATTTCGAGCAACGACTCAGTTTCTCGGACGAACCTGAGGTGATCCACTTTCTACTCCAGTTCCCCGACACGGTCCTTCAGGAGCTGTACATGGATGTACATCTCATATTTTTTGCAGCCAGAAGCACCAGAGGTGTCCTTGACCTCCCTCATCCTGCAATCATCACACTGAATCAGCTTGCTTGACATTTCCTTTTTTTCATTTCTCCCTTTCCAGCGTTAGTGTGGCGTCCTCCATCGGTAACCTCGCAGAAGACTCGCACCTTTCTCACAGGGCACTTTCCTCGCCAGGGCCGCACCCATTGAGCTAGTCTTTATTATATCACATGCTAAATTGCTTAATTGCCCAATTTACCAATCTTCGAATCTAATTGTTCAGCCAATCACCACACTCACTCCAAACCTTCCTTCCTCTGATGAGCTTGGAAATATGTGCTTTGTCCGTCCTGCACACAGAGACTGCTAAAGTGTTGTTTACCCTGGTTTTAAAGCTACACTGAAGACTAACCAAGTCGAGACAATGGTCCGTCTCACTGCTCGCAAAAAGACCTACATCTTCCCGGCTTTTGCTCCCACACCCTTCTTCCCTATTCTAAATTGTCATCTTTCAATTAAATAACATTGTCACAGAATCACAGAGTTTTTTCACGAGGACGGGAATGGGAATTGGTGAATTACAAAGCTATGACTATCTTAATATGATTATTGTAATGACTCGCTGCACTACGACGTGCTGATGCTTTGCTAAATATTAATAATTCAATATTCATAACACAGTAATCTTACATATAATGTTAACGCCGTTTAAAAATATTCTGGTGTTTCCACTTACCCACTTCAAGGACTTCACGTGGTGAATCAGGATTTTATACAGGGAAATATGCCGTCAATTTAGTCCACAGCCTCTATACGACCAATAGCAACCGTTGCAATGTTCTTTGTATCGGGTTAAATCAAGTCTAGTAAGAAAATGTATTGTTCTAACAAATATCATCAGAATGTACCATGCTATATCCGGTTAATTCAACTGATATTTAACTTCTCTGCACTGATTAGCTGTATAAATTAATTTAGGTTTTGGCTTATTTCCTCATCAGTTACCAAGATGAAAGAAATCGCAGGTAACGTAAAAATGCATACATTTGCTACTGAAAGAGACACAGATATGTACCATTTTGAAATTATAGCACTTTCATGTTATTAAACGATCAACATAGTTTTCAATGTCCTGTTTCAATCGAAGTCCAGTATAAACATAGACACATAGAAACATAGAAAATAGCTGCAGGAGTCGGCCATTCGGCCCTTCGAGCCTGCACCGCCATCCAATGTGATCATGTCTGATCATCCAACTCAGTATCCCGTACCTGCCAGTAGATGCCAAAACGTTATTTGAATCACATGTTTATATTTGAAAAGCGAAAACATAGACGCAAGCATATTCTCCATTTAATGTCTATTGAAGTTAAGTTTATTGAATGCCATGCAGGAAATATACTTAGTATAACACGGAGCGGCGTCTGGGTTATCCATCCCATTCAATGTAATGTGCGGCGCTATTGCCATGTGTTTGCTTATCTTGTCAAATAAGCAGTTTCATATCGGTGTAGAATGCTGGGTGAATTTAGTCATGGAAAATATTGTGTGGAGGGGATTATATGTCTTTGTGTTGCATCGAACACAATTGCAGATCTTGCATTTTAATTTGCTTTGAAACCATGCTGCAGAAATAAAATTAAATTTTGCCCAAGAAAAGTCATGCCACGTATGGCGCTATAAATGTACATGAAACAAATCTAATTATATATGATATTCTCGACATTGAAATGCAAACGTGAATATAATTTCCGTATGTTTCATGAGCAAAATTCAGAAATTATTATTTATTTACCAAATTATCACGATTGCAGCGGCCTGGACATCGTCAGGAAAAGATCAGACGTCAGGCAGGTTCAACAGTAGTTTTTTTAATGACACAGGGAGAACACTCACCCCCGAGAAGGATCTCGGGAAACCGCGTGGCAGACCAACCAATAGCCGAGGGGGGTGACACAAGGAGTGGCCTAACCCCCAGGAACCGCCGCAGGACCATACCCGCCAAGAAACCGAGGCACTAAACGGACAGAAGGGCGTACGCGGCTGTTTGTTCTGATGTATATCGTACCCGGCAAAGGAAGAGGCAACAGACCAACAGTGTAGGGGACGGAGAGCCATACACCAACTCGGCGGAAGAGGAGTCCATGTCCGTCTTCCTGCGCAGGGATGCTCATCGGACACCTCTCCGGCGGCATTACGGGGGGGGGGGGGGGGGTGGGGGCTGACCACGTAAATGTATTTTGTTTCGTCAATAGTTACCCTTCGCAGAGCAAATTGTGCCTCCGCCTGTTGGCACTAAATGTCAGACTCTTCGGTTCACACAGTAGTGAGTTTAAGTGCAACGGCGTCGTTATCCATCACGACGTGTGGTAAACGCCGGGGTCACCAGTTGCTGCGGCCTGGACGAGCTCAAGAAAAGTCCAGACGTCAGGCAGGTTCAACGGTAGTTTTTGACGACACAGGGAGAACACATGCCCCCGAGAAGGACCTCGGGAAACTCCGTGGCAGAACAACGCCACTATCCCTCAATTGCCGAGGGGGGTGACCCAGGGAGAGGCCAATCCCCCAGGAAACGCTTCATGAAGCTGCATTAAAAAGCCAGTTTAGTCACGTGGCACGTTTCTTTTGTTATCTGACTAAACCCCATAAATTTGCTGCGCTGTAGGTGCCTTCTTCATAGAATACTTTATTAGTAGATATATTTCCCTGTGATTTCAGAATTAAAGAAAATCGAACAACCCTCACGTAAGAATAAACTGTTGTACAACCAACGCAATGAAATATTATCTCCTGGTAGCTATTTAAACAGCCCATTTTAGATTGCCGAATTACATCACACAAGTATTCAATTATGAAAAAGTTTTTAGTGTTGTTATTAATCATAACGTTTCTCAATAATTTTATGATTTTAATGTTATGATGAATGCGGAAATCAAGTAATTAGAAAATACTTAAATATAATTTACTGGATGGTCCTCGATAGATCACGCCTGCGTTTACATCACACAATAATTCTACATATGCATTTCCCAGAATCATTCACATGCAAAAATAATAATATTATGCGGAGGTACTAAATTACTTATTATCCGATAGATCGTGTATAATCTGCGGACTAGTCTGACAGAAGAATGCTATGCAACCAAAATATAACAAGTAATGTATAAATAGCAGCTCCTGAATGCAAGTTTTTATTTGTTTTATTGATGGTAACATTGAATCTGTCAATGGATACAAAAGCAAGGAGATTAATTGTGATTTTACAGATCATATGTTATAAATATTGAACGTAACATGACCTTATATTGATGTATCTGCATTCTCTCTCCCCGCCTCCCCTCTGTCTACCTCTTTCTCTGTATCTCCCTATCTCTCTGTCTCTGTGTCTGTCTCTGTCTCTCTGTATCGCTGTCAAATTTCTCTCTCTCTCTCTCTCTCTCTCTCTCTCTCTCTCTCTCTCTCTCTCTCTCTCTCTCTCTCTCTCTCTCTCTCTCTCTCTCACCTCTCTCTCTCTCGCACTCTCTCTCTCTCTTTCTCTCTCTCTATTGCTTTCTCTCTCACTGTTGGACTATTATCTGAGGGGTCAAATGAAACGTATACTGTATACTTTGTGATACCTCCCATTGAATGTGACGTCCGGCTGTTCCTTAGCTCCAAAAGAAGAAGAATGAATCCGAGCATACAGCCTCACCAGGAATAAATTAATTTATAATTTATATTTTCTTACTTCACAAGCCACCAGATTCCTACTTATTTGCATTTATTTGCGCAATTATTTAAATAATGAACCCGGATATCCAAAAAAAACATCAACACCAAACAAAGTTCATGCATGTTTCAATTTACCTACTCCGACTATGATTTCAGTTTCCCCAATTCATCCAACTGTTAGAAAGGATTTTGCCAAGTTTCAATTTAGCCTTCGCGGAGAAATAACAAAAAAACTACGACGTGGCACATAGATATGCCACTGTTGGCCAACCATATCGAATAAAAGTGTTGTGAATTATTACAGAGAATATGAACTAACTTAAAGTATTGCAAAAAATATGAACGAACTTTTTTTATTTATTTTTTTTTATATTTTTATTATAGAAACAAAATAATAACAAAGTACATTATTTTGCAATGATGAAAATACATGATATTAATGATATATTCGTATTGTTAATAATATTTGTATTATTATTGATTATAAATTTCAAGATTATGTATTTTATATAATTGAGAATACATGGTACTAGTAATACATTCATAATATTAGTAATATACTCGTACTGTTGATAATATTTGCATTGTCACTGATTTTGAAATGTAGGACCATATTTTATATAATTGAAAATACGTAATACTAGTAACACCTTCATGATTTTCATTATATTTTCATACTGTTAATAATATTCGTATTATCATTGATTTTTAAATTTAAAATTATATATTTTCTATAATTGAAAATACATGATACTAATAATACTTTCATGAAATTAGTAATATTTATATTCGTACTGATATTAAACATTTAAGATTATGTGTTTCTATACATTTTTCTATTTTTTATAAATGTATGAAAAAATAGAGAAAAAGAGTGTGAAATGTTTGATGGAGAATGGAGTATTAATAATTAATCCGTCCTTGGAGATATATTCATGATTTATTATATATATTTCTTCATCCATTCAAATATTCAGGCCTCAGTCAAGCCCTCGTGCCGAACCATTATGACCCTGTAAATATTTAATATATGGAGACCAAATCTTTCTGAAGAGATCTAACCTGTCCATTAGGACAAGCCTCAATCCCTCCAGATGAAGTGTCTCCGACATTTCTGTGTTCCACATTTTGATTGTTGGGGATGTAGGGCCTTTCCAAAATTTTAATATTAATTTTTTCCCAATTATTAAACCATAGAAACATAGAAACATAGAAATTAGGTGCAGGAGTAGGCCATTCAGCCCTTCGAGCCTGCACCGCCATTCAATATGATCATGGCTGATCATCCAACTCAGTATCCCGTACCTGCCTTCTCTCCATACCCTCTGATCCCCTTAGCCACAAGGGCCACATCCAACTCACTCTTAAATATAGCCAATGAACTGGCCTCAACTACCCTCTGTGGCAGAGAGTTCCAGAGACTCACCACTCTCTGTGTGAAAAAAGTCTTTCTCATCTCGGTCTTAAAGGATTTCCCCCTTATCCTTAAGCTGTGACCCCTTGTCCTGGACTTCCCCAACATCGGGAAAAATCTTCCTGCATCTAGCCTGTCCAACCCCTTAAGAATTTTGTAAGTTTCTATAAGATCCCCTCTTAATCTCCTAAATTCCAGAGAGTATAAACCCAGTCTTTCTTCATAAGACAGTCCTGACATCCCAGGAATCAGTCTGGTGAACCTTCTCTGCACTCCCTCTATGGAAATAATGTCCTTCCTCAGATTTGGAGACCAAAACTGCACGCAATACTCCAGGTGTGGTCTCACCAAGACCCTGTACAACTGAAGTAGAACCTCCCTGCTCCTGTACTCAATCCTTTTGCTATGAAAAGCTAACATACCATTCGCTTTTTTTCACTGCCTGCTGCACCTGCATGCCTACTTTCAATGACTGGTGTACCATGACACCCAGGTCTCGCTGCATCTCCCCTTTTCCTAATCGGCCACCATTTAAATAATAGTCTGCTTTCCTGTTTTTTGCCACCAAAGTGGATAACCTCACATTTATCCACATTATACTGCATCTGCCAAACATTTGCCCACTCACCCAGCCTATCCAAGTCACCTTGCAGTCTCCTAGCATCCTCCTCACAGCGAACACTGCCCCCCAGCTTAGTGTCATCCGCAAACTTGTAGATATTGCCTTCAATTCCTCATCCAGATCATTAATATATATTGTAAATAGCTGGGGTCCCAGCACTGAGCCCTGCGGTACCCCACTAGTTACTGCCTGCCATTGTGAAAAGGACCGGTTTACTCCTACTCTTTGCTTCCTGTTTGCCAGCCAGTTCTCTATCCACATCACAATACTGAAACCCCTAATAACCGTATGCTTTAAGTTTGTATACTAATCTCTTATGTGGGGACCTTGTCGAAAGCCTTCTGGAAGTCCAGATATATCACATCCACTGGTTCTCCCTTATCCACGCTACTAGTTACATCCTCGAAAAATTCCACAAGATTCGTCAGACATGATTTACCTTTTGCAAATCCATGCTGACTTTGTCCAATGATTTCACCACTTTCCAAATGTGCTGCTATCCCATCTTTAATAACTGACTCTAGCAGTTTCCCCACTACCGATGTTAGACTAACTGGTCTGTAATTCCCCGTTTTCTCTCTCCCTCCCTTCTTAAAAAGAGGGGTTACATTTGCTACCCGCCAATCCTCAGGAACTACTCCAGAATCTAAAGAGTTTTTGAAAGATTATCACTAAAACATCCACTATTTCCTGAGCTACTTCCTTAAGTACTCTGGGATGCAGCCTATCTGGCCCTGGGGATTTATCGGCCTTTATCTATTCAATTTACCCCAACACCACTTCCCGACTGACCTGGATTTCTCTCAATTCCTCCTTTGACCCACAGTCCCCTGCTATTTCAGGCAGATTATTTATGTCTTCCTTAGTGAAGACGGAACCAAAGTAGTTATTCAATTGGTCCGCCATATCCTTGTTCCCCATGATCAACTCACCCGTTTCTGACTGCAAGGGACCTACATTTGTTTTAACTAACCTCTTTCTCTTCACATATCTATAAAAACTTTTGCAGTCAGTTTTTATGTCGATAAAAGTTCTTTGCTTCATTGTTATTAGTTGGTCAGTTTCTAGTATTCCAAGTATTATTAACGTTGGATCAGGAGTCAAAGTTATATTGACAACATTCGAAATTATCTTAAATATTTCATTCCAGTATTTTACAATTTTTATACAGTTAGTGAATGAATGTGATAAATTTGCTTCTGAGTTCTGACATTTATCACATATAGAGGATACTTTTGGAAAAATGTTAAGTAATTTAGATTTGGAATAATGTAATCTATGTAGTATTTTAAACTGTATAAGGGAATGTTTAGCATTTAACGAGCAATGATGTATATGTTGTAAACGAACTTATTTATAATATTATCAATTCATGTTTACAATCTCACGTGATATATTTAAAATACATCTTTAAAAGTCTATTTTAAATGCTATATCATAAACAGATCAAAGGATGGAAGAGGCAGAAGCAGGTTGATTGTTTTAGTAATGTCATTTGAAATAGTGAGACGTTTAATTGGCTATCAATATACATTCATAATCGGCTTGTGAATAACGTCATCAGTCCATCAATCTGTCCAGCAGCATCGTAATTGCAATCACCTTTACTCCACCGAAAAGAAATGATCATGGTGTATTGAGTTGACTCGAACACACATCAAGTTACAACACATGTTCATTAAATCTACTTGCAGCAATGATCTGCAGATATTACATCTCCGAGCAGCTACTCATACTAACCAGCGTAGACATGCTCGATAATATAAAGCACATAATAAGTGGAGTCACTAGTAACAAGCACTATAATTGACTAGTATGAAATAGCCAATCTACATCTTTCTTTATAGAAAC
The DNA here is from genome assembly GCA_035221665.1 of Okamejei kenojei. Taxonomy (NCBI): domain Eukaryota; kingdom Metazoa; phylum Chordata; class Chondrichthyes; order Rajiformes; family Rajidae; genus Okamejei; species Okamejei kenojei. Next base: position 22,981,149 of record CM069160.1, on the reverse strand, counting down.
AATAGAAACATCGGTGGCCAAGCAATATAGGTGGAATGTTAATAATACATTTGCAAAATTACACAACATCGCTGTATCTAATGGCTGGCTTGCAAACCCGTCCGGTCCGTGTGCAGTACGGGTTCGCCTCATCTCTTTTCACTGGAGAAGATAACGGGCAGGGTATACGAAATGCGAGACATCAGGATATGGTGTCGAGGGGAGCGGTTCCTTCATCGGAAAGATGTGTTGAGGGATGCTTCTGTAGATGACTCCGTCCGAATCGACCAGATAAGAGCGTGGCTCTTTGGCAGGGCCGTGGATGTGTCCCAAAAGTGCATAGCCCTTGTTTGTCTAGACACTGACCACTTGACCACGTGCGAGAGGTTAAATTGGCTTGCTAAATTAGTGGAAGAAGCGTTTCTGCGTGTCACGTTTGAATTGTCTTTGCTTCTGAACTGCAGGCGGGGAACAAATTTGCTTCTGCAAAAGCTGCTGGGATAGAGGCAGTGGAGCACGGGTTTGGCAAGACATTAATAATGACTTGATTCGAACACACATCAAGATACTGCACTGGTTTATTCAATCTACTGACAGCAAGGATCAGCAAACATTACATCTCCGAGCTGCTACTCACAATAACTCTCGTAGGCAAACTCTTGATAATATAGAGCACATACTTGGCGGAGTCACTATTAACAAGCACTATAATTCGCTAGCATGAAATAGCCAATCTAATTATTTCCTTGTAGAAACAAAAGAAGCATCAGTGGCCAAACAATTTAAGTGGAATGTAAATAATACAATTGCTGTCTGCAGTCATCCAGCGCGGCTGGCAAGACAAACAACACAGCACCACGCTCGATTCCGCCCAGACTGCCTGATTCGCGACGAACTAGTATTACAGAACTGAATTATAGTCAAGGGCCACAAGGCAGTGGTCTCAGCAGTCCCCTGGGACACATACTTTGACGACATCCACATGGACCACCACGGCGTGGAGGCAACCCTCCAACGGGCGCAAAGCATGTTTTACTAGCCAGGAATGACCACATACATACGAGAAAACAACGCAGATTGCTCCGTCTGCAAAAGCCTAACGCCACAACAGCAAAGGTGGCCTTTAGTGCCGCACCCGGTCCCTCCTCTCCCGTGGTCGACGTTAGCCACCGAAATCTTCGAGTGGCATGGGAAAGACTATCTTATTTTTAATGACTCTTACTCGGGCTGGTTCGAAATGGATTTACTTCACACCACTACTTCTGAAGCAGTTATCGGGTTAGCTCTCCGTGCACGGCTCCCCTGCACGAATCACCAGCCAAACTTTTAAGAATTTTGCAAAACCATGGGACGTTTAACAGATTACCAGCAGCCCCGAGTTCCCACCTTCCACCGGATTCGCCGAACGCGCTGTCCGGAGTACAAAACAACTCAGGGAGCAGTCATACATTGCCAAATCAGAATGAAACCTGGACCTGCTCAACCTAAGGAATGAAGCACGGGATCCCAATTCTGACAATATGTAATGAGTTGACTCGAACCCACATCAAGGCACAACACATGTTTATTAAAACTACTTTCAGCAAGGGTTTGCAGACATTACGTCTCCGAGCTCCCACTCATAATATCTAGCGTAGGCAAGCTTTTGATAATATAAAGCACATAATAGGCGGAGTCACTACTAACAAGCATAATAATTGAGTAGTTTGAAATAGCCAACCTACACATGGTTATGTATATTTGCACACATTACATCTTTCCAGCTTTAGCAGCTAGAACAGTTGAACATTAAAACCCACATTATGAACTTTACGAAGCATGTTTATTGTATTTAGTTCTGCAGGATATATTGGTAAACGTGTTATAACTAAACACAATCCGTAACTTCGCACTACGGATTTACAAGCAACCGAGTGAATGTATATATCAAATCATATTTATTCACAATGATCATTAAATATTCATGAAGACCGTGCGAATAAGGTGAATTATTACTAATTTGGACGAGGGAATGAATGCAACATCTCCAAGTTTGTGGATGACACAAAGCTGGGGGGCAGTGTTAGCTCTGAAGAGGATGCTAGGATGCTGCAGATTTGACATGGTTAGGCTGGGTGAGTGGACAAATGCATGGCAGTTGCAATTTAATGTGGATAAATGTGAGGTTAACCAATTTGGTGGCAAAAACAGGAAAGTAGACTATTATCTGAATGGTGGCCGATTAGGAAAAGGGGAGATGCAACGAGACCTGGGTGTCATGGTACACCATTCATTGAAAGTAGGCATGCAGGTGCAGCAGGCAGGTAAGAAATGCAGGTAAGCATTCATAGCAAAATGATTTGATGATAGGAACAGGGAGGTTGGACTTCAGTTGTACAGGGTTTTGGTGAGACCACAGCTGGATTTTATTTCGGAGTCACGTGAGTGACTACGTGAAGAAACCCCGCCAGGCGCATGCGCGTCGTTACGTCCGACGCATGTCGCACTATAGGGCTGGAGAGCGCAGCTCCACCAGCGGTAAATAGCAACCCGCAGGTAAGTCAATGTTAAACCTTTCCTGTGCGTATTTTTTAATCTTTGTATGTTTGGCTCGCAGAGACAGCTAGAGTTGGTAATACGGATATATTGTTAATATAATCTACGGTAATAGAATGGAACGCGCGGGGACCGCGGTTACCGCTTATAGATCGGTTCGGGAGATAACGGCTGCTCTAAAGCCGGCTCCCGCTACTACCGCTATTTAGATCGGGTTTGGAGATAACGGCTGCGCTAATGCTGGCTCCAATACCCGCTACTGTTCTACTGGCAGCTCATCTGCCTCCGTCAATTTCCACTGCATCAGGGCCCTCAGGAATACCAGAATAAAGTACTCTAAGGCTCATTTGTCATGTGTCTGATGAAGCCTCCATCAATTTCCAGTGCTTCCGTGCACTCAGGAACACCAAAATAAAGTACTCTCAGGCTCACGAGTTTGATGGCGTGGAAGACTCCCTCTTTTTAATTTAAAGGTGTGGGAATGGCTCAACTAAATGGGAAAATGCTCCAAATTTAAAGAGCCATGGAAATTTTCAATTGGGGTGGAATGCCCGTTAGATTCCCAACACAGCCTCTCGTAGATTTCCATACAGCAAAGAAGAAAATGCTGCTTATGGATAACAGTGGGAATCATCCGCTCCAACACCTTATTTAGGGCTGGATGAGACCTCCCTCGAGCATAACGCCGGAAAAGCAGGGCAAGAGGAATCTGACCCTGAAAGTGATGTCACTGCTTTTGTGCAAACACCAGACCACACGAGCGATGCTCCAGGTGTCCCAGACGTAGCGTTAAACTTCGCTAAAACAGGAAGGGCCTGGCGAGGCTCTCGAGAAAGCTATAGCCGCCAATGTAAATTATATGGCTTCTCACCAGCTCCTGTATACGATCATGGAGAAGACTGCCACACGTTACAAAACACCAGTAAACTGTGCTTCGCACAAAATGCCCACCGTGAACTTTGCAAGAGCACAAATGAGTGCAACGATGCGGGGACATTAAGTGAGATTTCAATGCATCCTTAAGTTGTTGGCAGCACGCATTCGGAGAAGGTCCAGGGGGCACCGATATCTGGTACTCGACAAGATATGCTGGCCCTGTTCTGAAACGCATACTTTGAGGTCAATTGCATCAGGAAGATAGCCATCAAACCGACGTTGAACACGAAGTTTGCAGCTCTATGTAGGTCCACCAATATGCAAGCCCAGATTATTTATTTGGTGTGGATCTCCTGAAACAAGTCAAGGACATGGAGTAACATGCGAAAACAATCCGCCTCATGAAGACATATGTCCCTTCTGCCAGGGTGCCACCTCGCAGGTCGTTTCGAGCGCGAAAGGTGACGGATCCAGGGGCAGGGCCAAGCAGAGTGGGGACAGTGGGACGACGATATTACTCACCTGTGTATCCCAGCTACAACCCCAATATGGGAAGAAGGAGTCAAGGCCGACTGTAGAGGTACAGGTGATTCATTATGTCCAGGATAAGATTTCTGGGGAACAACCTCCGGTTGGTGGTAGGTTGCAATTGGTTATGATGAATGGTGCTGCATAACATCTCATTGGTTTATGCTAGAAACTGTGTTAAGCTAGAAAACAGTTTGTCAGAAATTGATCCATCTGTACAGAATATGCCTAATAGAGTATTGTTTTTTTTGCACCACAAACTCAGCAGGTAAAGAAGAAATTACGGTTTTGTCCCAGAAAAGGGGTAATTGAGAGGACGACAAACCATCCTTAACAATTTGTGTCCAATATATTCCCCAGACAGAGAACAGATGGCGGGGTGTAGTCATTCTGGACCTAAAAGAGTTAAATTCCCATGTTCAGTATAGGTATTTTTACAATGGACACCTTCAATACTGCGAAACGACTGTTATCACAAGGCTGTTATATGGCAACTATAGATCTGATAGATGCATATTATTCATTACCAATTCATCATCAGTATCGGAGATACTTGAAATTTAGTTGGATGAGACAGCTGAAGAATCGGCTTCAGCAACCGAATATCTGTTTGAAAGGTTATGGTTCCTGGCCCTTCAAACCAAATCCAAGTTAGAGCCATCCTAAAAAAAATGTTCATGTGGGATTTGTCATTTATTCAGTTGATATGTCAGTGACTTTACCTACAGCTAAGGCTGTGGATATCAGAGATGTCTGTACCTGTCTCGCTGAAAAACAATATCACTCCATCCGGGAAGTAGCTACTGTTATTGGTAAATTGGTGGCAGATATCCCTGCAGTGCAGGTTGTACCACTGCACTATCAAAGTCTACCACGAACTAGAGAACTAGCACTTAAAGAACATGCGGGTCATTTCGATATACCTATGCAGTTACCAAACAGAGCTATAGTTCAATTACAATGGTGGATTATCAATATTGCACAAACTACCAAAAACATTTTAGTTCAGCAACCTTCAGCGCTTTTACAGACATATGCGAGTGCTGCCGGATGGGAAGCTAGTCTAGCTGGGGTGGTACATGGAGTGTGCAAGATGATTTAATCCTGCACAGGCATTGTATAAATTACTCAGACTTGTTGGGTGCATTCTATGGATTAAAGTTTATTGTTAAACAATGAATAATTTACATGTTCATCTCCAGATTGGTAATACCACGGCTGTGCCACATATCAATCCCATGGCAGGAAAAAAGTCAGTATCATGTGATAATGTGGCTAACCTCATGTGACACTGGTTTATTTACAGAAACATCTGGGTCTCAGCTATCTACCTACCAGGTAGAGACAATGTGTGGCAGGCAACAGATCACGAAAGTTCAATGACAACATTGAATGGATGATTAAATCCTGACGTTTTAAAATGATTGTCAGCCGCTATGGGTTGCCTGATATTGATCTGTTGCATCCAAGCCCAATCAACAGTTGCCTAAATATGATTCATGGGAACCGCATCCAGGAGCATTATCGGTGGGTGCACCCCTGCTACATTGGCGACGTACATTCTTTTATGGTTTCCCCCATGCTGCCTGATTAGGCAGTGACTCACCAAATAGAGCGGGACTCAGCCTCAGGCGTTTTGGTGGTTCCGGACTGGCCTACAAAGCCATGTTTCCCATTGGTGCTCAGAATTCATGACTGTCCCCAACTGCAGTAATCTGTTTGTGCATCCAGTAACAGGAGATAGTCATCCTTTACATGATCGTATTAATTTGTTGATCTGCGGGTTCTGATCAGACCGTTCCAAGGCTTTGGACTGTCGAATAGGGCCATGGATGTCATAACTGCAGCTTGGAGACATAGCACCAAGAAGCAATAAGTGTCTCATATTAAGACAAAAGAGATGTTGTGTTTACAATCAGGCATATCGTATTATACTGCAACCATACCGGATGTATTGGTGTCCTTGCTATGTTGCAATGTTGATGAACACTTGAGTTATAGTGCCATTAATAGTGCTCGGTGTGCTTTGTCCTCCCATTTAGGGCAGTTTCAGAACAACAGCCTATCGGGTCTCATCCATTAATGTCCCGATTCATGAGAGGAATTTTGTAACAAAAATCCTCCTAAACCTAGATATACAGACATCTGGGAAGTCAGTATGGTTCTCACACTGCTTCGGCAATGGGCTCCAATTACGTTATTGTCTTTTCAGAAGTTAACACTTAAAGTGGTTAAGCTCGTAGCGCAAGTATCAGCGCAAGGAGTGCAAACATTGCAAAAGCTACGACTAGATAGCATGTAGTCTTCTGCAGATATCATTACCTTTTATGTGTATGATTTAATCAACCAAAGCAGGCCAGGAATGGCCGGAACCAAACTAAGTTTTAAAGCATAGCCTGTTCACCACATGTAATGAGTAGTTAAGCACCTGAGGCAATATATTGAGGTATTAAGGGTCTCAGAGGCTCAGAAACAACAATGCTCATCAGCCACAAAAAAAATCGTAAATGTGTCAGTATGATCTATTTCTAGATGGTAAAACAGGATTCCGCTGGAGTAGACACTCATGCGTTTAAATCTCACTCCACCAGGGCGGCATCAACATCCGCAGCAAGGCCGCAGGATGGTCTAAGGAATCTCATTTTCTAAATTTATGATGAATCTGTCCTTACAGTGCCAGGGTGTGGGCATGCTGTTTTAGGCTCCGTTTGATTTGATTTGCTTTGTCTTTAGAAATTTAATTTGTAACTTCCCCTGGGAGCGAGGGGTTATTACTGTATTGTTATATAAAAAATGATTATTGGGTAATTCGAAGCACTTTTCAATATTGAATTGAATTGAATTGAATTGAATTGAACTGAATTGGATGGAATTGAATTTATTTGTCATTCAGACCTTTTGATCTGAACGAATTTCGTTCCCCTGCAGTCATACATATAATAAAAACAGGGACAGAAACACACAATAAACACAACATTAACATCCACCACAGTTAGCTCACCAAACACCTCCTCACTGTGATGGAAGGCAAAGTCTTAAAGTCTCTGTCTCTTCCCTCTTTGTTCTCCCTCTGCGCCGAAGCGATCCAGGCTTCAGATGTTGTGGCCCCACCGGGGGATGGGGAATAAGTCCTGCGGCTCAACTGTGATCCGCGAACAGGCAGGTTCAAACTCCGTGGCCTGGGGTGGTCGAAGCTGCAGAAGCTGCCGCCCTCCAGAACAGCGGAAGAAGCTGTTGTTGCGGGAGCTCCGGCAAAACAGGTCACCAACCTGTGACCTGCGATCTCCCGGCAATGCCGTCCAGTGGGCCCGCGACCGAGTCCACCGGCTGCCACCGCTACAGCTCTGTGGCCGAGTCGGGTCGACGCTGCCGCTGTCACTGCCGCCGCTGCCGCTGCCACAGCTCCTGGGCCTAGTCGGGTCGCCGCAACAGCTCCGAGGCCCAGTCGGGTCGCCGCTGCCGCTCCCACCGCCACTGCTCCGGGGCCGAGTTGGGTCTCCGCTGCCGCTGCCGCAGCTCCGAGGCCGCCAGCTCCGCCATTAGGCCTCGGCGCAGACGGAGACGAAGACGGGGAATACGACACAAATATTTCGCACCAACATACCCCCCCCCCACGAAGGAAGCGACCAAATACATTATTTACTCACTACTGTGTCAACTGAAGCAGTGCGTCGTATTGATTGGATCCACGGCATGAAATCACAGAGCTTTTAAATCGTCATGTAGTCACTCACGTGACTCCGAAGTAAAATAGTAAGATTAAACGAGAACTGACCAGTTCGAAGTTTGATCTTCATTTTATGTGTAGTTACGATGAGGGATTACGTGCCCCCCCCCCCCCCCCCCCCCCCCCCCCCCCCCCCCCCCCGCTCCCGGCCCTCATAATTGAAAGGATCATCTGGTAGTTCTAGTCTTCTAAAGCCTTAATATGTTACTTTGGCTATCGTGTTCCTTGTTTTCACGCCGCCGCTTTGAAGCATGACGCGCATGCGCCTGGCGGGGCTTCTACACGTAATCCTTCATCGTAAATCCTTCATAAAGTAAGTATTAAACTTCGAACGCGTAAGTTCTCGTTTAATCTTACTAGTATTGCGTACAGTTTTGGTCACCAAATTTGAGGAAATACATTATTGGCATAGAGTACAGAGAAGGTTCACCAGACTGATTCCTGGGATTTCAGCACTTTCATATGAAGAAAGATTGGATAGTGTCGGCTTGTACTTGCTAAAATTTAGAGATTGAGGGGGATCTTATAGAAACTACAAATTTCTTAAGTGTTTGGACAGGCTAGATGCAGGTAGATAATTCCTGATGTTGGGGAAGTCCAGGACAAAGGGTCACAGTTTATCTATAAGGGGGAAATCTTTTAGGACCGAGAGGAGAAAAATATTTTTTTCACACAGAGAATGTTGAATCTATGGAATTCTCTGCAACAGAAGGTAGTTGAGGCCAGTTTATTGGCTATATTTAAGAGGGAGTTAGATGTGGTCCTTGTGGCTAAAGCGATCAGGAGGTATGGAGAGAAGGCAGGCACTGGATACTGAGTTGTCTGATCAGCCATGATCATATTGAATGGCGGTTAAGCTCGAAGGGCCTAATGGCCTGCTCCTGCACCTATTTTCTCTGTTTCTATGTTTCTAATTCTATTGCGCCTCGTCCTAAAATCAGGACATTTTTTATGAAATAACAATTTCAGTACCAATGGATCTTCTTGGCCTGTTTTTAAATCACTGGGAAAAAGTGGGTTTCCGTCCATCATCCTTTGAAACTTAATTTGATTTCAACTGGCGTTATTAGAAAGGATAACTTGAGTTTAAAGCACGTTTAGCAAACATTGAGCTTCATATTGATAGGGTTAACGTGTTGTAATTTATGTCTATTGATATTCAAGTTTCCAGCTGCATGGAAAGCAGAATGTAGTAAAGGTTTAGCAGTTGGGTTATTGTCCTTTGGTGTTGAATTCAGCAGTCAACGGGGAGCAATACAATTCTTAGACATAATGGATATTAATTTTAACACGAAGCACGATAATTGACCCATATACTGGCGATGGCCTTTTAGAAACATAGAAATATAGAAACATAGAATATAGCTGTAAAACCAGGTCATAAGCCAAACTTTTTCTGCGACTTTCCACTATCCCCTCGATTTAGCTTTAATCAAATTGGATCAAATGATGATTAATCCGTCCTTCTTACTTTTCTTATCCTCACAATGTATTTAGTGTCAATCAAACTAAACATTCATTTGCAGCTATTATTTATAGTACATAACATGTGAAAAATGTTACTTTCTGCTGGAATAGACACGAACGGTGTATGCGCAACAGGTCTAATGTTCGCGCGGGGTGGGGCAGGGCATGGGGTTGGGTTGACGGTTATGGTGTGATTACTGTATCCGCTTTGCCTTATTATAGTGCAAATCACATGAATGTTCTATATGAAATCGACGAGATAATAAGCCATTAGCGATTCCTTGAAAAAATCCCCCATTGAAATGAATGGTGACTGAACTTGCAACGATTCAGAATCACGTTCAGCAATGGCTGTCAGATAAATGCACCAAAACAATAAACATCGCCACGAGCTCACCATTGCTGTACGAAGCAAGAACATCAGTTGTTTTATCAAAATGTGCAGTTCCGAAAGGAAGATCGACGAAGGCATTTCAATGTGCTAAGACTTGTGGTCCCCGCATATTTGTCTAGAATCTACATTGGGAATTAATCTTACATGTGATATATTGTTTTTCGCAGTGGTCAACACGATGGCATTTCGAAGTGATCAAACCAAATACTTTTCTTTTGTTCAGAACTGGAAGCTATTAAACAACGCCTCAACTATTCAGGTAATACATGTCATTGCATATGGAAAGTGCGTCGCTTCTGCACTTCTGATGGAAGACGTAGTGTTGTAAGCAACAACTACCTTGAACCTGGCTTAAAACAAAACAAACAATGTTAACGTTACTCAACGCGTCTGGTGGTATGATTGCAGAGTAGATTAACGTTATTCGGCTGTCGGGACTCGTCTTCAGATTTATTGTGCTTAGAGGGGGGCAATACAACATCTGGCGAGCGATAGGGGAACAGGAGAATCGGTTTCAATTGACAAATGGTTAGATAAAGGAGGGAATGAAAATGCACCAAGCGTCATATGAGGAGGTTAATATAGAAGAGCGGTGTCGTGTTAAGCCAAACGAAAGTATATGGGTTTAACTGGACGGAAGGCAGGTGGAAGGGTTTGAATTGGTGGGCATTCAGTCAAGGTACAGGGAAGAAAGTGCACATTCAAGGGAAGATAGTGTTTTATGCTTTAGCTATATACGAATTGAGTATTCAGTGTTCATACTAGTGAACATCATCCGTGCGGGACAAGTTGCTCTTCTTTCAGTTTGCGTGCATCCTTACCTGTCAATGGCGGAAGCCCAGAACAAAACATCCATTGTGGGAACATGAAGTTAATTAAAAACGGTTTGCAACCGGGAAATCCAGCGAGCCTTGCCGGAAATGTTCAGCGAAAGAGTCGCCTGGTAACAGTTGGCTCGTCTCACCTAGAATGAAAGGTGAGCTCCCTGGATATACCTGATTGATGAGGTATAAGTATAGGTGCATGGTAAAGCACTGCACTTTATCCTGCGGATGCATGGTAAATTACCCGGGGAGGAGTGGTCTGTGTGGAAAGGGATGATGGAAACAAGGAGTTACGGATTGAGCGGTTTCATCGCAATGCTGGAAAGTTAAGGGGATGAAACGTTTTGACGAGCAGTGGGATCACGTGCAGCATGGCAGAAATGTTGTTGTATGCTGAGTTTGATGAGGAGGCTTGTGCCGTGAAAGGGAAGTACCTCGCGGAATGTATTCGTCTTTCGTTTGCGAGGATGGGAATAGAGCAGACATCCGGACGCAGAGATGGCGCGGATGATGGGTTAATCGGAATGGGGGGGGGGGTGAACTCGGTTAATAAAGAAGTGAAACTAAATATGACTGGTTTTCGACAATCTATCTTTTATCAATAACTCAGTAAGCAACTCATGCTCCTTGCTCCTGGTCGTCACATCAGACAACAAACAGGACCATCCCAACAAAATCTAAGCCACATAAATATGCACATTTATTTGGGAATTGGTGGTTCACAGGTGAGCTATTTTACCTATGGTATTCTCTTTCCAGGCGAAGGAATACTTCAAACAAAATTAAGTAATTATCAAGATAAAATGTATTTGCATTAAAAGTTCTTATTGTATGTGTTCGTCTCATGATTATACCTATTACCTATCACTATTTAAATACCGGCTTTGAATTATGAACTGATACAAAGTTCATGTTATTTCTTCATCATGGTGTTTTCAATTGGCATCACAGAGAATACAGAATTTTATTTTTGCAGTATTTGTTTCGATAGAGTTACATAATTGATGCGAAAGATTTGCGCTGCTTTTTTTGGAGAGCATTGCTTCCAAACATCTATGCAATTTATTTATTTAAAAAAACTTACATCACAGCTATTCCACCATACATTCCATCAATTTAATACTGCTCAAAAGACGTCATGCATGTATTTCCACGAAGTCAACGTCAAAAATCAGATAGACAAACAAGTAACGTTCGCAACCACTGTTACCAGCTCAAAATAATTGGCATGCTGCCGTCATATTTCCTAGAAAAAAGGTCATCTGGCGACTCAAAGTGGTTATAATCAACGAGAGAGGTGGAAAGACCATTTGATCGTAATAAAAAGCAGCGGGTTGTGCGCAACATATACGGACCACTGGAAAAAGTATGTTTCACGATCTCAACGATGCAATATAAATGTTGGACATGCGCACTCTCGCACTCATGTTCATTTCAGTGAATCATTTGCAATAACTTTGGACATGGCATATTTGCATCGACAAAGGTTCGTCTCCATCGCACTATGTTCCGACAATAATCGACTTTTTAAACAAATTCTAGAACATTAGTGCGAAATAATCCTACAGTTAAAATGCTGAGTGGCCAAAAAAAATCAGGGCTCGATTATAACATCCGCGACTGTGTCGAATGTCGAGTGAGACAGAACAGCATCTGTCACTACTTAAAGGTGCCTATATATTTCTTTCCTCAGTGCAAGCGCTTATGGAATCGAAAGGTAAGGAATTCTAACGGTTGTATTGTGGTGGCTTATAATATTATTGATCACATTGTATTACCCTTTTCATGAATCACGGGGTCCCATTATGTGTATTCACAACTGAATAGGAAAAAAAACAATATTAATATAAACTGCTTGAATACACGTGAGTTGCATTGTCTGCAGGCGTAAGTCTTGAAAAATTACATAGAAATGAAAAGTTAATTACGTAACTCAACTTTTTGATAACCGTATCTTTATTCCACCTAAATAACTTTATGATTGCAAAGCACTGCGTAGATGGGGACATACATACATTCAAAATGTATATTTTTTGTATTATATTTTAATCAGAAAGCAGTTAAGTGGGCTGGAGAAGTGAGCAATTACATGTCAGCCGCAAATATTTGAAGTTGAGAAGAGAATATGGGAAGTGATTAGTTCAGCGATGATAAACGAGTAAGGGCGTATGGTATGCAAAACGAAGTTGACACTGAAATTACCATTAGATACATCAATGTTTCGGGAAAAAAACGGGCTAGGCGCAATATAAATGTCCACCAGGGGTGAAGACAGTTATACTTCAAAAAGACGTTGAGGATTATATATTTGACTTATTTGCCTCCGCATCCAGAGGCCAGTTCGTTTAGATAAGATCCGAAATATATTCCTCATTTTGTCAATCGATTACCAATGTCGCATGTATCATCGCTGAACATGAAAGAAACACCCCTTGGGTAATATTTGAATACAAGTATCTTACGTATCGGGTAATACTTAAGCTTTGGCGGTGACGAATGCGCTGGTAGTTTCAGAAATTGAGGAGAATTCGCGCTGGGCTGTAATGAAGCCGAGGGTGTGTGAAACCACCTACTTAAACCAAATCATTCCTTGGACATTTCAGGATCTCCTTAAGATTACATGGAATCACATGTTCCCATATTGCGAATGTGATAATATTATTTTTTTAACATACTTTTTAAACACAATTGTGCATCATATACTTTGAAAACTCTGATCTTGTTAGTGTGTGTATGTGTGTGTTAATTCGGTTGGCTTTACATCTTGGCAAAAACACTAGGAGACAACGATTACATTTTTACACATGCCGGTTGACGTCTTTCCCTTCGAGGCCGGGATCACGCTATTTCATGGTTTATTTCTCGACCTTCTCCACTCATAACTGATTGTCAAAATACTTTGAAATTAAGACTACCAGCTTTACATGATTTCGTGACAATGGCTCAGCAGCAGAGAGTAGCCTCAAAGAAGATTTCAATCTGTATTTGATAATTTATCGCGATTAATGCTTTAATATTGCCAACTTTCACAAGATTTTTACATATTCTGATTCACGTTTTTCCCTAGAGGCAGATATCAATTTCACTGAACATCGTATGGGTTTTTTTTCTCGAAGTATCACTGATTAATTACCTTGAAATTCAAACGTACCTGCTTCAAATAATTACGTCTTTGAATTTCAAACCGAGCAGTTTGAGCTGATTACGCCACAATAGATAGACCACAAGGGAGAGGACGAATTGCTATTGCAACACACAGGGCAAGTGCAATTGATTGTTTTAATAGCACTGCGGAGGGAGCAAGGGGAGTGCTGGAATCTCACGTTCAGGAATTGCTTGGGTTGGAGGACAGCGCTTCCCGTGGGGGGCTTGGGGAAGGGAACGGGTGCGTTGGGGGGACAGGCCCAAGGGGGCTGCACTTGGCCTAGTAAACCAATAAAAATGCACGCTTCTTTCGGTAACACAAATTACAAGGTATTCAAAAACAATATAATCTGGGATGTTTTTCTTGGCAGAATTACAAGGAATTATTCGAAGATTCGGTAATAAAACATTATCTATTTCCCAGGAACTTTGATTCATAGAATCATAGAAAATATGTGCAGGAGGAAGCCATTCGGCTCTTCGAGCCAGCACCGCCATTAAGTGTGATCATGGCTTAACGTCCCGAATCAATTACCCGTGCATGCCTTCTACCCATATCCCTTGATTCCACTAGCCCCTAAAGCTCTGTTTAACTCTTTCTAAAATCCATCCAGTGATTTGCCTCCACTGCCCTCTGCGGCAGGGAAATCCACAAAATTCACAACCAAATATTTAGGTGAAAAAGTATTTTGCTCACCTCAGTCCTAAATGCCTCCTCTTTATTCTAAGACTGTGGCCTATGGTTTAGCACTCGCCCATCATTAGGACAATTTCTCCTGCATCTAGCTTGTATAACTGTATATGTTTCTATAAGATCCCCTTCATTCTTCTAAACTCGAACTTGTCTTTTCAATATTTCCTCACATGACAGTCCCGCCATATCAGGCGTCAATCTCGTGAACCTACGCTGCACTGCTTCAATCACATGATGTCCTCACGTAGTTATAACGAAATATATGCATGATTCAATTGTTCGGATCATTGAATGGAGAAAGTGCATCTTGATGAGCACATTTTAAAGAGCACAATTAAATATTGATTCAAGCAAAATACAAGAAAAAGAAAAATAATCAACTATCCGTAAAGTAACAATACCAAATAACGGGTCTGACGGCCATCTGTGTATTCTTTTTTTCCTGTCTGGCTTTCAGCAAACTCTCACTCTCCCTATTTGCTGCGCTCTTTTCTCACCCCGAAGGTGAAGCTCATTTATCTCCCCGAAGATGTTCATACTCTCGTGGTAGAATAGTGTATTTATATAATATTTATCTCTGAGAACAACAAGTGATTACGTGTCAAACTAATTTTCTTCTTAGGTACCATAATGTCGTGAATTAACTGTCCTACCAGACAGCGAGCTAGTCTCGGCGGTCTCTAGGATGGCAAAGCTTATGTTACCACCTGTTCTCCCAGACGGCCTCATGATTTACTGGTGCCTTCGATTAGCATAAGCATTCTTCAAAAACATCTACTTTTTTCCTAAGCAGGTTTTGAAATCAGCTGCTGCAAATTTAACTGATATCTCCATTTTAGGTTATTTTGACTGCATAAACCTTACATTACACAAGCGGGCATCGTTGGGTTGCTTAAATACAGATTGCGCGCCGATATCATTTGGTGGTTGCTGCGTCCCTTATGCCCATGTGATCCATTGGCTTTATTTGGTCCTTATTTACGACAAATAGTCCACGAGAAAGGTTCCATATTAGTTATTAGCAAGTCTCTGTAGAGTAAATGGAAACTAAATTAGACTTGATTTACTAAATTAAATTTAGGATGGGATAACAGATTGATTGATCTTCACATAAGGAGAGCACAGAGTAATATGATTAACGCTGACAGTGGCCGAAACATGGTTGCTTACATCTCAGACAGGACACCGAGGTGAAAGTTTCTTTGCGCATGGATTTCAATATGTTTAGTTGACATTGTGTCATCATTTCAGAGGATACCATTGAAGTAAAGACGAAAGGTAAAATCTCTAATTCCTTACAAACGACATTACCCGCATCAGAGCAACGGCCCCGACCACAAATGTCGCCTACCGGGGTTACGTTTCTGTTTCTCCAACTGAAATAGAACTCGTTCAGGTCGTTGGTCACCTGACGATTGTCCTAGGAGCGGAGAGGGGGTTCCTCTTGTAGCTGGTGATCTCTTGCAAGCCCTTCCAAACTGAGGAAGAGTCATGAGCTGAAAACGTGCTCTTCAACGTGCATGGTAGAGAGCATTCTGACTGGTTGCGTCGTGGCCTGGTTTCGCAACTTGAACGACCAGGTGCGAAAAAGACTACAACAAGTTGTGACCATTGCCCAGGCCATCACCGGCTTTTACTTCTCCACCGTCTCAGGGATATATCGTAGAGGCTGCCTCAAAAAGGCAGCCAAATCATCAAGGACCAACACCATCCTGGCCGCACATGGATATCTATGGAGGGGACTACGTCGAGTGTGGCTGCTATGCATGCAGCTGTCAGTCTGTTCTCACCCGTTTCTTGTTTTAGTGTCTGAAATGTTTTTTCCTGAGCTCTAGTCTTTTGTGTGTGTGGGGAAGGGCGGGGGGGGGGGGGGGGGGGGGGCGGTACCCTCGGTCCCTACCTGGTCGGAGTTGCGGCTTTCCACCGAGCCGCATCTTCGCCCCTTCTTCGTCGCCTACCAACGGGCCTGGAGCGGCGTTTCCTGCCGGAACCGGCCAGAACTTCAGGTTCGGCGGCCGCACAGCGCTGAAACACCGTCGCGGAGCGGGTGATGCCTTACCCGCATCACCGTGTGGTAACTCCGAAGTGCTGAGCCCGCCGACTCTAACATCGCTGAGCTGTGGTCGCGGGGAGTCCAGCTGCGGCGGCGCTGAGTTTAAACACCGCGGAGCCTGGGATCTCTCGGCGATATCGCCAGTGTTGGAGCTCCGACCAGCGCGGCCTGAGGACTTCGGGAGACGCGTTCTACGGGGAGGAAGCGGCCGTTCCAGTCACTGCAAGCTGCTGAGAGTGTTCTCCCGACGGCGGAACTCCATCATCCGGTGAGATGGCCGGCAACATCTGCCTCAAAAGGACCGACCAAGGGTGAACAAGAGGACTCGACTTTGTTGCCTTCCTTCACAATGGGAACCATTGTGGGGGGGATGTTTTATGTTTTGAGTTAAATTCTTTAATGTTGTTTGTTATTTGTATTGGCATGCTGCAGATGGCTCCAAAACTACGGCTGCTGGAGAACAAAGTGAACGGTGGCACGATTGGCCGCCGCTGCTCTCTCTCCAAAATCTGTATTGTTGCTGTATGTTGTTTTGGTTTCATGCTTGTTTAATTGTAAGGTGTCATGTTTGCTTTAAATGTTAGGTGTCCTTGAGAGCCCTGAAAGGCGCCCTGCAAATCAAATGTATTATTATTATTATTATCTCACCATTGCCATCAGATATATGCTACAGGAGCCAGAAAATTGTGACGTCCCGGATCTGGAACAGCTTGTTCCCTACAACCTTCATGCTATTAAACAAAACAACACATAAGCTCTGAGCAGTGAACTCCAAAATACTATATTAGTATTGCACTATATTTGTTATTTATTGAACTTTTTTCTTATGTTGCTCTTCCCACGTTATATACTCAGTTTACATATTCACATACTATGTTGTGCTGCAGAAAGTAAGAATTCCATTATCCCACCGGGGAAATATGAAAATAAAACATTCTTGACTCTTGACTTTCAATTTCTCAGAATACTATTCCTTGGCAGCTCTTATTCATCTTACGCTTATAGTTTGCCTGCCTGCAGAAGACTGCTGCCTCGCTTCTGTTGGCCTCATCTTTAGTCAGGCGAAACTGTCTGAGATGTGCTGTAAGTCAACGGTTGTCGTTGTTCAAATTCTGTGCCGAATAACAGTCACCAGTTTACACATACATTTTCAACCAGTCCCTGCAAACTTGCACTGTCTGTGCCTGCTTCAAAGTCTCCAATGTTATCCCTGTACCCAAAACAAAAACAAGGATTACTGGTCTTAATGAATACAATCCTCTCCCATTGACCCCTTGAAAGAAACTTGAAATAATTGTGCTGGCCCACCTGAACAAAAACACAAACTCACGTTGGACCATCTGCAGTTTGCATACCGCGCCAATAGATCAGTGGATGACGCGTTAACCTAGGCCTGCATCTCATCCTCCAGCACGTAGACAGCCACGGGTCATATGCAAGGATTTGTGGATTTTGCCTCTGCATTCAACACCATTGTGCCAGAACTGCTGCATTCCGCTCTCACAGTTGACAGTGCCTGACACTTCTGTCAGTGGATCACCAACTTCCTGAGAGTCATGAAGCAGTGTGTGAGGTTAGGAAAGCACATCTCGACCGCAGACACGCAGCATAGGAGCACAGCAAGGCTGCGTATTCCCCGCTCACATTTAGTCTCCCTACACCAACGACTGCACCTTGAAAGACTGCTCTGTCAAGCGTTTAAAGTTTGTTGTCATCCTGATTGGACTGAACCAGATTGGGGAGGAATCCGCTTACAGACAGGAAGTGACGCAACTGGCGTCCTGGCGCCTTTCTAACATCCTGGAGCTCATTGCTCTTAAGATAGTGGAATAGATAGTATACTGTTGAGTCCCTTTTATGTTCCTTCGAACCTTCATCTCTCAGGATACTAAATGGAGGGCCACCATTGACTCCACACTAAAAATGCCTCACAGAGAATGTACTTCCTGCGGCAGCTAAGAAAATACAATCTGCTACAGGCAATGATGTTCCAATTCTATACTGCTATTCATTCCTCACCTTCTCCATCTTGGTCTGGTTTGGCTCAGCCACCAAGCATGTCGTCAGGAAGCTGCAGCGAATCGTTCGTTCAGCAGAGACGGTTGTTGGCTGCAATGTCCCCCCACCCCCATTGACGAACTTCACACTGCAAGGGCCAGGAAGCGAGCGGGTAAGATCGTCTTTGACCCGTCTACCCACAAACTCGTTGAAGCGCTTCCCTCTGGTAGGCGACTCCGGACAGTCAAAGCCGCCACAGCCAGACATAAAACAGTTTGTTCCACGAACTCTACTCAATAACCACAAGTCTGCAACTACCATTTGCACTGGTATTTTATTTAATTCACAGGTTAAAAACTATTATGTTGTATTCTTAATGTTTTAATGTTTTATGTTTTAATCTTAATTGTTTAGAAACATAGAAATTAGGTGCAGGAGTAGGCCATTCAGCCCTTCGAGCCTGCACCGCTAATTTTATTGTAGGTTTTGTTGTTAC
Organism: Okamejei kenojei; assembly: GCA_035221665.1. Lineage (NCBI taxonomy): Eukaryota > Metazoa > Chordata > Chondrichthyes > Rajiformes > Rajidae > Okamejei > Okamejei kenojei. The sequence goes on along the minus strand of CM069160.1, from coordinate 22,962,434 downwards.
GAGCAAGCGGAGCACCAAGGCAAATTCCTCGTATGTGTACACACTTGGCCAATAAACGTATTCATTTATTCATTCATGACGGCCAGAGACACAGCCTCACCGGCTCCTTTTGTTTTACTCGAGAGTCTCTGCATCTGTGGTTACGTGTGTGTCTTTGCCCATATAAATTCCCGTCATTGATTTTCAGTTGGATGGGATTTTAAAAGTAGATTACATATCAAGGGAATTTGCAACTTCTCTGTTTTGGCTGAAAGATGACTTGAGCGGCTTACAGAAAAGCACAACTGAAATTAAATTTTAATTCGCACTCTATAATGAACAGTCATACTTGGCGAAGCTCGTAGAAAAGTTATCATGCACCCAATATTCATGGTCGTATATAGCCATGGACGGAAGATCAACCACCTTAACAGAAAGTGCAGTGAAAGGGATTGTATCGTTCCAACTATCAAATTGTCGTTGACTCCTCTCGCTGATGATATGTTCCAGAGTAATCATTCTATCGTTTCAAATTGCTGCACCAAATATATTTTTTTTCTCTGTGTCTTCAACGAAGTCGTCATACACAAATCCTGAGTATCTGTCCAAAGATATGTACAGAATCAGCAGACGCTTTTACTTGTATGCCTTGCAAGTTATTCGCGGTCATTGTCGTGTTATGTGTCTTTAAATCATGCCAAACTATTATTCCTAGGAATAGGATAAAACAATAACACAATAGTTTCCATTGAACACACTGGAAAGTTAATCACTCGCCTGAAAAGTGAAGGCGAGAAAATATTCATAAACTGCAGAGGCGCCGATTCTAGAGAGTCCGGAAATACCCGACGATGAACCTAGAGATAAGAACCATAAGGCTGGACAAACTCAGCAGCCCAGTCACAATCCTTCAATGGAGTGAAATTGTACTCGGATCCTTAGCTGCACGCTGGCTGTTTTCACTTCGTGAACCCAATCGAAGATCCAACTGGAGACAAAACAGGGAAAGCTGAAGTAACTCAATGGGTCTGACAGCATCTCTCGGTACATGGGCCAGCTGACGTTTCTGGTCGAGACACTTCATCAGACGTGTATAATAATCTAATTTCGTTTGCAGTGGCCAAAAAATGAGTGTTTCCTTCTCCGACAGGACAACGACGTGAAAAGTTATTTGTACAAAGATTTCAATACAATATGTTTAGTAAACATGTTTTCATCATTTCCCGATGTGGAAGCACGTTTGCGCTATTGATTTTTTTTTCAATTCAAATAATACCTCTGTGTTATCATCAAAATATTTGAAGCATGAGCGCATGTCTTTATATGTTAATAATATCGTCATCATTTCTCCGAGTTACATCTTCTACACAATTTCACAAAACATGATTTTTTGAAGAGGGAGAAATAAAAACAAACTGCCAATATTTTTGTATTCAATTTTGCCTGAGTAACTGAATTAGTTTGCACCTCTGTGAAAATCTGGCCCTTTACGAGCACTTTATTTTTCAATAATATGGGAGAATTTACATCTCAACAATAATGCTATTCACCAATTTCCTTTTGATCCACAGAAAATGAATCGCTGAATTTAGTACTTCAGAGCATGAGTGAGGAAAACACAATTCCATCATATTTACAATAATATGCGATGAAATACAATGCTTTAATCTTCATCGCCTGCTTTGTGTAATGCTATGCTTTTCAAACAAGCTAGAAATCCCCATTTATAAATATGTATCACAGACTAATTAACGCGGGCAGAGATACAATTCAGCTTATATTTTCCAAACAGTTTGTTCCTTGGACTCACAAGGGCAACACATTGGAATTGTGAGCAACAAAAACACATCTAGAGGAACTACGTTTAATGAAATTGGGCGGAAGACTAAAAGGCAGGACATGCAGGGCAGTGATCTCAGGATTGCTTCCAGAACCTCGTGCTAGTACAGGTAAGAATAGGAAATTAGAGCATATGAATGTTTGGCTGAAGTGTTCGTGCATGGGGCAGGGGTTCGGCTCTCTGGATAATTGTGATCTCTTCCGAAGCAGTTGTGGCTTGTATAAAAGTGACCGTATGCATCTAAACTGGTGGGGGTCCAACGTCCTACCAGGGGGTGAGATCTCTTGCCGCACAGAGGCACGGGATAGGCTAGAAGTTGGAAATGGAGGGTGCTGTGGGTAAGATTAATGGACAGAATAGCAAAAAGACGGAGAGCGAGGATGGGGGATTGGACTAAACAAGCATTTTAATGCAAGTGGGCTTGACAGGTAAGGGAGATCAGCTTAGGGCTGTGATAGTACGCGCGACAGGGACGTTGGAGCCTTGACTGAAACCTGGTTAAGGGAGGAGCAGGACTGGCAACTCATTGGTGCTGGGTACAAGAGCCTCAGTAAAGACAGGGGAGAGGAAAAAAGAGGAAGGGGGGTTGCTTTGTTGGTTAAGGAGGATGTCACGGCTGTGTCCAGAGGTGACATTACGGACGGTTCGTCTAGTGAAGGTCTATGGGTGGAACTGAAGGAACAATAAAGGGATGATCACCATGTTGGGGTGCACTACAGACCTCCAAATAGCCACCCGGAATTAGATGAAAAAACGTGCCGGGAGATTGCAGACAACTGTAGGTCAAATGAGGTTGTTGTATTAGGGGATTTCAACTTTCCGAATATATATTGGGTAAACCATAACCTGAAGTATTTAGATGGGGTGCAATTCCTAAAAAGATGTCCTGGAGACTTTTTAAAAACAGTATGCGGAGGCCCGCACGCATGAGAGGGCAAGGCTTGATTTAATAATGCAAAATTGGGAAGGGCAATTCAACGAAGTGTGTGTGTAGGAGCCTTTATGGATAAGTGACCACAGTTCTATGAGGTTGAATATAGTTCTTGATCGTGACGGAGAGGGCCCACGTGTAAATATGCTCAACTGCGGCAAGACCAACATTGAGGGTATGAGAAAAGATCTAGCTCAAATAGACTGGAGTAGGTTATGTGAGGGAAAGGAACATCGACCATTTGGAATGTTTTTAAAAGTGTACTGAAGAGAGCGCAGATGGGTACGTCTCTGTTAGTGTGACTGGCAAAGTAGGCAAACGTGAGGAAGCTAGGTTGACGTGGGAAATTGAGACGTTAGTCAAAAAACATGAAGGATGCATGCGACAGTTATAGGCAGCTGGGATCAAGTGCATCCCTGGAGGAATTTCGCCAACGAAGGAGAACATTAATAAAGGAGATCAGAAGAGCAAAAGGGGGCCAAGAAATAGCTGTGGTGGGTAGCATACAAGACAATTCCAAAAGATTTTATGAATAAATAAGGGAGAAAATTGTAACTTAATAGAGACTTGGACCTCTTTGGAATAAAAGCGGTCACCACTGTGTTGAGCCGCAGGAGATAGGAATGGTCCTCAATGGGTATTTCTCCTCTGTTTTACAGAGGAGAAAGATACGACGAAGGAGGGAATTGGAACAGTCACTAGAAATGTCATGATAGGTGTTGTGCCTCTCTTCAAGAGGTGCTGCAGGGAAAATGCTGGGAACTATAGGCCGGTGAGATTAACGTCTGCAGTTGGTAAGTTACTGAATATTCTGAGGGATAAGATATACAGGCATTTGGATGGGCAAGGATGATTAGGGACAGTCGCTATGATTTTGTACGTGCGAGGTCGTATCTCACGACCTCTGATTGATAGTTTTAAATACCTGAGCAAAAATTTTGATGAGGACAGAGCTGTAGTTATTGTGCACATGGACAATAGTTTTGTGTAAGACGTTCGATATGATGCCGCATGGTAGGCTGCTCTGGATGGTTAGAACGCATGGAAGCCAAGAAGAGATACCTGAATTGATAGCAAACTGGCTCCATGCATGGAAGCAGAGGTTGATGGTGGAAAGTTGCTCCTCCGAACGGAGACGTGTGGCATAGGGTTCGGTGCTGGGCCCATTACTGTTTACCATCTACTGTACATCAATGCTTTGAATGAGAACATACAGGGCAATATTAATAGAATATTGACTGGCCTTGAGGGGGATACGACATATATTGCCTGAAGTAGATTCATATTGCCCGAGTCGAAGACGAGGGCAATATGGATCTAGTGAGGGCAATATATGTCGTATCCCCCGAAAGAGGACAGTCAATATTGTTATTATTACCCATATCAGACATCTAGAGGAAAATCTTCTGTCAAAAGTCGCGAACCTCTTCTCGCAGGAGGCTGCCATTTTGCTTGTTTTGTCGAGAACAAATTCTAAATTTCCCACGCAGCGTCACATTGCCAAGTTCCCGGATGTGAGACCAGGGGAATATAAGACTATATTTACCGCTGTTTTAACACGTAAAGTCCACAGGCGTTCGCAAGAAAGGGGAATACAAGAAAATATTCCCCTGTTAACCCTGCTGGCACTCAAAACGAAGGGAATACAATTTTGTAAAAGCATAGCTCAGATGTGTGATATGGGTAATAATAGCAAATATGCTGATGTTACAAATGTAAGTGGTTTTGCAGATATTGAAGATGATTGCGAAGGATTGCAGCAGGATCAGGATCAATTGGCTAGATGGGCGGATGAATGGTTGATGGAATATAATGCGAAACATTTTGAGGTGTTGTATTTTGGGACGTTGAACAACGACAGGATCTACACAGTACATTTTAGGCCTCTGGGTAATTTTGTGGAGCAGAGGGATCTAGGAGTACAAGTGCATGGTACATTGAAGGTCGAGTCGCAGGTAGATAAGGTGATCAAACAGGCTTTTGTCACGTTGGTCTCTATCAGTCAGACTATTGAGTAGGAGGTTGGGAGGTCATGTTTCACATGTATCAGACGTTCGTAAGACCGCATTTAGACTATTGTGTTCGGTTCTGGTCACCATAGGAAATAAAAGACAAAGTGGGATCCGTTGGGTCCCATGTTCACACGGGAGGATAGGTCCCCCAACGCAATATTCCACCTCTCCACTAATTCCAATATTGGTGGCCAGTGGGGAGGGGAGGGGGCATTCTGGAACGCTAGTATGGGTATTATGGGCTGAAGGGACTGGTATGGACATTGTGGGTCGACTGGATTCTTGGTTTGGCAGCTCAGTCACTCAAGCCTGGTGTGCTGGCAGCTCACTCACTCACGGCTGGTGGGCTGGCAGTTGGGTCACGGCTATTCCTTGAAATTCATTTACAAGCAGGATACAAGGCCACAAAACACAAGTGCAGTTTTCTACCACATCAAGCAGGATGAACCGCCACCAAATTCGTGCAGTTTCCGACCACAAGGCCATTAATTTTTATTTGGTTATTATTTTATTTTTGTTAGAAGTAATGTACATTATAGTGATATAAGCCAAAAATAACACAATACGTTTCCTGTGCCACTTCTTACTTTAAACTTTAAGTTTAAAGTAAGACGTTTAAGAAGAATAGAGAATGTTAGATAAGATAGTAAGTGCGTGAGAGAGTGATCAGGAAGAACCCGTAGAAACGCAAAACACAAGAAATAATAAAAAAGAAAACCAAAGGAAAAGAAAGAGAAAAATAGAAGATAGAAAATATACAAAAGTAAAATAAGATAAAAGGGATCTACCTACTTCGTATCTTTACACGCCCCTCGCCAGGTCCTGATGCCATTTATTTTCAAAGTTGCGTTGCACCCTATGCTTGTAATACGTCGATGAATATGAGACCGAATATTCTGATTTGCCTGCTCGGAGGAATCTCATATATTCGAGGTGTAACATTTCGAACATATTTGAATTCCACATTTTATCGTTGGTGTGTTTTCCAGAGTTTAAGTAAACGGTTTTTGCCATTATTAAGCCATAATTAAGGAAGCTCTTTCGGAACGAAGTCAGCTCAAAGCTGGCCTCCATTGTTCCAAAAATAACAAAATTCTGCATTCGGTTTCAGTTTTATTTTGAATAATTTTGTAAACATTTCAAAGATTCCATTCCAGAATGTTTGGATTTTTTGCAGAAAACACAGGAATGTGCTATAGTTGCTTCTTGGAATATACATTTATCACAAATTGGGGAGACATTTGGAAAACATTTACTTATTTCAGTTTTTGAATAATATAGCCTGTGTAAGGTTTTAAATTGGATTAGAATATGTCTTACATTGATCGAGCATTTGTGCACATATAGCAAGTGTTTTATCCCAACTCTCTTTCGAGATGTTTATAGCTAGTTCTTGTTCCCAATCTCTTCTAATTCTAACGGATGATGGTATTTCTATATTTAGGGCAATATTCTACAAGTATGATATTAAATTAGTTGAGTCCGTCTTTATATTCATTGCTTCGTCTAATAAGTCTGATATTCTTGTGTATACGTTTTCAAGAAATGACGAATTTAAAAATATTTTAAATATTGATTACTTCTCAGATTGTAGTTAAGTTATAGTTGTTGGAATAATAAGAAATTTCAATTTTCATACATGTCTCCAAACGTTTTAATTCCTATTCTTTCCCAATATGTAAATGATTTATCAATACTGGAAGGTTTAAAGGACGGATTATTAAGGCCATTAATTTCAAGTGCAGTTTCCCTCCACTTCAAGCTGGGTGCAAGGCCACCAAATCCAAGTGCAGCTTCCTACCACTTCAAACAGAGTGCAAGTCCACCAAATTCAAGTGCAGTTTCATACCACTTCAAACAGGGTGCAAGGCGACCAAATTCAAATGCAGTTTCCTAAAATTTCAAGCAGGGTGCAAGGCCAGCAAATTAAAATTCAGTTTCATACCATTTGGAGCAGGGGGGCAAGGCCACCAAATTCCAAATCAGTTTCATATCATTCAAAGCAAGGTGAAAGGCCAACAAATTCCAATGCTGTTTCATACCATTTCAAGCAGGGTGCAAGGCCATCAAATTCAAGTGCAGTTTCCTACCTCTTCAAGCAGGTTGCAACGCCACCAAATTAAAGTTCAGATTCCTACCACTTTAAGCAGGGTGCAAGGCCACCATATTCAAGTGCAATTTCCCACCACTTCAAGCTGGGTGCAAGGCCACCAAATTCTAGTGCATGTTCCTACCACTGCAAGCAGAGTGCAAGACCACCAAATTCAAGTGCAGTGTTCATACCGCTTCAAGCAGGGTGCAAGGCCATTAAATTCAAATGCAGTTTCATACCACTCCAAGCAGGGTGCAAGGCCAACACATTCCAATGCAGTTTCATACAATGTCAAGCAGGGTGCAATCCCAGTAAACACAAATGCAGGTTCATATCACTTCAAGCAGTGTGCAAGGCCATCAAATTCAAGTGCAGTTTCCTACCACTTCAAGCAGGGTGCAACGCCACCATATTCAAGTGCAGTTTCCTACCACTTTAAGCAGGGTGCAAGGCAATCATATTGAAGTGCAATTTCCCACCACTTTAAGCAGGGTGCAAGGCCACTAAATTCAAATGCAGTATCATACCATTTCAAGCAGGGTGCAAGGCCACCAAATTCAAATGCAATTTCATGCAACTTCAAGCAAGGTGCAAGGCCAGCAAATTAAAATTCTGTATGATACCATTTCGAGCAAGGTGCACGGCCACCAAATACAAATGCAGACTCATACCATCAACACATTCAAATGCAGTTTCATACAATTTCAAGTAGGGTGCAAGGCCACCTAACTCATATGCAGGTTAATTCACTTCAAGCAGGGTGCAAGGTCATCATATTCAAATACAGTTTCAAACCATTTGAAGCAGGGTGAAACCACATAAAAAAACAAATAGAAGCAACAGGAAAACCATACTCACCGTTCACTATACATTCAGTGTGTTCAGTTGATTCACAGCACAGACTGAGAGTCGTGACCTCTCCTTCCCTAATATTGCAGAGTCTGAGCCACGTCCACACTTCCGGTTTTATAGTCCCACCTGCTCCCACGGGAAGGGGCCTGAGCTTCATGACGTGATTGACAGGGCAGAGAATCTTATCATTTTCTAAACATTATTAAGTCTTTTATTTTTCATCGATGTGTCAAGTCCTAATGCCCTGATGAGCTTACAGATCATTTTTGGTCATCTTACTCAAAATGACCAAAGATCTGCCGTAAGCGGTAGGGTTTTTTTTTTAAATCAATATACAGAGCAAACAGGGTCAAGATTTGTATTTTAAATATATGGATAACTACACTAAGAGGGACCCGTTGGCTCAAATGTTCGCACGAGAGGGCTGGTCCCCCAATGCAACATTCCACCTGTCCACCAATTCCAAGACTGCTGGCCTGTGTGGTGTGGGGGTGGGGGAGGGGCTTCTGGTGCGCTAGGATGGGTATTGTGGGCGTAAGGGACTGGTTTACAGAGGGCTAGTATGGACATTGTGGGTCGAATTGATTCTTGGGCTAGCAGCTCAGTAACTCAGGCCTGGCAGCTCAGTAACTCAGGCCTGGGTGGCTGGCAGTTCAGAAACTGCCAGAAATTCTCTGCAAACAGGTGTCGTGACCTTCTCCCTCCCCCACCCTGCAGAGACAGAGCCACGCACACATTTCCGAGTTTTAGAGCTACTCTACCTCCCAGCGGAAGAGACGTGGCCTTCATGGCGTGATTGAAACGAGAGAGAATCTCAACATTTTTAAACATTAATAAGTGTCATATTTTTCATCGATGGGAGCAATCCCCTGGCCCTGACAGCTAAAGGTGGGCTCTGAGTAAGGTGGACAAAAATCACAGCACTAATTGGTCGCGTGTTTTCTAAAATCAATACACAGCGCAAAAAGGAAGTGCTCAATGTTAGAGTTTTAATTATGTAGATTTTCAAACCAAACCAACCATATTTGCCTTCCCAAACAAACCAGATTTTCCTTTTGAAACCAACCACATCTACCTTTTCAAACAAAACACATTTACCTTTTCAAACCAACCACATTTGCCTTTTCAAACCAACCACAGATGCCTTTTCAAACCAACTCCTTTTCAATACATACGCATTTGCTTTTTCAAAGCAACCACATTTGCCTTTTCAAAGCAACAACATTTGCCTTTTCAACCCAACCACGTTTCCCTTTTCAAACCAACCCCATTTGTTTGTTTTAATCCAACCACATCTGTTTTTTTCAAACCCACCACATTCGCTTTTTCAAACCAACCACATTCGCTTTTTCAAACCAACCACAATCGCTTTTTCAAAACAACCACATCTGCTTGTTTCAAACCAAGCACATTTGCTTTTTCAAAACAACCACATTTGCTCTTCAAACCAACCACATCTGCTTTTCAAACCAACCAGATTTTCAAACCAACCACATTTTCATTTTCACACTTCATTTTCAAACCACAGTAAGGGCACTCACAGGTCAGTAAATCACACTCACAGTTTAGTAGATATGTGTTGAGTGATCAGTTGATTCTGAGCTCAGACAGAGACTGTGTTAACTCGCTCTCCCATCTTACAGCGACTGAGGCAGGTCCACACTTCCTAGGTTTATAGTCCGTCCCACCGAAAGGGGAAATGTCTTCATGGCGTTATTGACAGGGCAGAGAATCTCAATATTTTTAAAACAGTCAAATGTCTTTTATTTTCCATCGATGGGTAAAATAATCTTGCCCTGAGCGCTGGAGGGGAACTCTGAGAAAGATGGCCAAAATTCACAGCCTAGAATGGGAGCATGTTTTTTTTTAAATCAATAGACAGTCCCAAAAGGGAAGTGATCAGGATTAGACTTTTAATTATATAAATATTGTCAACCTTAAAAAACGTTCAAAAAATCTGACGAGGTTGTTGCCAAGACTAGAGGGTGTGAGCTTTCGGAAGAGGTTAAGTAGCCTGGGTCTCTATCCCTTGAGAGCGCAGGAGGATGAGGGAAGATCTCGTGGAGATATGCACAATCATGAGGAATATATCCGGTAGATGCGCAGTCTATTCCCAGAGCAAGGTCCTGGTTGGCCGTTGTGGGCGAGGTGGGTCGAAGGGCCTGTTTCCACACTGTATCACTCGATGACTCAATGCACACAGTGTGTCATCAAATTACCGGTGAGGGAACGTGGCAGACGACAAAACGATAGCGTGAAGAAGGAACCTGGCATTAGTCAACGACTCCCAGCATCACCTGCAAAGACATACACCAACTTATAAACCACTGACACAGGCTTTAGACCCAGTTCCTCCATGTTGATCGATATAAGCTAGTCATTTTTAACCGCATTTCGCCCATGACTCTGTGGAACATTTTTACGAATGCGCCTGGCAACATTTATTTTATATGCTGACATAGGATTGCGTCCGTTAATTATTTCCTGTCACTATTGCTGATGACTGGGACATGTACTTCACCACACACACCTAGCCGATACCGCTTGTCACAGCCCAGATAACCTTGTTGCTCTCATCCAAAGTCATGTCTGATCACCAATGCTTTGCTAAAGAACGCTGTGACGGGCAAATTACTTGATATCTATTAAGGCAGAAATAGATAGGCCCTCGATTAGATCGGTTGTTAGTGGTCATGGGGAGAAGGCAGGAGAGTGGGGTAAGCAGGGAGAGATAGATGAGCCATGATTGAATGAAGAAGACTTGATGTGCCGAATGGACTAATTCTACTGCTAACACATGACCTTATGACCTTATCACCAATCGACTTACAGTTTTACAAATATACTGTGTTTAACCAATACTTCTATTGCTTTTTGCAGATAAGCAATTGCGCCAGAAAGAGTCGGGTGAGGCCACGCCGAATAAACGAAATGTGTTAATGCAAAAGCAGCTTGGAAAATATACACCCTGGTCGTTATTGTGTTGCGTGATTTGCGCAGTGAACCATTTTGGTAAATCAACGTGCTATTTTCTTTGCACTGTCGGTACAACTGCTGAACTGCAGTGCTTGTCAATATTAATTCAATCAAATTTTACGTTTAGAACTGAACACAAAGTGTAAAGCACCTGGTGAGCGAAACATTTTGGCAGAAACAGGTGAAATTATTATGGGCAACAAGGAATTGGCAAAATAGCTGAACATGTATTTTGGTTCTGTTTTCATTAAGGAAGACACAACCATTCTCGTGGATGTACTGAAGGATAGATGATCTAGGTGGACAGTGGAACTGAAATACATTTGCATTTGGCTAAAAATAGTATTTGGTAGACTGATGGTACTGAAGGTTGCTACATGTCCAGTACCTGATGGTTTGCATCCCAATGTACTCAAAGAGGTGTCTCTAGAAATCGTGGACGCATTGGTGACCATTATCCAGTATTTGATAGATTCGGGATCCGTTCCTGTGGTTGTAGTGTAGCTACTACTGTCATCCCACTTTTCAATATAGGAGCAAGAGATACAACGGTGAATTATGGTCCAGTTAGCCTGACATCGGAGGAGGGGAAGATGTTGGAGCCAATTATGAAATAAGGAATAACGGCACATTTGGATAGCAGTAAAAGGTTGGGCCCAAGTTATCATTGATTTATGACGGGAATTCCTGCTTGACGTATTTCCTAAGATGAGGTGCCCCTCTGGGAATTTGAATGCTGTGCTATTCCTGACATCGGCACACCGAATCAATATCGTCTGATTTTCTTCGCCAAATCCATACATGGAACGAATTGTACACAGGCAACTCATATTTCGTATAACAATCAGATTGCATGCTGCTTTGCTGTAAAAGTATTACATCGATTTCCGTTCTTTAAAGTATTGATGTGAGATGAAGAAAAATGTTGCAAATAATTCACGTAATATTACAGGTTTGCGACGAGTTTCGTTCAAATAATTCTATTATACTATAAAGTTCAATACAAACTATCTACAGACTTTAAATTCGACTTTTTAAATACATCTGGTTGCTTTGTTTTTCGACGTTTGTCACTTTGGCCGTTTTTCGTAGCTGACAATGGCGTCTGGCGTTATATACACAACAAATACATTGATTAATATGTTTGCTTGTCTCGTTAGATCATAAGGTTTTCATTTTCCTTTTGTACATTCGCAGATCAAATGGTGAATGATCTGAAATTTGGTACGTACTTTATCGTTTTTTCACATTTTGTTCTCTAGTTGTCTTCCTGTTACAAGTATTCCGGGAAATGCTCGTGTATAACTGTGTGTAACATATATTGCCCTGAGTAGGGAAAAACGAGAACCAGTGGGCATAGGTGTACGATGAAGCGGGAAATATGTAATATGGATCTGAGGGGTGTCCACATCAAACAAAAGGCATTGGGTGCATGCACCGAGCTGCCAGAGGAGGTAATTGAGGTAGCTGCAACGTTTAAGAAACAAATTAAACAGGCAAATTGATATGAGGGGAATGCAGTAATGTGAGCGAAGTAGGATTAGTGTCGATGGCACGAGATGGGCGGTGTGAACAGATTGGGCCGAGTGCTCTGTTCCGCGCTGTGTGACACGCTGACTCTATGACCCCACTTCATTGTTTTAAACATCCTATGATCATCAGTATTTCAAATTTCCACTATTCATAAATATTGTAGCTGGGACTGCAAAAATATATAAGCTTGAAACAAAATGCGCACAACATATACGTGTCTATATATCTGATTATTCACAGAGTTAGAGCAACTACGAAAAAATACACGTTAGTATTCCGCTAAATTATTGTTTGGAGCCACAGTCAAATAATGTGACTGGTAATAATACTGTAATCCTTGTTTTCCACTGATAATGTGCGCAACGTTATGTAACAATTACAAATATCAGAGAACGCAAATATTAATGTTAAAATACTCTTTCCGGCAAACACCAATCGAACATTTGATGTCACACATAACACACGGCCTCGAAATATTTCCAATTTCAGAGCTTACAAATATTCATATTTGATTATTAACTGCAGAAGAGAGCCTGGAGAAGAAAAACAATGGTAAATAACTTCTTGCATTTAAATTACTACTTGGATTTTGTAAGTTACCCGGCATCAAAAGCAATGCATTGTCAAATTCGAGGCCAATATATCAGCTGATTATTTAAAAATCAAGCTATTAAAATACTAATTAGGAAACATGACAGCTGTGCATGACACGTTACTTTTGTGGGATGCCAATCAAAGTAATGCAAAATGCATTTCAACTTTCATAATACAGTCCCATAACAAATTCATTACTGGCCAAATATATTATAAATGATATTTACCAAGACACGTGTGTGTGTTGTCATTGTTGAATGCCAGTAACTAAAAATAAATACCATCTTAATCGGAACCCCCTCCGCTGCGCAGGACAAGAGGATTTTTCCCATCGCTGCAAATTAAAAGAGTTGTTAGTGTTTAAAAAATGTTGCGATTCTCTCTCCTTAAGGCCATGCCCCTTCCGCTGGCCTATAAACCCGGAGGTGTTGAGTGCCACAATCAATCTCTGCAAGATGGGGGAGCGAAAGGGTCATGTCTCTCAGTCTGAGCTGTGAATAACACTGCACATATATATACTAAATTATGAGTGGTTTTACTGAACTGTCAGTGCCCGTAATGTGGTTTGAAAATATAGTTTGGAAATGCTAAAGCTGTGTTGCCTTTAGTTTTGAAATGCTAAAGCTGAGTTGCCGTCGGTTCGGAAATGCTAAAGCCGTGTTGACTTTGTTTTGGAAATGCCAAAGCTGTGTTACCCCTGGTTTGGAAATGCTAAAGCTGTGTTGACTTATTAGAATTGCCTTCCATAATTCAAGTTGCCTTGCCTAATTAAAGTCGCCTTGCCTATTTAAAGTTGCCTTGCCTTCTAGATAATTAAAATTCTAATGTTGACCACGTCCTGTTTGCTCATTATATTGATTTTTAGAAGAAAAAAAAACGCTACCACGTACGGCTGTGATTTTTTTAGCCATCTTACTCAGAGACCCCCTCTGCTCATCAGGTGCCGAGGATTTTTCCCATCGATGAAAAGTAAATGACTTATTGGTGCTTCCCTCTCCTGTCAATCACGCCATGAAGGTCGCGCCCCTTCTGGTGGAAGGGGTGGGAGATGCACTATCAAACGCAGAAGTGTGGGCGTCGCTCAGTCTCTGCAAGATGGAGGAGAGGTCACGACTCGCTGTATTTAGTTGCCTTGCACCCTGCTTGAAATGGTATGAAGCTGCACTTGCATTCGGTGGCCTTGCACCATGCTTGAAGTGGAATTTCAAGGAATAACCGTGAGTAAACTGCCAGCTCACCAGCCGTGAGTGAGTGAGCAGCCAGCAGAACTGGCTTGAGTGACTGAGCCGCCAGCCTAAGAATACATTCGGTCCACAATGTCCGTAATAGCACTCTAGAAACCAGTCCCTTCAGCCCACAACACCCACAATAGACCCCCCCCCCCCACCCCGACCCAACTGGCCACCAATATTGGAATAGGTGGAGAGGTGGAATATTGCGTTGGGGGACCTGCCCTCCCGTGTGTTGCTGGGTCCCAACTGGTACCATTTGGCATTGTCTTTATGTTAAAGTAAGGTTCAGATACTTTTCCTTTTGAATGAAGAGAGATTTTTTTTTATATATAGTGAATAAAACATATGAAACATGCAGGACAAAGGGCATACGTTGTTTTTTTTTTTAAAGTTAACTAGTACCTTTACCTTTCTATAAATCCATGAGGGTAATATGGAAGAAAATAACGCTCCCAATTGCATGGACATATATACGAACTTTCCTTTTTCAGAACTGGAAACATTGCGATCTACTCTTCAAGATACAGGTGAGAGAGAAAGGGAGAGAGAAAGGGAGAGAGAGAGAGAGATAGAGAGAGAGAGAGAGAGAGAGAAAGAGAGAGAGAGAGAGAGAGAGAGAGAGAGAGAGAGAGAGAGAGAGAGAGAGAGAGAGAGAGAGAGAGAGAGAGAGAGAGAGAGAGAGAGAGACGAGGTCAAAGGTCAAAGGACAACGGAACAAAGGAAAAAGTACATTTATTGTCACACACGCCAATTGGTGTAGTGACATTTGTCTTGCAATGCAGCACATAGATAAAGTTAAGATATAACATTAAATAATTTAACATAAAACATTGAAAAAAAATCCCCCCACAATGGTTCCCATTGTGCGGGAAGACACAAAGTCCAGGCCCCATCCCCAGCTCACCCATAGTCGTGCCTATTGAGGCCTCCACAGTCGCCTCTATGGGGGCCGATGTTACAGGCCCTTCTTCGTCGAGTGTTGGTGCTCCGGCGTTGGGAGAATCCTCTCAGCGGCCCGGGGTGCGTGTAACAGCCGCTTCCTTGCTGGAGACCGCGGCTTCCGACGCCAACAGGCCGCCCTGAATGGAGCTCCATAACTGGCGATCTAGCCGAAAGATCCCAGGGTCCCGATGTTAATGTTCAGCGCCACCGCCCGCGGCCGGTCGCCCCACAATCCCGCAGCAACGCGATGTTCACCTGCGGTCTTCAGCTCACCGGAGCTCCAGCTCGGCGACCCAGCGCTGCGCTGCTTCCGCAGACGTGGTTCTGGGTGGTCCCCCCAGGAAATGCCGCTCCAGGCCTGCTGGTAGGCCGCGAGGACGGGTCGACGGTGTAGCCCGGAGAATGCTGCCTCTCCGACCCTTCCCCTCCCCACCGCAAATAAAAAAGGCTAGGACACCGATAAACAGAAACACTCAATTCACTAAAACTAAAATAAGAGAGAATAAACGGAGAGATGCAGGCTGGCCAGCCATCCCATTACAGGACGGCGCCCCTGTAAGAGAGAGAGAGAGAGAGAGAGAGAGAGAGAGAGAGAGAGAGAGAGAGAGAGAGAGAGAGAGAGAGAGAGAGAGAGAGAGAGGGAGGGAGGGAGAGAGAGAGAGAGAGACAGATACAGAGACAGAGACAGAGAGAGACAGAGAGAGAGACAGAGAGAGACAGAGACCGAGACAGACCGAGACAGAGACAGAGAAACACAGAGATTCAGAGACAGATAGACAGAGAGAGAGAGAGAGAGAGAGAGAGAGAGAGAGAGAGAGAGAGATAGAGACAGACAGACAGAGAAGAGAGAGAGAGAGAGAGAGAGAGAGAGAGAGAGAGAGAGAGAGAGAGAGAGAGAGAGAGAGAGAGAGAGAGAGAGAGAGAGAGGGGGGGGGGAGTGCCGTGGGAGCAGCTCTGGCTGGCGGATTGCCAATCATACTTCGGATAGAGGTGGTGTTTATGTCGTTTCAAGCACCGCAACCCTGTGCCCATACCGTTTTGCCCAGTGCAGGTCGCCTGGGCTTAACCGGAGAAAAGGTACTTTGACAATCCGGTCGTTTCCGAGTGCTCCGAAGGCCTGAGAAAGGACGATCAAGAGCTGCTCTCGGCAGGGAGGTTGAGCGTGGCGTATTTCCCAGCTCGGCTAGAGAAACCTGCTTCTGCTATTTTAGAATGAGGTTGAATTACCTCTCTTGAGCTGAGACTGCTGTTGTCTCTGATGCTGATTTGTACCCCTGCCAGGATGTCTGCAGCTGCGGTTTATGCTGCGGCTTCGGAGCCACTCGAGCAGGAGCCGTTTGTTGACTGTGAGGTATCTGATACGGTATCATGGTCCAAACCGGGTACCGGTAGATCAGGGATGGAATATAAACCAGTTTGCGTGATCTTTTGCAGAAGGATGCGTTTTCTTCTTCCGCCTTTGCAATGTGAAAGTGTGAGGGTGGTCTTGTATATCGGAGGGTGGAAATGTATATGTCAGGGTAGAAGTGTATATTAAAGTTACAGCAGGATGTGCCCTAGCTCTCAAGAAGTGGCTCACAGTGGATGGCATCTTTGTACCTGTGGAATTGTGTGTGTCCATCTTAAGTCTGGTCCTCCCGCGCTGCGTTCCGTCTTTCATCCGGCATGCGTTACCCCTTCCACACCTGCCAAAGATTGGCGAGGTGCGGTCTAGGATCTTATGGTTATGCAGCCCAGGCGTGACCCGTGGTCTCGAGTTTAAGCGGTGGGTGTGTATGCGTGTGGGATCGCGGTAGGACGCGGGGAATTTCTTCGTGGTGCAAAATGGGATCCCCTCCCGCGCGCGTTGGAGTTGTGTGGAAGCACGGTGTCATGTGTTCAAGGAGTTTGGACACTTCCGCATGGATTGCAGCAGTGTAAGGACTTCTGCGATAAATCCCAACACAGCAGTCCAGGAAAGCATTGCTGGCCTATCCGGGGCTACCCAGTTCCACCTCGGTGACCCGGGCGTCACTGCGGGCCGATCGGGAGCTGCCAGCTCCACCTCGGCGGCCCAAGGCAGTGCTCCGCGTATGTCCTGTATCTGCGGCGGCGGATGACGGCGAGGCGCAGAGGGGAGAGCGAGGCGAAGGGGTGGCAGATACAGAGGGGGAAGAAGTCCAAGAGGAGGAACAAACACCTTTAAGCGAGTCACCCGCAAGCGGTCGGACCACGCACAAAACTTAGACCATCCAAAGTGTGCATGTTAGCCCCGATGAGGTCCAGGGGGCACCTGGTGGGGTTCAGCAAGGAGTTGAGAATGTTCAGAAGGGGGGCAGGGATTGTTCAGCAGGGAACTGGGGAGACTGAAAAAAGGGATGGAAAAGAGGACGCTGGTAGTGTGGAGGCGGTGGACTCTTCCTTTATGGATGTGAACCCGCACATCAGAGGAAAAAAAGAAGGCCTGTGCCCTCTGAGGGAGAGCACGGCTCTGGGAAAAGTCGGGTGCTCTAGAACATCCACCCTTGTCGAGGCCGGTGGCAAGCACTAGTGTCCTCTGTGCCTGAGGATGTCCCTTTGTATCAGGGGCCATCCGATGGTCATTTGTTCGTCTCAGGGGCCATCCGAGGTTACCTCACAAGTTGGTGAAGTTGGCTCCACTGGACATGTTTCCCCAGGGATCGAGTACATGCAGAGACAGCCCGAAGGGGGATTCTCGAGTGCAGGGGTCGTTTCCCAGCCTGTGCGCCTCATTAGAGCTACAGGAGTAGCTGAGGAACTAAGGGAGACTCCAGAAACATCGGCTCCTTCTGTGGGCCATAGGGAGGCCTACCTCAGGAGGTGACTACTCTGCAGAACACTAACGAATGCGGACAGTGTGTCTTCCTTGGGAGGATTGTAATTGTTGCGTGAGATCGCTGTGGTACTCAGTGTGCGCTTGCAGTAGCTGCGAAGTTGAGAGTTTTGATTGACTATTTTGTGTTGTTGATGCGTGGCGGAACCTCCACCCTAATTCCAACGCTTTTTCGCGGAAGCCATCATCCGCGATTAACTTGATGAGCTGCGTGTGGGCTCCGCGCTCTTTCTGCAGAGAGGAAAATGACGGTGAGGTTCCGTCGAGATGATACAGCATCTGGACCCTCGACCGCACGTAAGCACAGGAGTCTACACCGATCCGACCCAAGCGCGATTCTGCATCGATATAGGTTCCCATATAGATCGCATGCCGATCGCCGCAACATATGCCTCTCGTGTCTCGGCAGCCTCCATGCGTCCGGTGCTGCGCTCGGATCTCAGTCGGGTGGGAGTGGACTTCATCCCAGCGCGCCCATCGGCCAGGTCTGCCTACTGACCCTTTAATAACCGGCTGCTGGGGGATTCGTCGATTCCAGAAGTAAATTAGCCGGTTTTGGGTGAAGTGGAGAGAGAGGCGGAGGTGCTTTCCTTCCCTAAGTATGTGGTGGGATGTGGGAAAGGCTTCCATTCGTCTCTTTTGTCGGAAGTTCACGTTGGTGTCGATCCGAAGGCGGGACGCGGCGATCGAACGACTCGGGCGGGAGTTACTCGATGCAGAATCGCGCTTGGGTCAGATCGGTGTAGACTCCTGTGCTTATGTGCGGTCGAGGGTCCAGATGCTGTATCATCCCGACGGAACCTCACCTTCATTTTCCTCTCTGGAGAAAGAGCGCGGAGCCCACACGCAGCTCATCAAGTTAATCGCGGATGATGGCTCCTATGCCACAGATCCAGAGAATATCAACGATTTAGTTCGGTCCATTTAATGTGTCTCTTTTCCCCGCAGATCGTTTCTGCAGGGAGGCTCAGCTGGTCCTGTAGGAGGGCCTACCGACTGTAGATAGATAGGTGTTTGATCTCCTTCATAACCTCATTGGAGGTGTTGACTGGTGCCCACCACCATCTTTGGAGGGGCAAGTCCCCAGGGCTGGATGGGCTGAGGGTAGCGTTTCTCAGAACATTCCGGGATGTCCTGCGGAGTGACTACATGAAGGTCCTGGGTTAGAGCCTGGCGACCGGGGAGATGCCCCTCTTTTGGCGCAGAGCAGTTGTAGTCCTGCCACCGACGAACTGCGAACACGGCCTGTTGAAGAACTGGCGCCCGGTATCTCTCCTCTGTTCGGAGTACAAAGTGTTTGCACGTGCAATGGCAAATCGTGTGGGCTACATACTGTCCCAAACCGGACCGATCCTGTACAGGCCTAAGTCGGTCGATTCAGGATAACATCCACCTCGTTACGAACCAGATTCATCTATGTCAGGGAACTGACATGTCAGATACTTTTCTGTCCGTTGATCAGGGGGAGGCTGCTGACACGGTAGATAGTGACTACCCATTCCGGACGCTGCAAGCGTTCGAATTTGGACAGCACTTTGTGTAGCGAATCTGGTTTTAGTACGCCGCAGCAGCGTGTCTCGTGAAAGTTAACGGTGCTCTGTTGGTTCCCATTCATTTTGGGCGAGGAAGACGCCAGGGCTGTCCCATGTCTAGTCAGTTGTAATCGTTGTATGTGGAGCCGTTCCTGTGTTTTTCGGAGGCCGTTGAGCGGCCTGGCACTTTCGGGGCCGGGGTTGGGGGTGACTCTCTCGCCCTATGCCGACGATGTTCTCCTTACGTTCACTGACCCGGTTAACCTGCGGAGGATGGGTGATTAGGTCTAGATCTCTAGAATCTTTTCATCCGACCTGTGACATCTGGTATATCTATTAAGCGGAACATGGAAGCATATTGTAAATTGTAAACTCTCTGTCTCACTCGTACTCGAAGTGAGACAGAGTGTTTCCAATTTGTCGAAAGCTCAGAGAGACAATCCACAACAATGTTCAATGCTTCCTCTAAGGTTGAGGATCTTCACCGACATGAGCATTGTTAAACATTTAATCGTATAAACTATTTGGGCAGAAACAGAATGAATTTGTTATATCTTTAATATATTGTCGTAATGTTATCTGTTGACCCAAAAATCGAAAAGGGTACACACCATACAAAGCAGCACAACTGTTCAACTTTCTTCAGTTGAAAATTAAATCTGAATGTTAAAACATAAAACGGCTCTAAATCAACGTATATTATACTTTATCGTGAAACAGAAACGATGTGGCGCAAGGCAAATGAAGGTACCTTCATAATACAAAGTTTTCAGCTGAAATTATGTTGAATATTACAAATGCAAACACATTTATTAAATCACGGAAATCTTTTCATTGTGGTTGTCATTATTTTAGATCAACACAAGAAATGTTCAATCAACTGTAAGTCAAACCATACAAGCCCTTTGGCAAGCTGCACGTCTTTTTTCAAAGCATCTATAGAGCTTTTTGAGGCTGTTTTGTTAAGTGCCTGAGTAACGCGACCAATTCAAACGGTATCTAGCAAAGCTCCTACCTTTGTATATTCATGTGCAATTCTCACTGTCACACGGAAATTTTCAAGCCGTGCGAGATCATTTGAGCCCGAAGATTTGATTCCTCAAGTTCTGGCAGGGTAAACATACACGTTAATAGTAACTGGTGAGCAGGTGGCATTTGCCGAAGCAAAATAAAATCAAAACTCTTGATTAAGTCAGCGGGTCAGGTAGTCTTTCTGAAGGGAAATGGACAGATTATATTTCGGTTCTGCCTCTTCTTGATATTGATCGAATTTTATGTCCACTCCTTCTAGAAGTTCTGCCGATCCCACTGATTCCCTCCAGATTCCTTATGTTCAAGATTCCTGCAAGTGCATTCTCGCGTGTCTCCACGTACTATGACATTGCTTTCTAAATATTTCAATAGCTTTAGACAGCCAACGTAGTTCCTTTTATATTTTTGTTTGTTATCCATTAAAAGTATCCTTAACAATAGAAATAACAAAAAATGCATATAAAGTTTGAATGCCGTGGAGAATACTATTACGGACGGTCATTTACAGATTGAGAAGGTTCATAGGTTCAAAAGGTTCAAAGGTTTATTTATTGTCACACACAGTAATTGGTGTAGTGAAATTCGAGTTTCCATTGCAGCACATTAATAAGAATGAAACATAACATTATAAAGCAATTTAACATAAAACATAAAAACATCGCCCCACAATGGTTTCCACTGTGAAGAAAGGCACAAAGTCTAGACCCCATCGCCTTTTCAACGGATAGTCGGGCCTATTGAGGCCTCCGCGGTCGCTGTACGGGGTCCGATGTTTCAGGCCCTTCTCGCCGGGCGATGTTGCTCCGGCGTCGTGAGAACCCTCTCAGCGGCTTGTGATGCCTGGAACCGCAACTTCCTTACCGGAGACCGCGGCTTCCGAAGCCAATAGGCCGCGCTGGACTTATCTCCACCACTGGCGATCCCGGCGAGAGATCCCAGGCTCCCGATGGTAAAATCAGCGCCGCCGCCCGCGGCTTGCCGCTCCACAGACCCGCAGTTCCGCGATGATCATCGGCAGGCTGAGCTCACCGGAGCTCCAATGCGGCGACCCGGGCATGGCTTCGCCCGCTCCGCTCCGCGATAGCGCTCCAGAACTGTGCCGCCGCCGAAGCCGTTGTTCAGGCCGGTCCCGTCAGGAAACACCGCTCCAGACCCCGATGGTAGGCCGCGACGACGGGTCGAAGTTGCTGCTCGAAGGAAAGCTGCCTATCCGACCAGGTAGAGATTAAGAAATACAGCCCCCCCCCCCCACCCCACACACATAAAAAGAATAGACGTCCAAACAAAACACATTTTTAACATAGTAACAAAATTAAAAAAGTGAAAAAACAGCTGCAGGCAGGGCAGCCATACCCAACTGAACCGCGCCCCCTCACTCAGAAAGATGTGTTAAGGCTGTTGAGAGCGCTCCCTCACTCAGAAATATGTGTTAAGGCCTGCTAGCATCTATCCTAGGTTATTGTGAAAGTTAAAGGAGCAGGTTGTGGAGCTTTGACTAATTCCGTAGCGCCTTCAGTAGCGATAGACGGAGTCGCGGAGGACTGGAATTATGTAAGCTCGTTCCTTTGAAAGTTGGAAGTAGAGAAAATGCAGGGAATTATATGACAGAGTGTCTAATGTGGGTGGTTGGGACGTTATTGGAGAAGATTATTTGAGATAGGATGTATACTAATCTGTAACATAATGTGATATTGGGGTCGAGGAACTTGGCTTTGTACAAGGCAGGTCGTGTCATACCAACATTTTCTGTGAAGGTGCGGAAGGTGACTGATGATTGTCGGGATGTCGATATCGCCTACATGATATTAGGAAGGAGTTTGATAAAGTCCCTCTTGGTAGCCTGATTCAGATGTTTAGCATGTACGGGAGTAACAGTAATTGGTTGGATAGATTTAGAACTGGCTGACTGATAAAACACAGAGAGTAGTGGTGGAAGATAAATATTGAGGTTGAAAGTTTGTGAACAGTAGAATTCCACAATGAACTCTGTTGTATGCAATGCACATTGGGATATATATCTACTGCAGAAATGGGTGAGAAATTGCAGATTGAGTTTAATCCGTGCAAGTGGTAGATGCAGAACTTTGGGATGATAAACGTAAGGGTAAATTAAGCAATTAAAGGTATGACCCGAAAGAGTACGGCTGTGCAGAGGAAACATGGAGACCAAGTCTACAACTCCTTGAAAGTAGCAACATGTGTAGGCAAAGTGGTAATGAAGCCCTACGGTATGCTTGCTTTGGCAGATCGACGCACTGCGTATAAGACTCAATAAGTAATAATGCATGGTTTACACAAAATGCTGGAGAAACTCAGCGGGTGCATCAGCATCTATGGAGCGAGGGAGATAGGCAACGTTTCTGGCCGAAACCGTTCTTCACACTGATGTGGGCTTGGCGTGGCTGAGGGAAGAAAGGGAAAAAAAAAAAAACATAAAATCAAATGCAGCTTTATGGAAATTCTTTTAGGTCGCATGAAGAGCATGTTGTTCAGTTCTGATCATCCCTTTACTAAGGAATCTCGAGTGATAAAATTTGACCAAATTGTGGTGAAATATATCTGCCAGATCAGCACCCCCGAATGTGCATTAAAAGAGCAATCTCCACGGAGAATATTTCAAAATGAATATTTCATAATGTATTAATTACCTTTGTTTTCCAGCCGAAGCACTTAACGCAGGTAAGATTTGTACACTGATTATGTATAATGAAATAAATTGACGTCATTCATTACGCAGCTATTTCCATCGGATTTTCTCCAAATGGAAAATTAGCACCTAAAAATGTTTCTTCGAAATCCGATGTGATTAACATTTGTGCAATCGCGGTGATGTTGTGCCCCCAGAAACATTGCCCTTCAATAATTGTCAGTTTCTCATTTTGATATAATCATCAAATTCTAACTTGGACTGAGATGAAGGAGAATACCAGATCCGGTACGAGCAATTAGGGGATTAAGGTATTTGAAATGTATAAGAGAAAAATAATCAAAGTCCTCCCAATACACAGGAATCAGTTTCCAGTAAGTACAGGGGCACACATTGTAGTGAGCACGAAAACATTTACATTGCTTTACTTTTTATCTGAAGTATGGAAAACATTCGTGTACTAATTTTCCAATGAGTAAAACACGATATACCAATGGATTGGTAAAACAATTAACGTTGGGCCACGCGAGCATTTTTCTGCATACCGTGTTGTTGGCACTATCACCATATGGTGCAGACAATAAATTACGGCCATGCGGAAGCTAATGACTATCACGAAGATTCCTAATTCCGCCCTGCTATGCAGAGGTGCGGCTTCTTGCAAGTATTAGAAACATAGAAACATAGAAATTAGGTGCAGGAGTAGGCCATTCAGCCCTTCGAGCCTGCACCGCCATTCAATATGATCATGGCTGATCATCCAACTCAGTATCCCGTACCTGCCTTCTCTCCATACCCTCTGATCCCCTTAGCCACAAGGGCCACATCCAACTCACTCTTAAATATAGCCAATGAACTGGCCTCAACTACCCTCTGTGGCAGAGAGTTCCAGAGACTCACCACTCTCTGTGTGAAGAAAGTCTTTCTCATCTCGGTCTTAAAGGGTTTCCCCCTTATCCTTAAGCTGTGACCCCTTGTCCTGGACTTCCCCAACATCGGGAACAATCTTCCTGCATCTAGCCTGTCCAACCCCTTAAGAATTTTGTAAGTTTCTATAAGATCCCCTCTTAATCTCCTAAATTCCAGAGAGTATAAACCGAGTCTATCCAGTCTTTCTTCATAAGACAGTCCTGACATCCCAGGAATCAGTCTGGTGAACCTTCTCTGCACTCCCTCTATGGCAATAATGTCCTTCCTCAGATTTGGAGACCAAAACTGCACGCAATACTCCAGGTGTGGTCTCACCAAGACCCTGTACAACTGAAGTAGAACCTCCCTGCTCCTGTACTCAAATCCTTTTGCTATGAAAGCTAACATACCATTCGCTTTTTTTCACTGCCTGCTGCACCTGCATGCCTACTTTCAATGACTGGTGTACCATGACACCCAGGTCTCGCTGCATCTCCCCTTTTCCTAATCGGCCACCATTTAAATAATAGTCTGCTTGCCTGTTTTTGCCACCAAAGTGGATAACCTCACATTTATCCACATTATACTGCATCTGCCAAACATTTGCCCACTCACCCAGCCTATCCAAGTCACCTTGCAGTCTCCTAGCATCCTCCTCACAGCGAACACTGCCCCCCAGCTTAGTGTCATCCGCAAACTTGGAGATATTGCCTTCAATTCCCTCATCCAGATCATTAATATATATTGTAAATAGCTGGGGTCCCAGCACTGAGCCCTGCGGTACCCCACTAGTTACTGCCTGCCATTGTGAAAAGGACCCGTTTACTCCTACTCTTTGCTTCCTGTTTGCCAGCCAGTTCTCTATCCACATCAATACTGAACCCCTAATACCGTATGCTTTAAGTTTGTATACTAATCTCTTATGTGGGACCTTGTCGAAAGCCTTCTGGAAGTCCAGATATACCACATCCACTGGTTCTCCCTTATCCACGCTACTAGTTACATCCTCGAAAAATTCCACAAGATTCGTCAGACATGATTTACCTTTTGTAAATCCATGCTGACTTTGTCCAATGATTTCACCACTTTCCAAATGTGCTGCTATCCCATCTTTAATAACTGACTCTAGCAGTTTCCCCACCACCGATGTTAGACTAACTGGTCTGTAATTCCCCGTTTTCTCTCTCCCTCCCTTCTTAAAAAGAGGGGTTACATTTGCTACCCGCCAATCCTCAGGAACTACTCCAGAATCTAAAGAGTTTTGAAAGATTATCACTAATGCATCCACTATTTCCTGAGCTACTTCCTTAAGTACTCTGGGATGCAGCCTATCTGGCCCTGGGGATATTGAACTGCTAACTCACAGACGACCATCAGTTCTTCATGTATTCACACACAAATATTTTAGTCATAGAGGTAATATGTTTTCCCTGAAACGTCTGCGATATTTATCAGATAGAACTGTTTGTAAAGGATATGGTAATAGTTTCGTCGAGAGACGTTCAATTTAATACAACTACACCATTTGGTGAAATTAATCGACGTCGATATGTTTTGTTCAGTGCTTTTGTGCCAATGTGCCTGTCACGTGTATCATATTGCAGAAAATGAAGCACTTCAAATAAAACTAGGTAAGGTAAATAGAGAAATGATGCATCCCTGTCTCTTGATATGATGCGCTCAGCGTTTGTCAAATGGACACTTGGAATCGATCGAACTCAGGCAATGAAAATTATGACAATAAAGGTTTCAATGGAATTTTATTGTAACATGTACCAATTATGGTACAGTGATATGGGAATTACCACACAGCCATAGGTACAAAAACGTAACAACACCCACAACTACATAAAAGTTAACATAAACATCCACAACAACGGATTCCACATTCCTCACTGTGATGGAGGCAAATAAGTTCAAGCATTTTCCTTCTCCTGCGGTCGGGGCGATCGAAGATCCCACAGCCAGCAGTCGAAACTCCCGCGTCGTTGCGTTCCAAGTTCCAGCGTCGGGCCCTCGCATCTCCTGCGGCATGGAGCACCCGGGGTCGGTATATGATCAGAGACGTTATGTTATGTCCGCACGCACCCATGGTTGGAGCTCCGTGGTCGATCCAGAGCAAACGGATCGCGGGCTCCGCGATGTTAAATTCCTGTAGGCAGCCGCTGCGGAGCTCTCAACGGTCGGTCTTCAGCACAGACAGCCAACTCCTCGTTGTTAGGCCGCAGCGTGGGCGGAGAACCGTCACGGGAAAAACATCGTTATCTCTCGAAGCAAGAGACAAAAAAAAAATATGCCCCGAAAAGTTGGAGACGCTGATTGTGGTAATTCTGTTTAACATGTTCCTTACTACGTGGTCTATTTAACGGGAAGGCCACTGATATGTTGATAAAATTGATATGCAGTCGTTAGTTGTCAATGGAATTAAAGTACAAACTGTCCAATGTAAGTTTACGCATGTCCTTGGTTACGTTGAACAACATTACCATCCTTGCGTTTATCTTTGTCAGAAAGTTTCAAGTTTGACTTTGATACGCAAATAAATTGTGCGGGATTAGGACAGTATCAATTCTGCAAGAGAGGATCACGGTAAATAAAGTACTCGTAAAACAGGAAATGATCATAAAGACGTAGAAAATTTTGGAAGGCTAATATTTTCTGTAAACGTTTAAAATCAATTCAACCAAAATTGCACAAAAGTCTACGAGTTAATTATCGACACCCTCTGTCTAATTCATCAGCGGAAAAAGCAATGGAAATAAAAGGTACGATTGCATAAAACGTATTTTGATCATATTATGGCAAATTCTCCACCACAACTGGCAGATGCCAGCAGATATTACCAAACTATCTTTTTCATTCAATTGATACATAGGTCAATTGTGATATATGCACTTTTTGCAGTCCCATTTTAAACAAACAGTACTTTCATTCAAACAAATTATATGCGTGGTGTAACAAATGCTTCATGAGAATTACATATGTGAGAAAAAATCTATGTCTGAGTGATGTAGAATATTAGAGTCATTGAACGTTTTAACTATTTTTAAAAACAAATTGAACTGTCACTTCCCATCGCGCATTTATTTAAAAAGTATGTGGATCGATTTGTTCAAATGTTCAGAATGTGCGCATGTGCGATGGTTTGTTACATTCGCGCCAGTGCTACGAGGTTACTCGCCACAACGAAGCAAGATTAATATGATTGCACACCCTAATTGCCATTGTATTTTTCCATTGCTTCAAATCCGTTATAAAATGGAGGCGAAAATGTGAATAGTTACAGCAAGAAGAGAGAAAATATTGTTAAATGTGCGGCCTGCATTGTGACTTAGGGATAGAATAAAGCTAAAATAAAAGATCTATAATGCAACAAAGAGTAGCGGAAGCTGGAGGATTGGCAAACTTTCATAGGACAACAGAATGGAACCAAACGGGAATACGGGCTGAAAAGATGAAGTACGAGGGGAAGCTGGCCAGGAATATAAAGAAGTACAGTAAAAGCGTCTATATATATGTTATGGGGAAAAGAGCAGCAAAGTCAAATGTGGGTCCCTAGAAGGCAGACATGGGTGAAATAATTATGGGCAACAAGAAAATTGTAGAAGAGTTAAATAGGTACTTCGGATCCGTCTTCACTAAGGAGAACACAAACAATCTCCCAGATGTACTGGAGGACAGAATATGTAAGGTGTTAGAGGAACTGAAAGACAATTTCATTAGGCGATAAATAGTATTGGGTAGGCTAATGGGCCTGAATGATGATAAATCCCCCAGGCCTGATGGTCTGCATCCGAGGGTCCTCAGGGAGGTGGTTCTAGAAATAGTGGACGCATTGGCGTTAATTTTCTAAATGTTCAATAGATTCAAGATCAGTTCCTGTGGTTTGGATGATAGCTAATGTTATCCCAGTTTTCAAGAAAGGAGCGAGAGAGAAAACACGGAATTACAGATCAGTTAGCTTGACTTCGGTGGTGGGAAAGATGCTGGAGTCAATTAATAAAGAGGTAATAATGGAGCATTTGGATAGCCGTAAATGGATTAGTCCAAGTCAACATGGATTTATGAAGGAAAGAGTAGCAGTGAACGGGTAATTTTCAGAATGGAAGGCAGTGGCGAGTGGAGTGCCGCAAGGCTCGGTGTTGGGGCGGCAACTGTTTACCATATATATATATATATATTATATATATATGATTTGGAAGAGTGTATTAGGAGCAACAATAGCAAGTTTGCGGATGACACAAAACTGGGTGGCAGTGTGAACTGAGAAGAGGATGTTAGGAGATTGCAGGGGGACTCGGGCAGGTTGAGTAAGTGGGCAGATGCGTGGCAGATGCAGTATAATATAGATAAATGTGAGGTTATACATTTTGGCGGCAAAAACAATGGAGCAGATTATTATCTCAATGGGGTTAGGTTAGGTAATGGGGAGTTACAGCGAGACCTGGATTGCCTTGGAAACCAGTCACTGAAAGTTGGCGTGCAGGTACAGCTGGCAGTGAAAAAAGCTAATGGAATGTTAGCCTTCATAACAAGGGAATTTCAGTACAGTACTGCAGTTTCTTCTGCAGTTGTATAGGGTTCTGGGGAGACCACACCTGGAGTATTGTGTACAGTTTTGGTCTCCTAATTTGAGGAAGAACATCCTTGTGATTGAGGCAGTGCAGCGTTGGTTCGCGAGATTGATACCTGGGATGGCGGGACTGTCATATCAGGAAAGATTGAAAAGTCTAGGTTTGTATTCACTGAGGTGTAGAAGGATGACGGGGAATCTTATAGAAACGTATACAATTATAAAAGGATTGGACAAGCTAGATGCAGGAAAAATGTTCCCAATGTTGGGTGAGTCCAGAACCAGGGGCCACAGTCTTAGAATAAAGGGGAGGTCATTTAAAACTTAGCTGAGAAAAAAAACTTTTTTATCCAGAGAGTTGTGAATTTATGGAATTCCCTGCCACAGAGGGCAGTGGAGGCCAATTCGCTGGATGGATTTAAGAAAGAGTTGGTCGGAGCTCTAGGGGCTAGTGGAGTCAAGGGATATGGGCAGACGGCAGGCACGTATTATTGATAGCGGACGATCAGCCATGATTGCAATGAATGGCGGTGCAGGCTCGAAGGGTCGAATGGCCTCCTCCTATACCTATTTTCTATGTTTCTATGTTTCTAAATTTCTATGACTCTCTGGCTTTTAAGTATCGTCAATTTGACGTTAGAAAGAAAATTAGAAAAATGTAAACATAAGTTTAGGGTCTGTCCCACTTGGGCGACATAAACTGCGAATTTACAAGAGATTGCCCTGTACTCAAACACGCAGCATAGTCGACACCAGGTCCTAGGAGGTTGTATGAGGTGACTGGGCCTCTCATTCATGCTCGAGGGAGATTCCCGCCTAATCGCGGCCTCAGGAAGGTCGCGGAAAAATGTCAGCATCTTGAAAAAAATTCCGCGAGCAACCCTTGGTCGGCATGGGACATTTCCACTCGCAGTGGAGTGACTCGCTATTTACAATCAGTCAGTCGAGGACAGCCGTAGACAATCTCCTTGAGCAATACATAATCATATTCGAACACAAAATATGAAAAAATTCTGATATCTTTGTAGTTATGCAAGGGGAAGCAGACGTTACAAATTGTAATGAATTGTAACACATCCAGACGTTATGCATATTTTTAAACACACACTACAAAGTTATAATTTGTAGAAAACGATTTGCGCCAGATCACTGAGCTAAAGTTCTCTTAATTTTCTGTTTAACACAATTTTGTGCACTACATATACATATACAATTATTTTAAATTCATAATTTGCTTAGTTCAATTTTGAATTAGTAACAAACTAAATTGAATTGATATCCATTTTGCTGTCCTCCATTGTCTAAGGAAGTTCGATATTTAAGTTGTTTTAGGGTTAACGACGTTAACAAGGATATGCCGCTCAATCCACTTAATGATGGTATTGGTGCTAGATGCTGGTGACTCTCAGAATCCATCTCGTCAATGATTATCATCAAGACATGAGATTAATACTTAAGTAGGGTCTCGACCCGAAACGTCACATATTAATTCGTTCCATAGATGCTGCCTCAGCCGTTGAGTTTCTATAGCATTTTGTCTACCTTCGACTTTTACAGCATCTGCAGTTCTTTCTTAAAAATTATCAATTTCCGTTTCGCGCGATTACTTTTATGAAATTGTTCTAAATGGAACGTCCGAATAATCCGTAAGTAAAATGCAGAACGGCGACGAAGATGATGACGATTGCGATTCCTCTAAAGATCATGCCTTTAATGCAAATCTGGCTTTGTTCATAAAGAATAACGAGGTGAGAAATCTGTAGTCCTCGCTTCATTCAAGCCGATTTTAATTCTAATCGCTGAGATAAATTGACACTATTCGCCAATATTTCCAGAGGTGGCGGCGCTGCCCTGCACCTGCGGCTCGCCTGCGGTCCTTTTGTCTTTTTTTTATGTTCTTTTCTTTTGACCTGTTGTTTTAGTTTATTCAGTTCATTTTAGTTGTGTATTGTGTGTGTGTGTGGGGGCGGGGCGACGACTTGTTTTTAGTCTCTTCCTTCGGGGAGGGGGGGTGCGACCTTTTCTTCTCTTATCTCCCGTCTCCGTCTACTTCTGCGCTGAGACCTAATCGCGGAGCTGGCGGCCTCCAAATTGGACCGACCTCGAGGCTCCTGAGTCAGAGCCAGGACTTACCAACGCGGGGCAGGCCGACTTCGGGGCTTTGATGGCGTTGCGGCAGCGGCAACCCGACTTTAGAGCGTCTCGCGCGTCCATTGGACTGGGCCGCGGGCCCAGTGGACTACAACTTCGGTAGCTCTCAGGTCCGAGGTTGGTGACCAGTTGCCTGGAGCTCCCGCAACAACAGCTTCGTCCGCTGGACTGGAGGGTGGCTGCTTCGTCCGCCCAGGGCAGCGGTGTTTCATACGGCCGTTGTCGGAGCTTGGAATTGGCCACGGGACTTACCATCACCTGACGGGTTCTCACCATCGGAAGCCTGGATCGCCTCAACGCAGATGGAGAACATGGGGTGAAGAGACAAGGACTTGAAGACTTTTGCCTTCCATCACAGTGAGGAGGTGCATGGTAGACTAACTTTGGTGGATGTTAAATATGTGTCCATTGTGTGTATTGTTATTTTATTTCATGTCATGACTGCAAAGTACGAAATTTGTTTCAGACTCAAAACTCCGAATGATAATAAAGGGTAATTTGACTTTGACTTTGACTTTGACTTTGAATTTCAGAGCTCAAGACGCAAAAGAAGTATGGTAAGACCAATGCCACTAAGACCACTAAAATAGGTTGATCCACATGCACTTTAGCGTACATAAACATTTGAAATTACCCTATGCCTCAGATGTGGGAGACATACGCGTTTTTTTTTCAATATTTCACGCTGACGTTTCGCCATACGTCTTCACACTCCTTTAATCGACCACGTGAGTAAGAGGGAAAATATTTTTTTAGTTCAGGTTTTAAGTTTGTCATGATGGCAAGTTGTCAGTAAGGAAGAAGAAATAACATGCGTTTGTATTTTAATAGAGCTAGAAAATAAGTGCGGGGAACATTGCCTTTTCGCTCTGATTTGTATATGAAGCATAATTGGCTTCTGTAATTTAACTTTGCATCGTACCATTTGAATGTCGTCGTGGTTTTGTTCTCTCTGATTTGAACAATTGTAAAATTCCAAGTTATGAAGCTCCCTCTTCTGTTATTGTCACTTCTACATTACACGGTTGATTCAAAATAAAATTGGAAAGGTTATTATGTCTACTTCCACTTTATTCGATGCATTGTGTTCGCATTGTTAATGATCAAAATACAATGAAAATAAGGAGAGAGGGAAAGCGAACGATCTTCACTTGTCCAATAATGTTGAAGCTTTGTTATGTACATTAACGTTTTATGTGAATACTAGTGATTACCTATTAACTAATTTCGTATTGTTTCCTCAGCAGTCGACGGTAAGGCCCGACAACGAAATATTCAGGTAAACCACAAAGTTAACTGCTTCATATTTTTCGCAGCTTTTGAATTTGAAGATAAACCGGTGCTCATACTATATGAAACATATTGAGCTAACTATTGCACGTGCAATTAAACCGGGAAAGTATAGCTGCGTGACGTGAAACTGATGTACGAGAGATGACAACAAAGTGGAACTGCGAGAACATTTGAAAATCAACTGACATTAAATGTGAAATGCAAATAGGGTGACCTGTTCAGATAGACAGCTTGTGAATTTGCGAGGTGGGTATGAGAGATGGGAAAACTATGACAATGTCAGAGTGTGGCTATTGTTGATCTGGAGGTACGTTGGCGTGTTTCCTCAACGCCTTGCTTTCGCTGTAAGTCAACATGATCAAATGTCCGCCCCTGATTGCATCCTCAACAATGCATTTATTATCTTGTGTGAACTCGTACTCACGTTGTGCAAACGATTATCGCTTACCACTTGAGCCCAAGTTAAATGGCAACAATTGGATAATTTATTTTCCATTTCCATTTCCCATGTGGCGTGGAGGTCGTGCATTAATCGACCATCTATAATTATCTGTGCGACGCGGTCGTGGACAATTTTTTGCAGTCGTGAAAGTCTGTGTTCCATTGTACGGATTCGAAAATGCTTAATTATTTCAGAGATACTTTTTGTTCGGGATCCATATTGAGAAGCCAGTCATAGCTAAAGATGTCTATACTTGTTGAAGTTCCAATCATGCCGTACACAATCTAATGGCATGTCAAGCGCATCGTGAAAATAATGACATACTGTCATTTACTTTAATTCACTTCAAAAGATTAATATTGCAAAGTGACCATTAAATGTTTTAATGCATCTACATTTGAATGTGATTTACGGTGCGTTTACCACCAATACTTCCATAAAAGGGTATAACATCGCAGCCTAATTCATTTTTAAAACAATAATGGAATGATGCGCGAAGTATTTATTCGTTTCGGTTTCAGACTTTAACATTTCCATTGAGCGAAATACATACAATCCACAGTGTTTGATACTGCTACCTACCGCCTGAATATTCGTTCTGATGAACAGTGAATCTAAATAGTATCTCGAATTGGTGAAGAATACTTCGGACAGTTAAAAATGTTTATTGATCACCACAGAAAGATTACGTATTTTTTTGCAAATTATGCTGTGATTTCGACAGTTCAAGCTAATATATGTGTATCATAATTATTACGCAAATGTTGACATTTTCCTTTTATTCTTACTTTCAGAATTGGACTGAACACCAGCGTGGCTAGTGCGCTTTCACAGTTTAGTTGCGTTAATTAAAGATTTGAATCATCACATGTATGTATTCGCGTTGAAGGTAAGCACGCCTTTGAAGGTGAACAACAGTGCTAAGTGGGAATTGACATTTATTTAATGTAGATTAATTGCAAATTGACTCACACCGCTGCTGTCAGCTGTGATGCAGAAAACTGCGTTATAGCATGATGTCCAACGTGATGCTGCAAGCTGCACCATGTGTATGTTTGACGGAACAGTGCAGTAGCATAGAATGGAGGTAAACAGATGCAATTGTTTTAGATGACCTAATTTACTGTAGAGCATAACATATTTTAGGCAAGTCAAGCATTCCAAATAATTGCATGCTTTGCCCTGAAATATACCGATTTTTTGAAGTTGAGGGCGAGATCGTAAAACATGGAACAACACAGAGAGTTTTCTTCAATTAAATCTTAGCAGAACTAACATTCACAAAAACAATATTATTGTAGTATTATTGCAGTATTATTGTATTGCAAAACAAATACATGTCACGAGACATTTTCTGGACGCAGCAGCCTGAGAGCAAATATTGGACATTAAAAGTTGGCTAGGCATTTTTATATTTCCCCCATCAACATTCAAGCATGAAAATACCAGATAAAGTAGCGATCCCATCAGGATAGCGGAATATAATGCATTCGTCGATATTGATTTAAAAAAAATCACGCCGATTTACATCAAGAATGCACGTGCCTCTACGACGTAGTTAAATCAGTTTCGGTTGAGGTCATCCAGAAACAAGGAAGAACGCAATCTAAGAACGTAATCCAGTTGCATGACGAGAAAATATATAATGATTCAGAATTGAACCTTGACTTATCCCCAGCGCCGTATACACTATCAAGCGTTCGTGATTGATTTAAAATGCTTTAACACTACAACCTTTCTCAACATTTCCCAATCAGTTGCCCACAGAGCGTGACCAAAAATGTCGTGAAGAAGGATAATAATCCTCCGCTTGCCCATTGGTGTTTGACATCTATATCTAGTTTGTCAAAGTCTACAGAGAGATTTAGGCCATTTAGAAGAGGGGGCTAAAAGATGGCAGTTGGAATTTAATGCTGATAAGTGTGAGGTGCTACATCTTGGCAGGTCAAATAAAAATAGGACGTGCGTGGTAAATGGTAGCGAGTTGATGAATGCAGTTGAACAGAGGGATCTAGGAGTATATGTACATAGTTCTTTGAAGACGGAATCTCATGTAGATAGGGTGGTAAAGACAGCTTTTGGTGTGCTGGCCTTGATAATCAGAGCAGTGAGTATAGAATTTGGGATGTAATGTTAAAATTGTACAAGGCATTGGTGAGGCCAATTCTGGAGTATGGTGTACAATTTTGGTCTCCAAATTATAGGAAAGATGTGAACAAAATAGTTAGAGTACAGAGGAGATTTACTAGAATGTTGCCTGGGTTTCAACACCTAAGGTACAGAGAAACGTTGAACAGGTTAGGTATTTATTCTTTGGAGTGCACAAGGTTAACGGGGGACTTGATAGAGATCTTTAAAATAAAGAGAGGGATAGACCGAGTTGACGTGGATAAGCTTTTTCCATTGAGAGTATGGAAGATTCAAACAAGAGGACATGTTTTGAGAATTAAGCGACAGAAGTTTAGGGGTAACATGAGGGGCAACCTCTTTACTCTGAGAGTGGTAGCTGTGCGAACTGAGCTTCCAGTGGAAGTGGTGGAGGCAGGTTCGATTTTATCATTTAACAATAAATTGGATAGGTATATGGACGGGAAATGAATGGAGGGTTATTGTCTGAGTGCTGGTAGATGGGACAAGGTGAGAGTAAGTGTTCCGCACGTACTAGAAGGGCCGAGATGGCCTGTTTCCGTGCTGTCATTGTTATATGGTTATATGGTTATATATCAATATTTTCGACGAGAACGTATATGGCCTGATGAGCAAAATTGCAAATTACATGTGAAAAGTACACGATGAAGAACAGGAGTGCAAAATGGAAGTGACATTTTTTGGTCAATCGACTTCTTTGTTGCTGGTAAAGCATCTAATAAAACCAGTAAACTACTTTGTAACCCTCGTGGAATTTCACGTATGGGTGAATCAGGTGATTTCCGTAGCGTTACAGCTGGCGTGACTGCAATGGAGATCGTAGGAATATGTTTTTAGTTGGAGTATTCACTCTGAACATTTATCACCCGCCGAATTCTACTCACTATTCGTTGTCATTTTTCATGCCGTAATAGACGTAAATGTCCATGCTGTTTTCTTGTTATCAGGATCAATAATATGGGAAAAATACGTTGGTAAGCAGGAATATTACAATTGTGTTCCCTAGCGATAGAATAAGCAGACCGTCCGATCATTTCATCTCATACTAATAACGTTTCAGGTCAGATATGTGCAAAGCAGTTAATAAAGGTATTTCACACAGACAATAAACATAGAAACATAGAAAATAAGTGCAGCAGTTGGCCATTCGCAGTTCGAGCCCGCACCGCCGTTCAATATCCTCGTGGCTGACCATCCAAAATCAGTACCCCGTACCTGAAATTTCCACATATCCATTGATATCGTAAGCTCTGAGAACTAAATCTAACTCCCTCTTGAAAACATCCAGCCTCCCCTGCCATCTGTGCAGAGTATTCCACAGATGCACAACACCCTGGGTGAAAAAGCTTTTCCTCAATTCACTTCAAAATGGTCTATACCTTATTTTTCATCTGTGATACCCTGGTTTTAGACCCCGCCATCATCATTAAATGTGTATGTGCACGACGCCTGTCCAATCCAATAAGAATGCTATATGCTTCTATCAGATTCACATCCTTCTAAATTCCAGTGGCTACATGTCCAGTGGACCCATTTTTTAAAAATCATATCTCAGTCCCGTCACCCCGGGAATGAACCTGGTGAATTTACTCTGCTAAGTAGGAGACCTAACCTGCACATTTTACTCCAGGGATTGCCTCACCAGGGCCCGGTGTAACTGCGGTAGGACCTCCTTGCTTCTATACTCACAACCTCTCGCTGTGGAGAACCATATGCCGTATGCGTTCTTCACTGCTTGCAGTACCTGTATGCTTACTTTCAGTGACAATACAAGTGACTTTTCAGTATAGTCACGCATGGAAAATCAATCGCGCTTTTAGTTAAATAACCGCAATTAAAATAACGAATTGTGCTCCCTGCCATATACGCACCTTCACAACCGATATAAATCTCCAGTATGTGGAAATTCATGTATGTTGTCCCACAGAATATAACGAGAACAGAAATACGGGACACATGAAGTCGCCTTAGTGCATTTGAAGGGATAGGCTCCATTAATATTTAAGCTAAAAGATAAGCGCAGAAACAGGCCATTTTGATCATCGAATCTACGATAATCAGGGATCCGAATACATTAGCAATATCCTAGAGACAATTTATAATTATTACCAAAGACAATTAAACTGGAAACCAGAACGTATTGGAATGTGGCTGTGAACCGTAGCACCCGGAGAAAAGCGACGTATTCCCGGAGAGAACTAACATACTCCTTACAGACAGCACCCGTGGTCAGGATCGAACCCGAGTCTCTGGCGCTGTAAGCAACAGCTCTATGGCTGCGCCGCCGCATAACGCCAAAAAAGTGGAGAAATATGAGTCGTATAAATGCTTGTAATTAATCAAATCTACACCCTTTCTGTCAAAGCGCCTACGTCACTCGCGTATCATCTACCCAATGCAGTCGAGAAGTGCTTGAGCGACGGAGTGCCCTTGTTAACTGTAAATAACAAACTACACACTCAAAGCAGCAACAGCACCGAAGGTCAATATCGAACCCGATTCTCCAGGAGTTGGAAGAGAGACACGCTGTCCGCATAGCCACTGCAGATGTGCATTTAGCACAGGTTCCACATGTATGTAACTCGTTATATTTAATGTTGTAGAATCTAAAGACATCGCAAAGAAGACAAGTACGTAATAAAAAGCTGTTCATACTTTTCTATCGACCTTTTAACAACACACAAGGAAGATTTATACCCAGAGGCACAGAGGACAATTCGAATGAATAAGGCGTTAGAACGCCAATACAATTATTTGAAGGATAACAAACTGCAGTCATTTAATAAATCAAAACCGCTCGACGGCATATTTAAAATAATGACAAATTGCAAAATATGTTCATTATGCTGCAGTTTAATAACAAGTGTAAATAAAACTACATACCATGTTTAAAAACTGAGAAAGAATGAACTGCAGATGCTGGAGCATCGAGGGTACACAAAAGGCTGGAGAAACTCAGCGGGTGCAGCAGCATCAAAGGAGCGAAGGAGATAGGCGATGTTTCGGGTCCAGACCCTTCTTCAGACTGCCGGAAGTCTGAAGAAGGGTCTCGACCCGAAACGTCGCCTATCTCCTTCGCTCCTTAGATGCTGCTGCACCCGCTGGGTTTCTCCAGCCTTTTGTGTACCCCAGTGTCTCAACTAAACTATGTTTCTGGCGAAGAGCAATGCGCAAAGTTACGCGTAAAACATGTAACATATGCATGTTTCGGCTGTATATATCAAAATATTAGAACTTGTTTGTGGAAAGAACATTCTTTCCAAGAGATTATAAGCTTGAGTTCCATTATTGTGTCCCATTATAAATTACTGGTCGCAAACTGAAACCATGGTTTGTTGTCGAGTACAAGCCGAAGACGATAGGCATATTTCATGCAAAATATATTACTGTTTCTCGATCTGTTCCGTATTGGCATCGATTATCAATCAATTTGATTAAACAAAATTTAAAATTATTGGATCATAGAGTTCACCATTCAAACTTCTTAATGAATTGAGCATATTATTTCGCGTTTCTTGCAGTGAGACAGCTCCTCTTACAAAATGCAGGTAACACACTCAGCCGAAGAAAAACGAAACATATCCATCGTAAAAACAATTTCCGAATTTCAGGTTTGTTCGGATGTATTGCAATTCTAGTTACAACTTGTTTTTTAGTTTTGGAGAAACAGCATGACAGCAGGCTGTACGACACACCGAGTGCACATCGACCAGGAATCACCCATTTGCACATGATGTATAGGATCCCACTGTCTCACACGACAGCAATTGCAGAGGCCATTTAACATATAAATTCGCAGTTCTTCGGATGTGGCAGGCCGCAGGAATAGCGAGCGAAACCAAGGCGGTGAAACAACTATAGCACAGCACCCACAGTCAGGAACATTCCAAGATATCTGCGTTTTGAGGCAGCAGCTCTACAAGTGAATACTCTGTCGTGGCCTTATATTCATTATATTGAACATTTTACAGAAACTAAAAAGATTATCATACAGCGAAGCAAACATCTCTGATGCAAGACCATCAATCCAAAATTATAAATCATTTCCAAGTAGATATGTGTTTTTTTCCACCATTCCAAATTTACATCACTTAATTTGCAATCGAATTTGTGTTTAGAAATTGACTCTCATAAAGTGCACTTTTATTTAATCCAAAATAAAGTTTACGTTTCATTATTCTGGGGCACTTTTAATAGAATACACATAACTTTTCAACGAGTTTCTTACTTTGGCAGTCTGTTCTGCATTTCGGCAGAGATGAGTTCAGTTGCAAGGATAAATGATGAAATTTGCCCTGATCGAGGCCACAGGTCGTCCGTTCAATCTGCTTCATTATTAGGTGGGGGGGGGGGGGGGGATAGCGAGTTAAGGGACAGATTTCTATCGGCGAGAAGTTAAAAATGTTTTCTCTCGCATGCTACAAAATTAGACGAAACGGCAGAACTGAAATGTGTTTTAATCCTTCAAGAAATTGTGGAACTCGAGCGCAAGTTGAAAAGTTCTGGTGAGAGTTTATTCATCAATAACGATAATATATTTGCATCATCTTAGTATCACAGTGTTGTTACGATCAACTCCATCGCTGTTCATACAAAGTGTAATATTCACCTATTTGCATACTATATTCCAGCCATCAATCTCAATTTATTTGAGCTCTGATGTATATGTCCCTTTCAAGGATAATTGTTTCTACAGTGGCTTGAAAAAGTATTCATACCCATTGAACTGTACCACATTTTGTCACGTTACAACCACAAACGTAAATGTATTTTATTGGGATTTTATGTGATAGATCAACACAAAGGGCGCATAATTGTGAAGTGGAAGGAAAATGATACATGGTTTCCAAATGTTATTACAAATAAAAAACTGAGAAGTGTGGCGTGCAAAAGTATTCAGCCCCTCCTGAGTCAATATTTTGTAGAACCACCTTTCGCTGCAATTACAGCTGCAAGTCTTTTGGGGTATGTCTCTACCAGCTTTGCACATCTGGAGACTGAAATGTTTTCCCATTCTGCTTTGCAAAATAGCTCAAGCTCTGTCAGATTGGATGGAGAGCGTCTGCGACAGCAATTGTCAAGTCTTGCCAGAGATTCTCAATTGTATTCAGGTCTGGACTTTGACTGGGCCATTTTAACACATGAATATGCTTTGATCTGAACCATTCCATTGTAGCTCTGGCTGTATGTTTACGGTTGTTGTTCTGCTGGAAGGTGAACCTCCGCACCAGTCTCAAGTCTTTTGCAGACTCTAACAGGTTTTCTTCCATGATTGCCCTGTATTTGGCTCCATCCATCTTCCCATCAACTCTGACCAGCTTCCCCGTCCCTGCTGAAGAAAAGCACTCCCACAGCATGATGCTGCCACTACCATGTTTCACAGTGGGGATGGTGTGTTCAGGGTGATGTGCAGTGTTAGTTTTCCACCACACATAGCGTTTTGCATTTAGGCCAAAAACTTCAATTTTGGTCTCATCAGATCAGAGCACCTTCCTCCATATGTTTGCTGTGTCCCCCACATGGCTTGTGGCAAACTGCAAACGGGACTTCTTATGGCTTTGTTTCAACAATGGCTTTCTTCTTGCCACTCTTCCATAAAGACACGATTTGTGGAGTGCACGACTAATAGTAGTCCCGTGGACAGAATCTCCCACCTGAGCTGTTTATCTCTGCAGCTCCTCCAGAGTTACCATGGGCCTCTTGGTTGCTTCTCTGATCAATGGTGTCCTTGCCCGGCCTGTCAGCTTAGGTGGACGGCCATGTCTTGGTAGGTTTACAGTTGTGCCATACTCTTTCCATTTTTGGATGATGGATTGCACAGTGCTCCGTGAGATGTTCAAAGCTTGGGATATCTTTTTATAACCTAACCCTGCTTTAAACTTCTCCACAACGTCATCCCTGACCTGTCTGGTGTGTTCCTTGGGCTTCGTGATGTATCATTGTATCATTGTACCATGTATCATTTTCCTTCCACTTCACAATTATGCGCCACTTTGTGTTGGTCTATCACATACAATCCTAATAAAATACATTTACGTTTGTGGTTGTAACGTGACAAAATGTGGAAAAGGTCAAGGGGTATGCATACTTTTGCAAGTCACTGTAATTCACCGACTTCACCAATAACAAATATTTGATTACGTTTAATGGAACTCGTCACGGGCAAAACGTGTATTATTGCCGTATGTCTCGCTATTTCTGTAATGAGAACACAAATATGCGGAAAACGCTTCTTAGTTCGATGCATAAAGAACAGTCTCCGCCAAACACTTTTTTCTTTCGGAATTCATGAAAAATAGATCGATTCCATTAAGTCGCAACGAAAATGCAAACCAGATTGAGATAGGATGTTGTGAATATGGAGAGCAATGAACAGAAACTGTACACGCAGGTGCAATATTTTCATCGAGACCCTATATGCTTGCCCGTGCTATGTAAAAAAAATCAAACATAAACTATAAATATCTGCCCCTTTCAAAATATCGAAGGTCCAATTCCCTAACAAAACGCTGCCAGACTCTCTGAGATCTTTACATAGAAACATAGAAACATAGAAAATAGGTGTGGGAGTAGGCCATTCGGCCCTTCGAGCCTGCACCACCATTCAATATGATCATGGCTGATCATTCAACTTTAGGCAGATTACCTTGCACAAGTAATGTATTTTTGGAGCTGGGCAGAAGGAGTTAATTCCACACGTATGCCTTTCCCTTCTGTAGTAATGGAACAGCGAAGCGAGAAATTGAAAGGTAAAGTTTATATTGCTTCTGTTTTATGATTACAATTGGATATTATTTTGCAACCAAATACATGCTTGTCGCATATAGTGCGCAACATGAATTACCACTAATTATGATCATTTTGAAAATCATTATGATAAATTGGATGTGGATATTTGTTCGTTTCGAAATGCTCGTTAGTCAGGCAGAAGGTTTATTTTAAAGATAAGACATTTAACACAAACACATTGCTCACAAATTCCCGTCATAATTACTTCTATGCTTCTTATCC
Organism: Okamejei kenojei; assembly: GCA_035221665.1. Classification (NCBI taxonomy): domain Eukaryota; kingdom Metazoa; phylum Chordata; class Chondrichthyes; order Rajiformes; family Rajidae; genus Okamejei; species Okamejei kenojei. The sequence goes on along the minus strand of CM069160.1, from coordinate 22,920,880 downwards.
ACATTTCTGCGAAACTATTTTTCGCTAAACATACTTGCTCATTTGGAGGCAGGTTGTCAATACATATACCATATCAAACTGCAATCGGACACTGCGTGTCTGTCAAATCGCTTTTCATGTTTTGTTGCAAGGGTCGCAACTCAGCTAAATCGTATGCAATTGAATAACATATCACGTATTTCTCTTCACCATCTCTTGGACATCATGACCTTCCAAAGTGTATTGAGAAAATGTATCCACCTAATAATCAAATGTGGCTTTTATTTGGAAGAGTAAATAATAAACACAACGAAGTGCTTTGCCCCCCCCCCCCTTCCGCATAGTGGAAATTATCGTCCAGTTAATACATTTTTGCTTCATACTTATGTATCTGCGCCACAGATAAGAATATCAGCCACTGTACTAGTACTTTTCATTTGATATGCAAATTTCACTGACAACTTGACAATCTGTAATGAGCAGATTGTACATCGAAAAAGCTCCTGGACCTGAGGTGGTTGGCTTCCAAATACCTGTATCTTCCGGCGTTTCTATGTCGCCCATTTTAAAGTAGGTCTACGGTTCATTGTCGTAACATTCGCACAAAAGCACCTTCAGATTAAAATGATTATCTCTCGCAGGATACCTCTATTTCGGATAATATGTCCATATTGCATAACTATTGGAGCATTACAAGTTAAAACAATTGTTCCTCCCTTTTAAAGATGAACTGATGGAGCAGTACATTCTTAAGTGATCCGAAGTGTCTTGTCACATTCGTAGGCAATTTGTGTGTAGTTAATAAATGCCATCAAGGAAACTCAAAAGTGAGTTTCGGAAACGTTGGATTTTTATTAAAAGGTAGACAAAAATGCTGGATAAACTCAGCGGGTGAGGCAGCATAGAAACATAGAAACATAGAAATTAGGTGCAGGAGTAGGCCATTCAGCCCTTCGAGCCTGCACCGCCATTCAATATGATCATGGCTGATCATCCAACTCAGTATCCCGTACCTGCCTTCTCTCCATACCCTCTGATCCCCTTAGCCACAAGGGCCACATCCAACTCACTCTTAAATATAGCCAATGAACTGGCCTCAACTACCCTCTGTGGCAGAGAGTTCCAGAGACTCACCACTCTCTGTGTGAAAACAGTCTTTCTCATCTCGGTCTTAAAGGATTTCCCCCTTATCCTTAAGCTGTGACCCCTTGTCCTGGACTTCCCCAACATCGGGAACAATCTTCCTGCATCTAGCCTGTCCAACCCCTTAAGAATTTTGTAAGTTTCTATAAGATCCCCTCTCAATCTCCTAAATTCCAGAGAGTATAAACCGAGTCTATCCAGTCTTTCTTCATAAGACAGTCCTGACATCCCAGGAATCAGTCTGGTGAACCTTCTCTGCACTCCCTCTATGGCAATAATGTCCTTCCTCAGATTTGGAGACCAAAACTGCACGCAATACTCCAGGTGTGGTCTCACCAAGACCCTGTACAACTGAAGTAGAACCTCCCTGCTCCTGTACTCAAATCCTTTTGCTATGAAAGCTAACATACCATTCGCTTTTTTCACTGCCTGCTGCACCTGCATGCCTACATTCAATGACTGGTGTACCATGACACCCAGGTCTATGGAGCGAAGGAATACGTGAAGTTTCGGGTCGAGACACATCTTCCGGCTTGCTAATTAACATGTTATTTTCGATAAGAGAAGAGAAAGGGAGGACATTTAAAGGAGAAATTGTAAGAGTACAGAATCATTATGTCCCTGTTAGGTTGAAATACAATAGTACAAAGAGCCATGGTTTTCAAGGGAATTTGTTTCGAAAAAATAGAGATATCTACAATAATTATAGGAGGCATGGAGTAAATGAGGTGCTAGAGGAGTATAAAGAACGTAAAAATAATCTTAAGAAATAAATTAGGAAGGCTAAAAGAAGATATGAGGTTGCTTTGGCAAGAAATGTGAAAGTAAATCCAAAGGGTTTCTACACCTATATTAATAGCAAAAGAATAACGAGGGATATAATTGGTCCATTAGAGAGCTAAAATGGACAGCTATCTGACGAACCAAAAGAGATGGGTGAGATATTGAACATTTTTTTTACCATATAACCATATAACAATTACAGCACGGAAACAGGCCCTCTTGGCCCTTTCAGTCCGTGCCGACCATTTGTTTTCATCATTTTAAAGACCTCAATCAAGTCCCCCCATAACCTTCTGCGCTCCAAAGAATAAAGACCTAACTTGTTCAACCTTTCTCTGTAACATAGTTGCTGGAACCCTGGCAACATTCTAGTAAATCTCCTCTGTACTCTCTCTATTTTGTTGACATCCTTCCTATAACTAGGCGACCAAAATTGTACACCATACTCCAGAATTGGTCTTAACAATGCCTTGTACAATTTTAACATTTCTTCCCTACTCCTATATTCAATGCTCTGATTTATAAAGGCCAGCACACCAAAGGCTTTCTTTACCACCCTATCTACATGCGATTCCACCTTCAGGGAACTATGCACAGTTATTCCTAGATCCCTCTGTTCCACAGCATTCCTCAATTCCCTACCATTTACCATGTATTTTCTCGATATTCACCAAGGAGAAGGATATTGAACTCTGTGAAGTAATGGGGAAAAGGTATAGTAGCTATGGAAACGATGAGATTCAAAGAGGAGGAAGTACTGACCCTTTTGAAAAATATAAAAGTGGATAAGTCTCCAGGTACTGACAGGATATTCCCTAGGACATTGAGGGAAGTTAGTGTAGAAATAGCAGGAGCTATGACAGAAATATTTCAAATGTCATTAGAAACGGGAATAGTGCCGGAGGACTGGCGTACTGCGCATGTTGTTCCATTGTTTAAAAATGGTTCAAAGAATGAACCTAGCAATTATAAACCTGTTAGTTTGACGTCAGTGGTGGGCAAATCAATGGAAAGGATAATTATAGATAATATATATAAGCATTTGGATAAACAGGGTCTGATCAGGAACAGTCAACATGGATTTATTGCTGGAAGGTCATGTTTGACAAACCTTCTTGAATTTTTTGAAGTGGTTACTAGGGAAATTGATGAGGGTAAAGCAGTGGATGTTGTGTATATGGATTTCAGTAAGGCCTTTGACAAGGTTCCACATGGAAGGTTGGGTAAGAAGGTTCAATCTTAGGGTGTTAATGGCGGAGTAGCAAGATGGATTCAACAGTGGCTGAATGGGAGATGTCAGATAAATGGTGGATGGCTGTTTGTCAGGTTGGAAGCCGGTGACCAATGGGGTGCCTCTGGGATCTGTTGGGTCCACTGTTGTTTGTCATGCACATCAATGATCTGGATGATGGGGTAGAACATTGGATAAGTAAGTATGCAGATGATACTAAGATAGGTGGTGTTGTGGATAATGAAGCAGATTTTCAAAGTCTACAGAGAGATTTGGGCCATTTGGAAAAGTGGGCTGAAAGATGGCAGATGGAGATTAATGCTGATGAGTGTGAAGTGTTACATCTTGGCAGGACTAATCAAAATAGGAGTTACATGGTTAATGGTAGGGGATTGAGGAATTCTGTGACACAGAGAGATCTAGGAAGAACTGTGCATAGTTCCCTGAAGGTGGAATCGCGTGTAGATAGGGTGATAAAGAAAGCCTTTGGTGTGCTTGCCTTTATAAATCAGAGCATTGAATATAGGAGTAGGGAAGTAATGTTAAAATTGTTCAATGCATTGTTAAGACCAATTCTGGAGTATGGTGTACAATTCTGGTTGCCTAATTATAGGTAGGATGTAAACAAAATAGAGAGAGTACAGAGGAAATTTACTAGAATGTTGCCTGGGTTCCAGCAACTATGTTACAGAGAAAGGTTGAAAAAGTTAGGTCTTTATTCTTTGGAACGTAGAAGGTTAAGGTGGTCCTTGATTGAGGTCTTCAAAATGATGAAAGGGATAGAGAGATTTGACGTGGATAAGCTTTTCCCATTGCGGGTAGGGAAGATTCAAACAAGAGGGCATGACATGGGTAACGTGAGGGGGGAACTTCATTACTCAGAGAGTGGTGGTGGCTGTGTGGAATGAGCTTCCAGCAGATGTGGTGGAGGCAGGATCGATTTTAACATTTAAAAGTGAAGTGGATAGGTATATGGACGGGAAGGGAATGGAGGGGTATGGTCTGAGTGCAGGTAGATGGGACTAGGGGAAAACAAATGGTCGTCACGGACTGAAAGGGACGAGAGGGCCTGTTTCCGTGCTGTAATTGTTATATGGTTATATGGTTATATAACGCATTGAGAAAAGCTCCTGAGTGGAAGTGTGATCCTCCTGCGTGTGTTCCGACCTTCGTCTCAAAGTCGCTTCGATACTTACAGCGTGGCATAAACTTTGCCATGTTGCATTTACAAAATGTTGTAACATCCCGTATCTTTGTACAAAGGCTTCAACGAAAATCAATTTACAGGTGAATCGTTTAAGTCATCCGTGGAATACGCAATTATAGAGAGAGGGACAATACACTTGATGGGGTAATATTATCTGGATAATGAATGGGATCTGGCTACAGATACATTTATTGAGAAGTAATTTGAAATGTGTTACGTAATCTATCATCTATACATGCTTTGATATGAAGGAATCATATTTAGATACACTTTAAACACGTACTATGTTGTCATTGGGATGTGGCAAGTGTTATATTTAGAACGTCAATACGGAAATGAGAATGGAAGATATATATAATATCTGTCTGTTTCTCCGTCCGTCTCTTCATCTGTCTATCCTCAGTTGTCTTATTGAATATTAATTGTAATCCGTTTCATGTATTTGCGATTAGAATGCAAATCACTTCTTCAAACCACTAGTAAGTGACTAGCTTCTTCACGGCTTCTACAAGTTACTTCTCTTTATATATTATTAAAATTAATTTCGCAAGGTGGAAAATATAAAGAATAGTACCGCGAGATAGGTTAAAATTATCAAATTCAGAGTGAACGTCTAAAAATAATTATAAACCGAGAATCCAATACGTGAGGCGACTATGGAATGTGGTCCGACGCATACCCAACAGTATCTTTACAAACAATGGCTGGAATCACATGGTTTGGCAACAATACAAGTTGGATTCTCTGTAGACGATTGATATGTGCTCGTTGGAGCCGAATCTCCACCGATCCATCTGCACTATACACATACTGCTCTATCATTCGCATACAGAGTAGGAAAACACATCAATTGTCTGTTTTCTCGTTTTGTGTACATATCAGAGAAACTGCGGGATTGTCTGTGCATGCATTACAACGCTTCATTACCTTCAGCGAGAAAATGTTGAAGATTTTTCATCTGGGTTCCCAAAAATAAGTTGGACAATGTATGTTCATATTGTTCTATGACTTAATGGTGGTATAACACATTGTTACAATCCTTGCATTTTTACACTTGCATGAAGTCACTATGATATTAAGGGTCAAGAAAGACACTTATTTTCCCTTTTATACTTAAATGCACTCTTTACTGATGTCTTAAATGAAACATTCAATGGAACACTAACTGGTAGTTACACTGAAGTAAAACGCCAAACGATCGCATAGATCGCAATAATGCCGCAATAATGCCGCATTATTGCATGTAAAAAGAATAACCATGCATACTACTTACCGACTACCAAGCGAATACTTCTACTCTGATTCGGGTGATAGCGTCATCTCCCTTCTGATAATATTGAACAATAACCTGGGTCAATCGTAACATCTGAGCACGGTATATCACTGTCTGGAAACGATTAGTGAAGTGTTAAATAACCAAATACGATTTGTTTTAATTTTCAATAAATAGATTAATTATAAACGTTTAGTGAATTGTATTTCCACTCCTCATACCTGATCAAATATCGTGTTTTTTAGTTGATCAGAAATGCAATTACACAAAAAACGATTGGAAAGTAGCAAGTGGCTAGAGAGAGAGAGAGTGAAATAATTTACACTGCTCTCTATTTATTTTAATTATAGAAAGCAAGCGAGGTTATTCTTCTTGCTTGCAATGATATGGCATCATACAATGAATACGATAACTGCAAGTTTTGGGTGTATTCAAGGTAACAACAAGTTCATGTTCCATGGAATGCTATATATAAGTCATTAGAAATTAAGGACTGGAATAAAGTTTAAAAATGAATATGAAAACAAATGCGCGGAAGATACCATGAGGGAACACTACCGCATGGCCGAGTTCACCTTGGCTTCATTTCATGGAAATACACATGTTAATAGCTAATACACTAAAGTTATACAATATTCACCAACAGAATAATAAAGCCAGGTGTTTAAGTTTCAAGCAATGGATACAGAAATAATAAAGTTTCAAACATGAGATTAATTACCTGTCATCAGCACTTCGGCGATGTAATGCGAGAGGTATATTAATATTTTATGCCCAATTTACGATCTGTTTTATTTTAAATAGTGCATTATTTGCAGAATATTGATAATGTGCACTGATTCGAATATTTTAATTACAGTGAGACAGGTGCTTGTGAAGAACATAGGTAAATAACATAATTCAAACGTTATAATACATACTTTCTACGCTAACAACTTGCAATAAGCTAATAACGTATTTCCATTTCACTGGTTTCAATCTCTGCATTTTAATAGAATCATTTGCTTGTGGCATCGCATTATAAATCAGCAGAAAATTGGTGAATGTCCTAACAATTGATTGTGTACGTGTTTTGTGAATGCAATTGAAAATGTAATAGGTAAATATAATAACATCGACATATATACACACGAACAAGCAATACAATGTTATGTCTTCAAACCAGCTGAATCGATTGTGTTTCGATATTCATACGAAACTTTGGTTTCAGAGATAGCCAAACTCCAGACTCAACTGCAGGAAGCTGGTAAGGCACTATTGACACACAATATAGAATAGGCAACATGTTCGCTTGATTTTGCTAAACATGGCGGTTTCCGAGAATCAGCAAATGAACCATATTATCAGTTAGTTAAATTATCAGTAAAGGCAAATTTCCTTGGAATACATTCTGTAAACTTAACCGTATAACCATATAACCATGTAACAATTACAGCACGGAAGCAGGCCCTCTCGGCCCTTCCAGTCCGTGCCGACCATTTGTTTTCCCCTAGTCCCATCTACCTGCACTCAGACCATACCCCTCCATTCCCTTCACGTCCATATACCTATCCACTTTAGTCTTAAATGTTAAAATCGATCCTGCCTCCACCACTTCTGCTGGAAGCTCATTCCACACAGCCACCACCCTCTGAGTAAAGAAGTTCCCCCTCATGTTACCCCGAAACTTCTGTCCCTTAATTCTCATGTCATGCCCTCTTGTTTGAATCTTCCCTACCCTCAATGGGAAAAACGTATCCACGTCAACTCTGTCTATCCCTTTCACCATTTTAAAGACCTCACTCAAGTCCCCACTTAACCTTCTGCGCTCCAAAGAATAAAGACCTAACTTGTTCATCCTTTCTCTGTAACATAGTTGCTGGAACCCTGGCAACATTCTAGTAAATCTCCTCTGTACTCTCTCTATTTTGTTGACATCCTTCCTATAACTAGGCGACCAAAATTGTACACCATACTCCAGAATTGGTCTTACCAATGCCTTGTACAATTTTAACATTACTTCCCTACTGCTATATTCAATGTTCTGATTTATAAAGGCCAGCACACCAAAGGCTTTCTTTACCACCCTATCTACATGCGATTCCACCTTCAGGGAACTATGCACAGTTATTCCTAGATCCCTCTGTTCCACAGCATTCCTCAATTCCCTAGCATGTACCATGTACGTCCTATATTTATTTGTCCTGCCAAGATGTAGCACTTCTCATTTATCAGCATTAAACTCCATCTGCCGTCTTTCAGCCCACTTTTCCAAATGCCCCAAATCTCTCTGTAGACTTTGAAAATCTACTTCATTATCCACAACACCACCTATCTTACTATCACCTGCATACTTACTTATCCAAATTTCCACCCCATCATCCAGATCATTGATGTACATGACAAACAACAGTGGACCCAACACAGATCCCTGAGGCACGCCACTGGTCACCGGCTTCCAACCTGACAAACAGCCATCCACCATTACTCTCTGACATCTCCCATTCAGCCACTGTTGAATCCATCTTGCTACTCCGCCATTAACACCCAAAGATTGAACCTTCTTAACCAACCTTCCATGGGGAACCTTGTCAAAGGCCTTACCGAAATCCATATAGACAACATCCACTGCTTTACCTTCATCAATTTCCCTAGTTACCGCTTCAAAAAATTCAAGAAAGTTTGTCTAACATGACCTTCCAGGCACAAATCCATGTTGACTGTTCCTGATCAGACCCTGTTTATCCAGATGCTTATATATATTATCTCTAAGTATCCTTTCCATTAATTTGCCCACCACTGGCGTCAAACTAATAGGTCTATAATTGCTGGGTTTATTCTTTGAACCCTTTTTAAACAATGGAACAACATGCGCAGTACGTCAATCCTCCGGCACTATTCCCGTTTCTAATGACATTTGAAATATTTCTATCATAGCTCCTGCTATTTCTACATTAACTTCCCTCAATGTCCTAGGGAATATCCTGTCAGGACCTGGAGACTTATCCACTTTTATATTTTTCAAAAGTGTCAGTACTTCCTCCTCTTTGAATCTCATAGTTTCCATAGCTACTCTACTTTTTCCCCTTAACTCACAGAGTTCAATATCCTTCTCCTTGGTGAATACCGAAGAAAAGAAATTGTTCAATATCTCCCCCATCTCTTTTGGCTCTGCAGATAGCTGTCCATTCTGGTTCTCTAATGGTCCAATTTTATCCCTAGTTATCCTTTTGCTATTAATATAGCTGTAGAAACCCTTTGGGTTTACTTTCACCTTTCTTGCCAAAGCAACCTCATATCTTCTTTTAGCCTTCCTAATTTCTTTCTTAAGATTCTTTTTTACATTCTTTATACTCCTCTAGCACCTCATTTACTCCATGCCTCCTATAATTATTGTAGATATCTCACTTTTTTCGAAACAAGTGTCCAATTTCCCTTGAAAACCATGGCTTTTACCAATTTTTACTATTTCCTTTCAACCTAATATGGACATAAAGATTCTGTACTCTTACAATTTTCCCTTTAAATGTCCTCCATTTCTCTTCTACATCCTTCCCATGAAACAAAGTGTCCCAATTCACTACTTTAAAATCCTTACGCATTCCCTCAGTTAGCCTTTCTCCAATCAAAAATCTCCACCCTAGGTCCAGTTCTGACTCTCTCCATAATTATATTGAAACTAATGGTATTGTGATCACTGGTCCCGAAGTGCTCACCAACGCATACCAAGTGCTCACCAACGCATACCTCCGTCACCTGACCTGCCTCATTTCCTAACAGGAGGTCCAGCATTGCCCTTTCTCTGGTCGATACATCTATGTACTGCTGCAAAAAACTATCCTGCACACATTTTACAAACTACAAACCATCCAGCCCATTTACAGAATATGTTTCCCAGTCTATTTTTGGAAAATTGAAATCTCCCACAATCACTACCCTGTGCTTACTACTAATATCTGCTATCTCCTTACATATTTTGCTCTATCAATTCACGCTCCCCATTTGGCAGTCTATAATACACCCCTAAAAGTGTTGCTACACCGTTCCCACTTCTCAGTTCCACCAAATAGCCTCCCTAGACGAGCCCTCTAATCTATCCTGCCAAAGCACTGCTGTAATATCTTCTCTGACAAGCAATGCAACACCCCCCCCCCCCCCCCCCCACTCTGGTCCATCCAATTCTATCACACCTGAAGCAACGAAATCCTGGAATATTTAGTTTCCAATCACAGCCCTCCTGCAACCATGTTTCACTGATTGCCACAACATCATATTTCCAGGTGTCAATCCAGGCTCTAAGTTCGTCCACCTTACTTACAATGCTCCTAGCTTTAAAATATACACATTTTAGAAACCCACCATCCCAAAACATATTTTGCTGTGATGCATGTGAAAATACTGAAAATAAAAATTGCAACGTACATTTTTCGACAGGCTTTGATGGCTGACAGCGATCCGAAAAGATATCTTAAAATATGCTTCAATAATTATATTGTCCGTGTTTCAGATCAAATTGCATATGGGTATGCTGAACTAAAGAAATAAATTGTTCATACGTTCACCTTCAATGCTTGGTTACTTACAAATATCAAATATAATTTGTGAATTATTTCCGAGTTTCATTTACCAAATGCCGGGTGATTATCCTACCGCCTCTCTCTTCTTCTGACTGTAATTGACCTTTCACGCCACAATTGGAAGACGATAGCAATGAATCCGAGGGCTCGGGGGGTAACACCAAATGGAGCAAAGTAATCGTTGATATGATCATTATCATTCAAAATTCAATGCAGTATTCAGTACTTTAAGGAACACAAATTGACGTGATCCACACGTTGCAGAAGGGGCGCGTTACAGATCATATAGCAGAAGAGAACATAAACTAAAAACGTTTTATAAGTGAATTTGGTTCTTATTCAATCTGAAAATCTCCCGGTAGTTACCATTGTTTAACGAGAAATAAATTGTCGAATAATGTTTCAGTCATGTGCAAGTTAATTAAAAGCACTACTTGTGTTGGCATTGGTTACATGCTATAGATCAATACCTGGCCGCACATATACATATGGTCTACTGCTAAGTATGAACAAAAAAGTGCATATTACGTATATCGGAAAATCACAGAATGTTGGCATCCAGCTACATCTTTCACGGGCAAAGCATGGTAACATTACAGCAAACGAAAAGCAGTCTGCGTCTTTCAAACGCCGTTAAAAACTATGAACCTCATAGGGCACTCGAGAGAGTAGCGAACTGCACAACGGAAAGCAAATATTTTTCCTCTTTGCAAACGATAACAAAAACAAAGTAAAATGTGTCACCATTTTAAACTGGGGCTTTGGACATTCCAAATCGCAGGAGCACATATTTTGATCGACACTAAAAATATTATAGAAAATCAATTGGAAAATCGTGCTGAGACGAATATATAAATTCATTTGATTCTTTTGTTTCAAATGTAATTATTTTGTCAGATATCAGCCACTATAAATAATTAAGGTAAGCTGTAACTTGGAAATACTTTCTATTATCCCTCGCTGGAGATCTTGGGGATACAAAGAGTCAAATATCCAGTAAGGGTGCCAAATAGCAGTACTCCAAAGTAGCATTAATTCTCAATTGTTACTGAAACGGTGCAGTTTAAATACAGTATATAATTCGTGCAGTTGAAATAATAATGGAGTGAAATAATATCCATTATAGTTTTGAACATTACCGCTTCATGGTGGGAATTACCATTTCCTTGTCCATATATATATAATTAAAAGTCTCATCTTGACCAATCATCCGCTGACGCAGCCCAGAGGATTTTTCAAATCGATGAAAAATAAAAACGTTATGAGTGTTAAAAAAAAAATAACGACCCTTCCGGGGAGGCAGGACTATAAAACCCCGGATGCCTGGACGTTAGTCGGTCACTCTGTTAGATCGCGAGAGAGGTTACAATGATTCTAAGCTGTGAACCAACTGAACTGTGAGTCTGCAATGTACTTGCAATAAATGATTTGTTCGCCCTTAATGACCATGCAACGAATTGTTAGGCAATTTGGTGTCCTACACTGTTTGAAATGCTATGAAATTGAACTTGGTGGCCTGCACTTTGCTTGAAATGCTATGAAATTGAATTATGTGTCCTGCACCCTGCTTGAAATGCTGTCAAATTGAATTTGGTGGCCGGCACTCTGCGTGTATTGCCACGAAATTGCATTTGGTGGCCGGCACTCTGCGTGTATTGCTACGAAATTGCATCTGGTGGTCTGCACTCTGCTTGAAATGCTATGAAATTGAATTTGGTGGCTTGCACTCTGCTTGAAATGCTATGAAATTGAATTTGGTGCCAACACTCTCCTAGAAATGCTATAACATTGAATTTGGTGCCTACACTCTGCTTGAAATGGAATTTCAAGGCATAACCATGAGTGAACAGCCAGCCCATCAGCACTGAGTGATTGATCTGCCAGACCACCAGCCATGAGTGACTGAGCTGCCAGCCCACAAACCCAAAGTGACTGAGCAGCCAACCCAGCGGCACTGAGTGACTTAGCTGCCAGCCCATCAGTCCCGAGTGAATGAGCTGCCAGCCCTCCAGGCCTGAGTGACTGAGCTGTCAGGCCACCAGCCCTGAGTGATTGTACTGTCAGCCCACCAGCCCTGAGTGACTCAGCTGTGAGGCCACCAGCCCTGAGTGATTGAACTGCCATCCCACCAGGCCTGAGTGACAGAGCTTTCAGCCCACCAGGCCTGAGTGACTGAGCTGGCTACCCAATAATTCATTCGGCCCAAAATGACCATACTAGCCCTTTGGAAAGCAGTCACTTCGGCCCACTACACCCATACTAGCGCTCCAGAACCACCCCCCCCCCCCCCACGCACTGGCCACCAATGTTGGAATTGGTAGAGAGGTGGAATATTGCGTTAGGGGACCAGCCCCCCAGTGTGAATATGGCACGGAACGTGTCCCACTTACTCTAGTTACTTTTAAAACTCTTGCGTGTGTGTGTGTGTGTGTGTGTGTGTGTGTGTGTGTGTGTGTGTGTGTGTGTGTGCGTGCGTGCGTGTGTGTGTGTTTATTTTTTCATTTGCGATCACATATTCTTGAAAAAAAACGATGTGCTAACGGTTATTTTTTACATATTTCAACGGAGATTTATACCATGATGAAAAATAATGCCTTATCTGAAAATGTCATGCATTATTTCCCGAGTTATTAATGGAAATGCTCAAATATCTGAAGACATTTGGAAACAAATAACTGCTTATTTGCAGTGCTTACAGCTGTGACGTCACAGTGGGGTTGTAGCGCTGAATAGATAGGCTATTTGTTGGTGCTGGTTGTGCGATAGATTCGTTGAGGCTCAGTGTCCAATGACAATTGGTTAATATTTTTGTTGTTTGTAGCTTCATAATGTGCTGCAAATCAGACTGACTGTTTTGTGTTTTTACTTAAAATATATTTAAATTCACATTTTCTCTGTTTAAATGCGCCTTTATTACTCAAATGCAGCACAGTTATCAACGACTTTACAGATTCGTTTTATTTTTATTCTTTCTGATCACAATGTTAAGCTTGTGCATGATGAAAACAAATTCAGGGTGATTTGCAAAAACAAACCATTAAAGATCATTATATTCTATTAATGGCCTCGTTTGGGAAAAGGGGGAGTATAACGGGATCAGGGGGTCCTTTTTCATCTGTGTATGCAAGTAAGCATGCAGGTACAGCAGGCAATGAAGACAACTAATGGCATGTTGGCCTTCATAACAAGAAGAATTGAGTATAGGAGCAATGCGTTCCTTCTGCATATGGTCAGGGCCCTTGTGAGACCACATCTGGATATTGTGCGTTGATATTGCGAGTTGCGAGTTTGTGTAATTATCTTTCCCGGAGGGCGGCGGAGGCCGGTTCTCTGGATACTTTCAAGACAGAGCTAGATAGGATTCTGAAAGTTAGCGGAGTCAGTGGATATGAGGAGAAAGCTTGAATCACATCGAATGGCTCCCATGGTCCATTGTCTTCGTTAGTGCTGGAATTGATTTTAATATTGTGTTTGTCTTGAAAATTAGTCGATATTTCTTGATAATTCTAAATTATTTGGCAGTTAACCAATGTTCTTCATCTAATGAAATAATTCGCTTGGACCAATTACTTACACTTGCTTTTGAGTACTCAAATTACATATTGTAGTTAATTGACATAAATATTTCACGCGCGACGTCAGTCTTTTAAATTGTTTAATTACTTCTATGAATCCTCGGACAACGAACGTGGTGGAAAAAATGTGTCGCCATCTGGATGGTTACCTCATGTACTGCGAACGAAACATCTGTCACGGAGGTCGTGGAGGGCCTAGGGCCATATTATTTCCTACTTAAGGTCACCCTCCTCATTTCATATCAATATTAAAGCATTTCGTAAATTCGCTCTTAGGCAGTCTATGAGAACTGAATACCTGGTACTTACTTCTTCTCGCAGAAGAAAATGGGTTGTAGCAATCCACAATGTGGATTTCTCATTCGCGGTGGGTTAATGCCAATAAATGCATGATTAACCTTTGATTTCGCTGTAACCATCTTAATCCCTCTGTTGCCAAATAAGCCAGGTGCCATATCCCATGGCTTGACGTAAGATGTCGGCCCCCGATATTGCTTCGTTTCATTCCACATAACAGTCACATGCTTCTTCTCAATGTAGAATTAATAGCTACATAACCTGTCTCAATCCACTTTTTCCAGTTCCAATATATTCAGTAGTTGTATGTTGCACGTCAATTCGGATAATTATGTATGTTGCATGTATACCATATCACATCACCTCCACGAGTTGATATTATGATTGGCCTAAACCCTTCCACACAAACACCAAGCCATTTAAGTCAATTAATTAGTTCAGGCAAGCACGTCATAACTGGACGGTGTTATATGAGTGTTTTAATATTTTTCATTAGGATATAATGTTCTCCTACAAGTTCACAGTAAGTTACTCATATAATACCTCTAACATACAAATAAATCATCCATTGTATTATTGTGATAGTTTGATTATCACAATGACGAATGCTCTATATGTGCTTCTTATTTCATCTGAGTTATTCAGAATGACAGTGTGTGCATACTCTGCCTCCATCACTTTACATAGACCCATAATCCGGTTGGGCGGATGCTACATCAAGTGCACAATTTATGCATTTTGGTGTCGATCGTGAGCAAATTCTATAGTCTGTGGTCGGATGAAATATGTCTGAGCATTCACAAAAAAACAAAGGACGATATACATAAAGCTCTGGCGGTGATTTTCCAATACTCATTCGTTACTGGAATAATGCCAAAGTATTCTCGAATCTCCAGCATACCACCCCAGCCGCCTCCAATAATCGCTCGTGATTTCATCGCCGTAAGTTGGGCAAGGCATTCGAAAAATAAAGTGCAATCGTTCAATCAGGAAAAACAGAAGGATATTCAGTAGTCCATATATCTTTATTCAAGTAAATTCAGTGTGGCTAACTTAGTTAATCGTTTTAGGAATACAATATGGAAGACGGATAAGCTCAGAAATGTTATATATTGTTCGTGCCTTTTAGCCAGGTATTTTATAATTAACCATAAATTATGAAAGGGAAAAAAAGATAAGAAAGTTTATAGTATGCAATATATCTTTCAGGGGACGATCTACAAAAAAGGGATCAAGGTAATTTTCGTGATAGGTGAAATCACTTTCAATTTTGAGGAAGAGACCACAGAGATCAAACTGACAGAAATATGAATGTGAGAGCAAAGGGTTATGATTATATGTATACGGTAAATTATTCGTAGGTGTTAACGTGCAGCCTCATACAAAATCAACGGTTTCTGTTAGTGAGCAAGGATATACGTCGCATATTTTTTTTAAAAGGTATTTTGTATTTGCCTTCACGTAAGATAAACCACTGAATAATTCACGGTATCACTCTTAAACCATGGGACCGAATTGGACAAGGAGACTATAATTAAATACAAATTATTAGCAGGTCAATGACTTGGGTAAAGCACTAACATGTTCCTGCTCAGGGTGTAGCGCAACCCCTTGTCCAATAAATATTAAACAATAATGTAGAAATTAATCACGAAGCGAAAACATGCAAAACTCTACAAGTAGATCATCTTATGAAATTGTAACCAGTATATCCCGTGTTAGATTAAGCGGACACCTGGAATAGGGTGCATCGATTTGCTTTCTCTTCCTAACGAAAATATGGAAATTGTGTGATAGGATCAGCTGAGGCCTAGTACATAAATTCGCAGGTGGGTAGATTTTTCAAATGTGGAGGCAACAAAACACAATCTTTCAACCTGCTTCTGGTGATATTTTGATAACGGAAACACTATTATTCAAACCTTCAGAGCAGAAGCAGGGAAGATAGTTTGCTGAATGACTAGTCAAAATTCTAAGTATCGAAGTAAATAGTCGGTCATGTAGGATTTTGAGTATAATATGTCTGCATATGAAGAGCAGATTCACTTTTTGTGATACATTTGTGGAAGTTTACTACTTCATCCAGGGCAGCGGTATGGATATATTACGCGCGTCGGTTGGCGTGGGGTTAGAGGAGGAACTTGACGCAAGGTGCAAGACATATCGTGTTCTGGGCATTGGTTTGAGGAACGTGATGACGCGTATTCTTTATTTAAGTATTCTGGTTGTGTCGTCGATGCCCTCTTGCTGTGTAAGGGTCGGTATTCGTCAGACTGCACTTCATTAGTATAAGGCAGCGCCAGTCGAAACCCCCAGCAAATGGCGAACTTCAGCGCAGAATGCGTACATTATCAATTATTAATGTCACTGATTATTTGTAAATTGTTATTCAAGCCTTCTCAATTGATTGATAATCAAGTTTCGACCGACATATTTCAGTAATGGAAAAACTGTCAAGAAGTTTGCAAGATGCCGGTGAGATAACCTGAATTGCCGTTTAAACGTACATATTTCGTAATCACCAGCAACATATGCCCAACGTTTCTTCCGTTTAGAGGGTTTTTTTTTTTCCCGCGAGGAGGTAAAATAACATTGAACAAATATGAGAGCACCTTCTCAACGCAGTAAAAAAAGTCATTTCATATATCAGTTTGATGACTTTGGCAAACGGGACGTCATTTGTTCACTGTTTATCCAACGCGTCCAGTCGAAATATTGCATTCCTCTAATTTCAAAGTATTTTATTGAATGAACTTTTGCGGGTGGGGGAGTGCCCAATCAAGTGAACGGCGTGCTCAAGAGTATGCCTGTGCTTGATGAACTTCGCTGCCTGTAAATTCATTGCCGCACTGCCCGTTAATGTGTAGGTGATAAATGAAATCACTCCTTCCCTGTTGTCCATTGCAGTTGCTACAATTTCAACAACTTTTCATTTGCTCCGCGTTGTTAACTTAAAATATTCTTCTATTTATGTCATTGATATTGAAGCTGCGTTTCGTCTTTATAAATAACATGATACATCACGTTGCAATTTATTTTTTATTAGTACATTTGATTTCCTTCAGATGCGCGCAGGAACCAATAAAATGCTTCCAAGCTGTATGAATCAGTGACTCATTTAGTCGGTCCCTCAAACAATTGGGACCGTATATACAATTAACCCACGAATGCACTCCTAATGAAATTACATAATATCCTGTGAAAACGATTGAATTATGTCTTTGTCCCAGAATGACAATGCCCTGCCTAGCATCGAATTATTGACGTTCTATTAAAATATGCTTGTAGAAATCAATATCCGAAAAAAAGATTCCGGTAAAAACAAATATATGTACATCATTTTTGTTTTATGTTTTTACGGGTAAATGACTTTCGGGAAGCCGATCGCATGCTTGGCAGATGAAAAAGACATTGTCGGTGACTGATATATTGTAGATTAGAGGTTTAGATTTCAGAAATATGCCCCCACACAGATTTTGCTCCATTTCTGGACACTGTAGCATGTCGCATCTCAACTCCAAGCTGCTCTGTCTTGCGTTGACCTATACACAGCTCGGAGCATGCTGCAGAATCACAATGCATAGGTACGTTTTATTCGGTTTATTATTATTGTTATTATTATTATTATTATTATTATTAGTAGTAGTAGTAGTAGTAGTAGTAGTAGTAGTAGTAGTAGTAGTAGTAGTAGTAGTAGTAGTAGTTATGGTAGTAGTAGTAGTAGTAGTGGTAGTAGTAGTAATAGTAGGAGTAGTAGTAGCAGTAGTAGTAGTAATAGTAGCTTGAATGTTATTAGTACTAGTAGTGGTAGCAATAGTAGTAATATTAGCATGAATATTATTAGTACTAGCAGTAGTAGTAGGAGTAGTAGGAGTAATTGTAGTAGTATTAATAGTAGTAGAGGTAGTAGTCATAGTAGAAGGAGTAGTAGCAGTAGTAGTAGTAATAGTAGCATGAATGTTATTAGTACTAGTAGCAGTAGCAGTAATATTAGCATGAATATTATTAGTACTAGTAGTAGTAGTAGGAGTAGTAGGAGTAATTGTAGTAGCAGTAGTAGCAGTAGTAGTAGTAGTAGTAGTAGTAGTAGTAGTAGTCGTCGTAGTAGTAGTAGTAGTAGTAGTAGTAGTAGTGGTAGTAGCAGCAGCAGCAGCAGCAGCAGCAGTAGTAGCAGCAGCAGCAGCAGCAGTGGTTATAGTAGCGGTGGAAGTAGCAGTAGTATTAATGTTGTGTTATTGTTGTTATTAATGTTGGTACAATATCACAGAATTGGCTGACCATTTGAAAGTCGATGGTGAGTAATTATATCTCTGTCTAGTCCTGACATCAGTCTGAAGAAGGGTCTCGACCCGAAACGTCACCCGTTCCCTCGCTCCAGAGATGGTGCCTGTCCGATTGAGTTACTCCAGCATTTTGTGTATACCTGTGAGTAATTAATACTTGTAATGTATCCCCCGGAAAACATTGATCATTTTTTCGCAAATATGAGAATATATTCTGCAAACGTGACCCCTAATGTTATGGTAACCTAAGGAGTGAATAAAAGGGAATATCACGTGTTTCCATAAATCGTTCACATGCTACCGTGAATGGTGTACATGAATGCATCAACTCATTCCCCAACTTTGTCATAAGGAACAGTTCACATCTATTTACACAATTGTCAAATGTTATTTTACAGAAATACTGGGATGAAGCATTGGAGGGGGCTTTTGCAGAATCCTGGTGCAACCACGCCTAGTGTGCAATTTTAGTCTCGAAATTCGCGGAAGGACATCTTGCTTTTGAGAGAGTGCAGCGCAGGTTAACAAGATTAGTTCCCGGGATGGCGTATGTTGATAGAATGGAGCGGGTGGGCTTGCACACTCTGGAATTTAGAAGGCTCAGAGAGGATCTAATTGAAACCTATGATGTTTAAGTGTTTGGACTAGAGGCAGAAAATATGCTCCCGATGTTGGGGAAGTCCAGGTCCAGGGGCCACAGTTTGAGAATCAGAGGTAAGCAATTTAGAACGGATATGAGAAAATGTTTGTTCACAGAGAGTTGTGAGTCTCTGGAATTATCTGCCTCAGAGGGCGGTGGATGCGGATTATCTCAATATTTTCAAGAGAGAGTTAGATAGATCTCTTGAATAAATCGGAGTCAATGGATACGGGGAGAAGTCAGGAACGGGGTACTGATTGTGGATGATCAGCCATGATCACATTGAATGGTGGTGTTGGCTCGATTGGTTAAATGGCCTATTCCTGCACCTATTGACTATTGTCTATTGCCTATTGTCTAAATATCAATATTTGTCAAAGCTGCTGGGCATTTTTCTTGGCGAGACATCGTAGTCGTATATTCAACGATCGTGCAAAAAGAACCAGAAGAAAGAACAGTGGCATTCTATATCGGATCTCTAATATCGACGTTCAGCTAAATTTAGGAATTTAAGTTCGAATTTCAAGGTCACAATTATATCGAGTTTCTCTATTGTTGCAGCTGACCGAATGAAAGAAACTACAACAGGTCCAAAGCTTTCTGAAATTATTCATGAAATTATGGGAGTAAAGTGTGTTATTGTAGGGAACCAGTACATATTGTCAGCTCGGGGTGAGCTCCCTCCCTTGCTTCATGTCGGATAGTCGGCGACTAAACCGTCTCCCCCACCTGGTTTGCCAGGTGAGGAGGGGGCTGCGGACCGCCAGCAAGTCCAAAAATAAGACTTGTTAAACGGCGGATGAGCTTCTAGCGAGGCAACGGCCATAAGTTGTAGTCACTGTCGTATATAGCATTGTGAGGAATGATGATAAAGCACAACATCCTATACATCCAGCAGCGGAATTCCACAGTACCTGGAGTACACAGATGTGTGGTGCGTTCGTCACTGTTCTCGTTGGAAACCGGCACCACTATGTCGTTAATAACTTCAACGATTATAAATGAATGAAGTACATCATTCAAAATCCCGTCACCAAACAATGGGGGCACCCTTAGAAGACATATTCAATCTGCCAGTTGTGATTAATTATGGATTTAAGGAGGAGAGTAACTGGACGCGCAAATAATATATAAATTGTGTAATGTGTGGATTTAAGTTATGCCGTTTGCCCTTGATTCCTTTAAGTATACAATTAAATTGAAACAGCGACTGCTTGATGTATGCACAGCAAATGGTCTCAAACGCAGAGGTAATATAAACTTATTTCATTTGGGCAATTTTATTAACATATAATTGTTGCCAAACTATTTTACAAATGTATTTCGCATTCGCACTATCCGCTTTACGAGAACATCAAATCCGTAAATGATTAGTATAGACAGCAAATACCTACAGATTTTACCCACCAGATTACATCCACCATTTGGTTACATCTGCCGTTCAATGTTCCCCTTATATTTGACATTAACATAGTATTTGTGACCCTCTCATTACCGTCCAGCAGCTACCTCTACCGTCAACGTACTATTCAACTGAAATCATCCTCCAGTTTTCGGCCCAATTTGCTTAAAGATATCACCATGCCGACATTGTTATAAGCTCCATTAGTTTCCAATCGCATCCCGTCTGCACATCATGCACGCCCATGAATTCTTATCGCCTGCTACCTGCGCCTCACCTTTCCCTTCTACATTTTATAATGGCTCCCACCTCATTCCACTCTCAGGCTACACCCAGGATCTAGGCACATTATATTGACAATTACATTTCCCATGGAGATGTGGCTGGACGCACTGACACATATCACCAGTTAACAGTTATATCTAAAATCTGGGCATATTTAATTACAGAATTGGAAACCGTAGCTGACATTCGTAAGGACGTCGGTAAGATTAACATCAGCTATACCATTTGGGATACATTGGCAACACACATTGCAGTTATGTCATGGACAGGCTCACTAATTCAGCAAAAGCATAATAAAAACCGCAAGCTTTTGTTCATTTGGTGAGTCCATCCGTGACATAACTGTCACAATGATGTTCTCAGCTTGGCCGTTATTGTCATAAAGTGTGATTTTTTATTCGTAACACAGATTTCACAGATCACGTACTGTTTTATTTATCAACTTCACGCTTTCTGTGCTCACACTGTTCCCTTATCTCTTCGGAAATGGACTGGATTGAATTTGCTGTTCGTATATACAGAACATTTCATTCAGCTATGAAAATACTAATAATTGCAAATACAAATGTATTGACATTTCAATGCACGAAATATCATGTTAATTTCCTATAGGCGAGACCCCAAATATGCTGCCGTGTATAGTAATCCACGATGAGGGGACATTATATATCTCCCTTTTCAATTCATATTCCGCCAATCATGTCAACATCCAAACAAATGTTGGACTTTTACGTTATTTTCTTTCTTTTTAATGGTAGAGCTGACCAAACACAACAAAACAATGTTAAAATGTAACTGCACCTAATCCCGCACCGCGGCTGCCGTCGTACTAAACATTTTCGGACCTCAACTGTTTCATGGTATTTCTGTCAATGACGTGTGGTCTATTTAACTTTGCTCACCGAAATCGTGCGCAGATGATTTAGAACTTAATGCACTTATGCGAATCATTTGGGAAAAGTGAAATAAACTAAGCTTCAACGTACAACTCAAATGAGCAACCTACTGCATGCAGTTCGGAGTACGGCATAATATTGATGGTCACATAAACATATCGTTTGGTGCTCAATTCAGTAACTTATCAAACGGCCTTGCACTAAATATAATCCCATGCGGAGATGATAATTACACCGGTCTATGACCACTGTGTCGACCATCATGCTGGTCTACATGCTGGTTGAGAAGTAATGAGTTACTTCTCAACTGAACCACCCATGAAAATGAGAAGAGAGCTTTTTCTATTCCTTCTATATTTTCTGAAATGAATTAAATGCGTGCCATAAGAATTTGCGACACCAGTGTGGTTAGCCGTGACGGGTGGAGATTGTTTTTCCTACAAACTAAAAGAAGCGTGAATACTTTAAGATTCTGAAGGATTTATTTAAAAAATAAATCTGTTTACACGTTTACACTTGCACCTTAATGCACATCTCTTAAATACATGTTCTACCAGATGACATTTGCCCCGTCCTTGTCGGGCCTTGCCAAATTTTCTCCTCCTTCTATACCTTTCAATTTCAAATTGTTTTCATCGGTCGTCAAGCACCTTATTATGAACCTTAGCATCAGAGATCCAAACCCTTCCGAAATGCTAATTCCTTTTCGTTCCAATAAATGTATATTTGTTCTCGGTTTGTAATCTACCTTTGCTTATGTCGACATACTGTCACAGTTTAAATCTGAAAACTTATGTCTCTTCACTGCAAATTCACTATAAGTGTAACCATTTTTCAGAAGCCCCAATTTGCCGAAGGATCTCACCGGGGAGGCAACGGTTGCGGATGGAACGTATATGCGACGTTTCCAGATCGGGAATTTCTGCAGGCGATTGGAATGCGGAGCGGAGGAGTGTTGTGAGCTAGCGTATACAATCTGCCAACTATCTAACGGTGATTTGCGACTTCATGTAGCTATATTATTCTTCAACCTTCAACCACGTCAAGGAAATTTAAGTATCCATGTTTAACCACGAAATTCTGCACCAAATCGTTTGAAATGTGCTGCCAAATGAAGAGGCTTTTACTTGTTGCGGATACCCTGACTATAGCGAAAACGTGCTTAGTTTTCCACACTTCCTCGCAGTTGATCTTCATATCTTCCACCCTAATGTACAGATGTCAGTGTCCGGAAGCTTAGTGCATCACGATTTCTAGTGCATTGACGTTTTATATGTTAGTGGGTCTGTCTCTTTCTCAAATGTCCATTGTAAATTTCTCCATCTTTGATTTATTTTCTGTCACTTCGGCATTAAAGTTTGAATTGGACAGTTTAATTTAGAGATCTAATTCGATAGTGCAGTGTTTCTATGTGCCATGTATATGCAACATTGTTTATGAAGGCCGAGACAATCTTTCTCATTGTGTTCTGCTGTGGAGATATACATTAGCAGAACATGAAACACCTGACATTGTTCACAGAAGACTATCAAGTGATTGAGTCTAGGTTTGCTTTATCTTTATTTATACATACACTGATAGAGATACCTAGCTTGCGTGAAACATATCAATGGTCATGTTAAATTGACAACACTCACGACCGCATGATCCAAAATGTCACACTGTTGTCTCCCTTTGTCCCTCATTTCAATATATGTTGTCCATTTCTCAATCGTTTGTTTTCTTCATTCTCCTCCCCAAGTCTCGTGAAAGCATTTCGCCAGCAAGTCCTTATCAATGAAATGTTATCTTCCTTGTTCCTTTCCAAGCGAAACGAAACGTTAGCAACAGATCTAACCAATCTACATGTTTAACATAATGTTTAGTTTACACGTTGCGTATCTATGGACACCGGTGGGCAATTGCACGAATCAAATTATTCAACCCACACAGACATAAGTATGCTTTTCAGAATGCAATATCTCGTTTAGGGAGGAATAGGAAGTGTGAATCACATAATGCCATTGCATGGTTCTCGATATGTTCTTAATTGTGCGCTTTATTTGGCAGAACAAGTATTGTATATAAAAGAAGAAGGTAAAATAAATGAGGATATCTCATTTAAATCCTCTATGGACCAACAAAAATGCATGTCGAACCATGTATCGACATATAACTAAAACGTTCATCTTGTTATCTGAAGGTTTGCGTTGTACCTCTATTGCGCATATACGGTACAGGATAACGCTACAGTGTTTGGCCCAACATACTCGGCTTTGTGATGTGCTGTAAATGAATCAAGTTTTGTTCACATCGATAGTATTTTTTTTAATTTAGTAACGTTTAAAAAAAAAAAAAATCAAAGCAGTTAGGGGAGAGTTCCCGTGCGCGTCATTACTGGCTTCGCGTGTGGCACCCAACCGGTCCTCGGCAGCGCCTACGCAGTTGCGGGCTTTCCAGAATTCAGATCGTAATATTTTTTTCACAACGGCGACACGGGTAAGACTATTTCCATTTTAAATTCTGCCGCCCGGGCCCGCGGGGATTCGCTGCCTTGGCGCTGAGGCTGGGGCTGCGTCTGTGGGCGGCCTGCTCTGGGGGCGGGGAGAAGCCACGCCTACGATCCGGGGCTTGGGCGCTGAGACTGTCTCTGATGCCGACGGCGGCTGCTGCTGCTCCGGCCCCGCGCGTGGAACTGCGGCTGACGGCTGCTGCTGCACAGGGCACCCAATGAGGGATAGGAGCGGGAACCTCGTGATCCTGGGGAGGTGGGGAGGCAGATTGCGGGGATTGAAGGTGAGGAGTGTGTAGAGAGGGGGTTGGGGAGTTGGGTTGAGGAGTGATAGTGGCGGAAGTGGTGGAATAGAGGGAGAGGAGGGGGGAGTGTGAGGTAGGGATTGGGGAATAGAGGACGAGGAGGGCAGTGGGGAAGTCTGGTGGGAGATTGGGGGGTTCGTGGGAGGTGAGGAACGGGGTATAGAGGAACACTACTGGTAGGGAGGGGAGAGGAGTTAAGGATGGATGGAGGGAGTGAGTGACTGAGGTTAGGGGAAAGGAGAGGGAGGGAGAGGTGAGGAGAGATTGAGGAGGGGAGGGAGTGTTGAGGTGCGAGGGGAAAATAGCCGCACCTGCACAGTTTTGAGCTACGTATGAGTGGTGGAATATTACGTAGGGGGAAGGGTTGCTTTCGGGGAACGGGTGAGTGGTGGATGATTGCGCCGGTGAACTGGATGACCAACACTCCCATGTGACAGGGGGCAGCCATTCGATATTTGGGAAGGAAGCACCATGCACCGGAAGCATTTGCATCATCAGTTTTATTTAATTGATACCTTAACTGGCAATTTATGTGACAGGTTACTCTGATTGTTAACTTGAAGTATATCATTTCATTGCACAGTTCATATCTGTAAATAGTTGCAAAATTATTTGAAATGTGTTTGTATGGCTCTTCTGGGGAGCACTCCCTCATAACTTCAAACGCATGATCCATGCATAGGAACTACTGGATGTGAGATGTGTATGTCTACGTGTCATAAGAAATATTTACAGGTACACTAGAGACGCATACGGAACGGAAGCAGGCTCTCCTGTCGAACCAGCATGTGCACACCGATGACCGAAACAAACTTGTCCTATTTGCAGCCGTTTGGTCCCTATCTCTATACAATGTTCTGAACCGTGTGGTACACGGAAGCAGAAGCAAAGAAGTGAAAGCCAAATAACAGAATGGAAACAAAGCCGAAACGCAAAATAACAGAAAGCAAAATAAGCATAAACGAAACGCCAACTGACCGAAATGGTGAGACGCCTAAAAGCAAACTAAACGAAAGGGCGGGACACCTAACTGCCAAATAACCGAAAGGCTGCGTCGCCTAAAAGCAGACTCACCGAATTTCGCTCTGCTGGAACCCCTCCTACCCGAAAGGCTGCTCGCCTACAAGCCAATGTAACTCATACCGCTCAACAGAAAAGTCAACTAACGGTCATGACGTTGTCGGGGGGGTCGGGACTTGTAATTGATTGGTCCAGACCCCCTCGTCCATCATATCACTGGCCGGTGGGGGATCATTTAACCACACAAGGCATAGTTGACTGGGCAATTTGAACCCAAGCACCAAGTTGTAAGCGTCCGAAGGTGCGCACACTAGGGACAGCCCCCACTATCCAACGGCCACCACCGCCCTCCGCCTCATCTCTACTGTGACGGACTGTGAGTCGGGTGGAGCGGAGGTGTGGGGCAGGCTGGTCCCTCCGCCCATTCAGCTTCACTGACCGCGATGCACCGCAATAGGAACCAAACCCCCACACCAGGTTGATAACCCCCCCCCCCCCGACCCCCGGACACTGACACCCACACCGGGAGATTCTCCCCCACGCCGGCCGAGGGGACAGACGGCTCGGGGCATAGTGAAACGCTTTCGAAACATGGGGGGGCAGGGCATTCCCTGGCGGGCCGATGACAAGTGTGCATCACACGAACAATTTTATCTCCGTCCAATCCCCACCCCGTTGTCAACAAGAAGCACGTTTTATTTATCACCGTGTGGTTGCCTGCGGAACGCACCCAAGCTCCCACGAACCGGATAATCTGTAAACTCTTTGAACAGAAGATAGACACAAAAAAGCTGTCGTACCTCAGCGGAACAGGCATCATCTCTGGAGAGAAGGAATGGGTGACGTTTCGGGTCGCGAGCATTCTTCAGACCTGAATACTGAGTCTGAAGAGTCTCGATCTGAAACGCCTCCCAATCCTTCCTCCAGAGATGCTTCCTGTCCCACCGAGTCACTCCATATCTTTGGTGTGACAGTTGTCTCATTTCATCTGATTCATGCATTGTGAGACGCTTTACATGCCGCTTTCATCTATTCATCAAGTGTGCTCTGAATGAAAACTCGCATCTTTGCGAGGGATATGATGGATGTGACCACCAGCTAAAGCAAACGAATAGTTTGAACAGGGTAATAATCCCCACACCTGGTTCCCGAATGTAAAACGTATTTATACATGTAACATTTTTGTTTTAAAATCAATGTAACTCTTTTTGGATTTTTTTAAATGCCGAGTTAAAACCCCTTTCTGTGGGAAGGGCTTGATGCTGCTGGTTTGAAAGGAAAGCGTCAACCAACAATGAAGGCACTCGATATTAAACATCAACAATTAGTTACAGTGATTTAAAATCTAAAATTTACATGTATTAATAGTTCTTACATTCGGGAACACGGTTAATTAAGCAATGGTAAAATATTCTTGTCCTAACTATGCCTTTGATTTAGCCAGTGGTCACATCCATTTCATCCCCCCCCCCCCGGAAATATGTGATATTTCATTAAGAGCACGCTTGGTTGAATAGATGCAACCGGCATGTGAAACGTCTCTTCCATGCGGCCAATTCATGAAGCCGAGGAAATGACACAACTGTCACACTAAAGATGACCACAAAATGCAGGAGTGACTCAGTGGTTCAGGCAGCATCTCTGGAGAGATGAATGGGTGGTGTTTCGGGTCGAGATATTTCAGACCTAGTCTTCAGGTCTGAAGAATGGTCTCGACCCGAAACGACGAAATGTCCCCCATTCCTCGTCTCCAGAGATGCTGCCTGTTCGGCTGAGTAACTTGCTGTGCCCATCTTCCATTGAAACTGTTTACTGATTATCTGGCGTTTTGTGCGTGCGAGCTCGTGTGTGTTCAGTAGGCAAACAGATGGTAATACAGAAAACGTGCTTCTTGTTGACAAGGGGGTAGGGGGGGGGGGTTGGGAGGAGATAAAATTGTCATGCACACTTGTCATCAGCCCACCAGGGAATATGTGTGCCCCCCCCCCCCCCCCCCGTGTTTGGAAAACGATTTATTCTGCCCTGCGCCGTCTGTCCCGGCGGCCGGGTAGGAGTGAATCGCCCGCTGTGGGTGTCAGGGTCCTGGGATCGGAGGGGAATCGCCCTGATGTCAGGTTTAGGGTCCGAAGGCCGTGAATCGCTGTCAGTGATTCTGAGTGGGAGGAGGGTACAGCCTGTCCCACACCTTCGCTCCAGCCGACCCACATTCCGTCACAGTGCGGCAGCACGGGTGAGACGAGGCGGACGGCGCTCGTAGCCGTGGGAGAGTGGGAGCTGTCCCTAGGGATGCTTCGGCCGCTTACAACTTGGTGCTTGGATTCAGATTGCCCAATCACCTATGGTTTGTGTGGGGGAAATGACCCGCACCCTCCCCTCACCACCGGCAAGAGGTGTGACTGGCGGGAGGGTCTCGACCAATCGCTGACAAGTGCCGCCCCGCCAACGTCATGTCCGTTATTTGGCTTTTCTATTGAGCGGCATTCGTTTCGCTGCCTTGTAGGTGACTCATGCTTTCGGGAATGTGGCGTTTCGAAAGAGCGGCCATTCGATGAGTTTGCTTTCAGACGACGTAGCCATTCGATTAAATGGCTTTTAGGTGTCGAGCCCTTTCTGTTAGTTTGCTTTTAGGCGTCTCACCCTTACGTTGGCGTTTCGGCCTCGTACGCTTTCGGTTATTTTGGCGTTCCGGTTTCATTTCCATTCGGTTATTTGGCTTCTACTTCTTTGCTTCAGTTTCTCGTCCTTTGATGCCACGTCCGCACACGAATCCGTATACCTGTCCAAATGTGTATCAGTCCCAACGACTTCATCTGGCAGCTAGTTCCACATGTGCGCATCCTTAAGTGAGAACACGTTGTCCCTCGGATTCCACATACACGTTCCCTTCATCACCTTAAACTTATGAGCTCTAATTCGTAATTCCCCAACCCTCGAAAAAAGACTGTGTGTATAAACAAAATATATTCTTCTCATTAATGCATTCACATCTAAATGATCACTATTAGCCTCCTGCACTCGAATGAATAAATATGTGGTCTGCCAAAACGCCCTCGATGGCGCAGGCCCTGAGATCCACGCAGCTTCCTCGCAAATCGTCGTTGCACTCTTTACAGCTTAATGGCAACGCCCACATCAGGGTGACAAAAACCGGCTACAACACTGCAAGTGCTGCCTCATCAGCGTCTTCTACAAGTACAAAAGAATGCCCTAACTTTTATATTGCATTTCCTGGCAGATGAAGGCATATGAATGCATATGTACTGCTTTACATCTACACTGGTGCAGATGTGAATGATATATATATGCATGTAACATAAGAAAACATGTGGAGTACTGAGGTAGACCGTTACGAATAATATGCGCATTCTGAAATGTCATCACGACCCATGAACATCTTTTTTCCTATGGTTCATAAATTGAAAGCTGAAACGATAAATCGATGATTATTCTTTTT
Organism: Okamejei kenojei; assembly: GCA_035221665.1. NCBI lineage: Eukaryota > Metazoa > Chordata > Chondrichthyes > Rajiformes > Rajidae > Okamejei > Okamejei kenojei. The sequence continues at coordinate 22,892,060 of CM069160.1, read as the reverse complement.
TTCAAATTATTCGTTATCTAATATCTCGCTACAGGATATATATTTGCTGCGTAAAATTAGGGAATTTAACCACACGTGTTATAATAAGTCACATTGTCATCGGTCAAGTTACACAACACGAACTTTAATCAATGGGTGTAAACTTCTACAGGTATACATGAGAGAGCACGCTGACCGGTTGCATCGTGGCATGATTCAACAACATGAGCACACAAGAGCGGAAAAGACTACACAATATAGTAAACTATGACCAGTCCATTATCGGCTCTGACGTCCCTACCCTCGAGGGCATCTATCGTAGTCGCTGCCTCAAAAAAGGCTGGCAGCATCATCAAAGACCCACACCATCCTGGCCACCCACTCATCTCCCCGCTACTTTCAGGTAGAAGGTACAGGACCCTGAAGACTGCAAAGTCCAGGTTCAAAAATAACCGTTCCCCACAGCCATAAGACTATTAAACTCAACTGAAACTAATCTCTAAACATTTAGAGACGATTATCTTCTTTTATTCGCACTTTGTCTACTTATTTATTGATGTGTGTATATATTTATATAATGGTATATGGACACACTGATATGTTCTGTTTCCATGTCTACTGTATTATGTTGTGCTGAACCAAAGCAATAATGTCATTGTCCTGGGTACACAAAAAGCTGGAGAAACTCAGCGGGTGCAGCAGCATCTAAGGAGCGAAGGAGATAGGCGACGTTTCGGGTCGAGACCGTTCTTCAGACTGGTCAGGGATCAGGGAAATGAGAGATATAGACGGTGATGTGGAGAGATAAGGAACAATGAGTGAAAGATATGCAAAAAAGTATCGGTGATAAAGGGAACAAACCATTGTAAGCTGTTTGTGGTGTGAAAATGAGAAGCTGGTGCGACTGGGGTGGGGGAGGGAGATAGAGATAGAGGGAATGCCAGGGCCCGAGGGCTGAGGGAGAGGTGGGAAGGGGAGGAGACAGCAAGGGTTAACAGAATTGAGAAAATTCAATATTCAAGCCCAAAGGATGCAGACTCCCCAAGCGGAATATGAGGTGCTGTTCCTCCAGCTTGCGGTGTTGCTCACTCTGGCCGTGGAGGAGGCCCAGGACCGAGAGGTCGGATGTGGAATGGGAGGGGGAGTTGAAGTGCTGAGCCACCGGGATGTCGGGTTGGTTATTGCGGACCGAGCAGAGGTGTTCGGCGAAGCGATCGCCAAGCCTCCGCTTGGTCTCACCGATATAGATCATCTGGCATCTGGAGCAGCGGATGCAGTAGATGAGTTTGGAGGAGGTGCAGGTGAACCTCTGTCGGACCTGGAAGGACGTCATTGTCCTATCGAGGACACATGACAATAAACTCTCTTGACTTGACTTGAATCTTGAAATGATGGTATTTGTAAATAAGTGTCGTTTCTCTCCGTCCTTACTTCGTTATTTCAGAGCTTAAAGAATTTCAAAAGATGTCAGGTAAATAGTAGGATGTCTCAGTTTAGACTTACAGTGTGTACTTAGAAAAAAGAATATAGAACCACGCCCCACAAAGTGCACTTCCTAGAAGGTGAGATTATGTCAATGAAAAACAATTGATTTCGTGCGATCTGGAGAGAAAATAGCCACGAGCAATATGTTTCTTTTGCATCTAGATATATAGAGTTATGTTGCATGGAAACATGTCTTCGGCCAAGCTTGGCCATACCAATACAGATGCACCACCTACACTAGTCCAAGGTGGACAAAAATGCTAGAGAAACTCAGCGCGTGAGGCAGCATCTATGGAGCGAAGGAAATAGTCAACATTCGGGTCAAAACACTTCTTAGACTGAAGAATGCTTTCGACCCGAAACGTTGCCTATTTCCTTCCATCGATAGATGCTGCCTCACCCGCTAAGTTTCTCAAGCATTTTTGTCTACCTTCGATTTTCCAGCATCTGCAGTTCCTTCGTAAATAGTAGACCTAATTGCCTGCGTTTGGCCCGTATCGCTCTAAACATTTCGATTTCAAGTATCTGTCCAAGTGTTATTTAAATATAGTTATAGTACCTGCTTCAAACACGACCTCTGGCAGATCGTTCCATATTTCCACCGCCATCTGCCTGAAAACAATGCCCCTCTGCCTCCCATATACTCTTCCCTTTTGACCATAAACACGTGTTCCCTGCTTATTGATTCCGTACTCTGGGTAAATTACTGTGCATCCTCCATATATATTCCCCTCTTCATCATATACACCTCCATAATACCACATCTTAACATCCTACGCTTCATGGGATAACGTCCTGGCTTGCCCAAACTCTCCTTATAACTCAGGCCCACAAATACAGCCAACATCCTCGTAAATCTTCGCGGTACACTTTTCATCTGAACAACATCTTTCAGATGACCACACCTTGGCACAATACTTCAAATTCGGCCTCGCCCACGTCGTATATGACTGTAGCATGTCCCATCCTCAATACTATCTATACTCTATATCTATCTATAAAATCTATACTCAATGCCCAGACTGTTAAAGGTGAATATGCCGAAATCCTTCTTTGACACCCTTTCTAAAGGCGTTGGCACCAACAAGGTAGTATGTATCTGGTGTCCTAGATATATCTATGATGTAAAACTCTCCAAAGCTACAACCCTTCAGACTTTGCCAGATTTGTTCAAAGTGACCATTGCTTTCAAGAAATAAAGTGGCGTCAAGTATTTTCCCTGATAATTAGTTAATAATGTTATATTATTAATAATTCCATCGCCGCCCCTCACCCCTTACTCTATTCCTCCAGTTCTCTTCCGCCTAGATTCCAGTTTCCGTCCTCACGGATTAAGCATCTTCACTCCTTATTACATATTAATATATTATCACATAATGCACGCCTAAGCCAATTGCCTCATTTCCATCGTTAGGTTTGTCCAGGCATCTGCCAAATGTCCCTTAACTAATTCTACGTATCCCTTGGCTGGCTTAATTCTGCTCTCAGCTCTTGTCCAGCCTTCTCCCCTTCTATGATATTTCTGAAGACGAACGCTATTCAGGGGATGACCGTTAAGGAAAGGGATGGTGCACAAACACCCGAGTAATATGGACAGTCTGTATTTTTCCTCGAGATTCCAGCATACCGAAAACGTAATGGCTACTTAATAGTTTTGTAAGTAGTTTCTGGTAAATTAGTTGAACGTATTTGTTATATTTGCTATGGGACTTCGTTAAATATGTTTACATTCTTCAAAAGTAACGGCTAGTCAGATTGATTTTTACTTTTAAACAAAATGTGTAAAGGCCGTTCCGACCCGAGTACTCTGCAAATGCTGCTACTAATGTAATCAGTCGCATGAGTGTCCTAAACATAAAGACCTACAGGCGAATAGTTCCGACATAAAAAGGAACAGTACATGGTTTTATCTGGATAAGCAAGGGAATGGAGATGGCCTGTGAATAGAAGAAGGGGCAGTGTAGGTATTTTATTGAACTATTATTCGAAAGCATGTTTCCAATTATGTGTTGACAATATGTTTGGAGCTGCATTGTAAATTTTGCATCAATCCAAATGAGTGCTGATTTTTATATACTACAGACAACGCAAAATATACTGATAAGACCAGCCTAACGTGTGCACTGCACTTTCAGGTGGAATTCTTAATTGGTCATATTAATATTATAACATTCGGTAATCGATTTAGTCCAACAATCCTCCACAATATTCTAATTATCCAAATTGCACAATTTTGCAATGTTGTGTATTTTTTGCGTACAGTTATTAATGTCTACGTCAGTAAATGTATGAGACGTGGGTACATAGTGATAAAATACTATTTCTTTTTTTAGAATTTATCTTTTTAATTTCCATACTGGGCCATGACAGATATATACAGTGGCTTGCAAAAGTATTCATACCCTTTGAGCTTTTGCACATTTTGTCACGTTGCAACCACAACGTAAATGTATTTTATTGGGATTTTATGTGATAGACCAACACACGGTCGTGCATAATTGTGAAGTGAAAGGACAATGATATGTGGTTTTCATTTTTTTTACAAATAAAAAACTGAAAATGTGGCGAGCAAAAGTATTCAGCCCCCTTTACTCTGATGCCTCTAAATAAAATCCAGTGCAACCAATTGCCTTCAGAAGTCACCTAATTAGCAAATAGAGTACACAAGTGTGTAATCTAATCTCAGTATCAATGCAGCTATTCTGTGAAGGACCCAGGGGTTTGTTAGAGAACATTAGTGAACAAACAGCATCATGAAGCCCAAGGAACACACCAGACAGGTCAGGGATAAAGTTGTGGAGAGCTTTAAAGCAGGGATAGGTTATAAAACAATATCCCAAGCTTTGAATATCTCACGGAGCAATATTCAATCCATCATCCGAGAATGGAATGAGTATGGCACAACTGCAAAACCACCAAGATATGGCCGTCCACCTAAACTGACAGGCCGGGCAAGGAGAGCATTGATCGGAGAAGCAGCCAACAGGCTCATGTTGACTGGAGGAGCTGCACGGATCCACAGCTCTGGGGGGAGAATCTGTCCACGGGACAACTATTAGTCGTGCACTCCACAAATCGAGCCATTATGGAAGAGTTGCAGGAAGAAAGCCATTGTTGAAACAAAGCCATAAGAAGTCCCGTTTGCAGTTTGCCAAAAGCCATGTGGGGGACACGGCAACCATTGTGGAGGAAGGTGCTCTGGTCTGATGAGACCAAAATTGAAGTTTTTGGCCTAAATGCAAAACGCTATGTGTGCCGGAAAACTAACACTGCACTTCACCCTGACCACACCATCTCCACTGTGAAACATGGAGGTGGCAGCTTCATGCTGTGGGGATCCTTTTCGTCAGCAGGGGCCGGGAAGCTGGTCAGAGTTGATGGGAAGATGGATGGATCCAATTACAGGGCAATCTTGGAAGAACACCTTCCAGCCCTCCCTTGTACTGCTGGGTTGGGCCCAGCAGTACAAGGGAGGGCTGGTTACCCGACACAATATTTCACCTCTCCAACAATTCCAATATTACTGGCCAGTGGGGGGGGTTCTTTTGCGCAAGTTCGTACTATTTGTTATTTGTTGATCCACCCTCCACCTCACACGTACACTCATACACATACTCACTGTCTCTCACACACGGGCACATACTCATTCACACAGACATGCACACACACGCACACACACACACACACACACACACACACACACACACACACACACGCACACACACACACACACACACACACACACACAGAGACTGATTGCCGCATACACAGACACATGCACACACACACACACAGACTAATTTACACACACACACACAAACTTATTCACACACACAGACTAATTTACGCACACACACACACAAACACACACACACACACACACACACACACACACACACACACACATTGACACACACACACAAACACACACACACAAACACACACACAAAGGTTAATTCACTCTCACACACTCACCCAATACTAAAAGGCCAAATAACTCAAGGACGCGTTGAATATACAGTGTGTAAAACTAATGTTTAAAGCCTCCTGTAGAGGTTGCTGCTTTTGAAGCAAAAACGTGCTATAAATAACATCGAACAAAAACACTCACCATAGCCAGAGCTTTCAGCTCTCTTGAATTATTGAACAGCGCCTACACTCGGCGCCATCTTGACGTCACCCTCTCGCTTCATGCCACGAAACCGAAACGACGCACTCAGGGCCAGCATGCCGCTAACTGGGAAATGGGTCATCAGCGCCCTCTTGCAACTAAGCGAAAACCACAGAATGAGCGCCAATTTTGAAATTAAACACAGTCCTGATCTAAAAAAAATATTTATTCACGCTTTATCCATCCGAAAACTGTTGCAAGCAAGCACTTTAAATGCCAACCCAATTGGACACAACACTTTGCAATCAACAAACGCATTTGCTGAAAAACACATCCCGGGAACTCACCGTGGAGTAGACATGCTTTCATTGCTATTCGCAGCGCACAGAGCCGTGATCCTCTCGCTTCCTCCGTCTGGCAGAGACTGTGTGAGCCACGACACTTCCGGGTTTTATCGTCCGTCCCCCTTGTTTCCAGAGGGGGCAGCAGAGAGAATGGGGACATTTTTTAAAACGTTAATATCGATTTTTCATCGATGGCAAAATCCTCCGGTCCAGTCCGGCGGAGGGGAGCTCTGAGCGAGGTGCCCAAAATCACGGCCGTAAGTGGCAGTGTTCTCTCGGAAATCACATCGCAGTGCCTTTAAAGTGGTCAAGATCATACTTTTAGTAATACATATTTATATATTTGTGTGTTTTCTAGATACCAAAACCGACAATTGTATAGCAGGTGATTTAATTATTGGAACATGTTTTAACTAATGTCCTTCTAATAATTTGCTCTGAAAGTGTTTAATTCTGAAAAGTTCCGATTTTGTCGGACCGCTAACGAAAACACCACTCGAATAATGTATTAATACCTTCCTTTGAAGTCTCGCAACATCGAAATGCCTTTTGTTGCTTACAGCGAAAACAACGCGTTTGCCAATGGCACATAGGAGAGGTTAAATATCAAACAAGATATTGTATCTGAAGATTACAGAGCAGGACATATGGACAGACAGATAATTAAATTGGCTGGGTAAACCGATAGATATGATGAACTGTGAGGATTTCTCGATCCAACACGCGCATAATATTTACATCGTGGCCTCAACATTCATAATGCTGAAGGTTGGCGGCACTGCCTATTGCAAGTAGAGGTGGGTGCAGACTTATAGTCAATTTTGATCGGCAGAAAATTTAAACAATATTGAATAGCCCCGACTTTCAACAATTGTGATTAAACATATAAGTTCGGAACAATGTTAATGAATTACGCTTGCACTTATTATTTCAGAAATACAGTCTCTGAAAAGGACATTGAGCCTAACAGGTAAATATATACTATTCAATTGCATATTTGAAATGATTAGAAAGTAGCTTACAATTTCTGGCAATATTTATGTTATTTTTAAAGCACAATTGTCCGATGTTCTACCTGTATATCTAAAATTTTGCTATCATTAATTTGAAAAACAGTTAAACGTTGATACTTAGACCAAGAAAACTGATATCGTCCAATCAGATATATCAGCACATGCACTGTAATAGAATAATGTACGCTTCCTACCTCCGGAAGGCATTACAATTAATACATTACTCCTTCATCTGTATTTATTATATTCTTACGCCTCTCTTTGTCAGTCGCCTAAAACTATCAGAAAACGTTATCCTTTTAAACGAAACCTGAATCGAAGATCGACAGAATATTCCGGATTACATCAGCGGGTTGTGCTTCATCTCTAGATAAAAGGCGTAGGTGACGTTTAGAATCTGAACTCTTCGTCAGACTTAAACCTGAAATCCTTAGTTTCCGAACCTAAATATTCTATATTATCTCCAGATGCTGCCTGACACACTGAGTTGCTTTAGAGATGCTACATGTCACGTTGTGTTGCTCGAGCATGTTGTGTCTATCCTCTGTATAAACCAGCATCTGGAGATCCATTCAGCCCAGACTGTATGACTTTTAGTTATTTATTCTGAATCCTGTATACAGTACCACGAAAGCGCCCTAATATATTCTTTATTTATTGTATACATTCTACAACAGAGGAGGAGCTGAAAAAAAAAGATTGTGAGTTAATTTAGAGTGCAAGAATGATTGACAATCTGAATGTCTTATCATTTGAGGATACATGTTAAATATTTAACTGCAATGAACCGACGACTGTATATTTCAGCTATCATTATGGAGCTTCAGAATAAAGTAAAGACCACCGGTAAGTGAGAGCAATAATGAAGTCCGTTGTCATTACTGACAACAACAACACACACGTTGTCCAAATAATATAGATGATTGAGAAATGTATCTCAGCTCGCACGTTAGACAACGTCAGATCTATAAATCAATGCAATTTGCAAATTGCTTAATTGTTGTCAAATGATTACGAATGAACGTCAGAGATCGTACCTTTTCTCCTACCTCCGCACATCAACGACTCTGCGCACTTGTGGGTGCACGCTAGTTTTCATAAGCCCTTTTAAGGCCTTCTCCCAATTACTTTCCCGTTGCGCAAATTTATCAATCTGCCCTTTGTCACCAAAACTATCGCCAGCCATCACAGCTCCTTGACCCACCAACCACTTCGCACACGGACTGTCGTTAATGAATTTCTATTCTAAAATCTACCAAAAAAAATATCTGGACGCCGTACGATTTTCCTTCTTATAAAGAATAGACAATAGGCAATAGGTGCAGGATTACGCCATTCGGCTCTTCGAGCCAGCACACCCATTCAATGTGATCACGGCTGATCATCCCCAATAAGTACCCCGTTCCTGCGTTCTCCCCATTTCCCTGACTTCCCTATCTTTAAGAGCCTTATATAGCTCTCTCTTGAAAGTATCCAGGGACCCGGCCTCCACTGAGACAGAGTTTTCCACAGACTCACAACTCTCTGTGTGAAAAAGCGTTTCCTCACCTCCGTACCAAATGGCTTACCCCTTATCTTATACAGTGATCTCCTGGTTCAGGACTTCCCCAACAATTCTTGTTATTTACAGACTTTATATTCAATCTGCAACAAAATGTCCGTGTAACGTATCTACATGAGAATTTTTGTTGGGGAACTGTATTTAAATAAATCGCACACAAGTGGCATTTACATGCGCTTCACAAAAGATCTGCTAACAGCGATGTTTCAGCTCATTGAATTTCCTGTTTGAATCGTGCAAAAAAAAGAATGGACAGGGTTAACTACCCACAATCTGTTCATATCATTCACTTCCATTTAATTTCAACAGAAGATAACTTGGCAAGCAAAGAAGGTGAGTTTATGGAAATTAATGTGAAGTGGGAAATATGATTTACAGTATTCTTGATGGACTGCACAGAACAATCGGTGACCTTGCACAGCATGGTTGTTGTCTACTTCAATCTGACTCCCCAAATGCGGGAGCAATTAGACTATGTTTAATTCTTGTTGTCTATTGCCTCGATCCATGTAAATAAAATCAATATATGTTCAGGCATATGGCAAATATGCTATCTATTTTACACTTTTAAATATACCTCGGCAAAAATGTTAAAATGCCAAGGTGTTGTGGTGGAAATGCTTATCCAGAACCAACGAGTAACGTCAACATAAAGAGTCGAAACCTGTGATCTGTAACGGCCAGAAACTCTTTAACGCCAGGCGAGTAAAGACAAGCAAATACATTGCAATTCATACCGTTGGAAGAAGATGGAGCTGCATGTTTTATTTTTTTTATAAATCAGATATTATGGGATTTTTCAAGATTAATGTATTTATTAATAACAATGAAATATGGTAAAATAATTGCGAACTAATTAATTAAACATTGAAGAGTAATTTACTCGATGGAGTAACATAAGATTAAAAGCATAATTGATAGATATATATTTCTGAAGCAAAGGCCTGGAAGCGCTTCAAATTAGTCCAACAGAATCATTATCATCTGTCAGTTTGAGTCAAAATGCAGGAGTAACTCAGCGGGTCAGAGCGTAACTCTGAAGAATAGGAACAGCTTACTTTTCGGGTCGGACCATTTTTTTTCTGATTGTACAGACTGATCAGACCAAAATAAAACAGCCAGAAGAAAGCCCCGAAACGTCAGTAATTACTTTTCACAGAGACACTGCCTGACGTGCGGAGTTCACCAACATTGTGAGTCTCTCTTCGCTTTCAGCCAGCATCGCCATTCTTTCGCAACGCATCTACTGTCAGCATTTTGCTGTTTGGAGAATTAGGGGAGGGATTGACAAATTGGGAGTATAAAGATAGAAACATAGAAATATAGAAAATTGGTGCAGGAGTAAGCCATTCGACCCTTCGATCCTCCACCGCCATTCAATATGATCATGGCTCATCATCCAACTCAGTGTCCCGTACCTGCCTTCTCTCCATACCGCCTGATCCATTTGGCCACAAGGGCCACATCTAAATCCTTCTTAAACATAGCCAATGAACTGGCCTCAACTACCTTCTGTGGCAGAGACTTCCAGAGATTCACCACTCTCTATGTGAAAATGTATTTTCTCATCTCGGTCCTAAAAGATTCCCCCTTTATACTTAAACTGTTATCCCGTGTCCTGAACTTCCGCGACATCGGGAACAATCTTCCAGGATCTAGCCTGTCCAACCCCTTAAGAATGTTGTACGTTTCTATAAGATCCCCCCTCAATCTTCTAAATTCTAGCGAGTACAAGCCGAGTATATCCAGTTTTTCTTCATATGAACGTCCTGACATCGCAGGAATCAGTCTGGTGAACCTTCTCTGTTCTCCCTCTATGGCAAGAATGTCTTTCCTCAGATTTAGAGACCAAAACTGTACTCAATACTCCAGTTGTGGTCTCACCAAGACCCTGTACACCTATAATAGAACCTCTCTGCTCATATACTCAAATTCTTTTGCTATGAATGCTAACATACCATTCGCTTTCTTCTCTACCTGCTACGCCTGCATGCATAATTTCAATGACTGGTGTACCATGACACACATGTCTCGTTGCATCTCCCCTTTTCCGAATCGCCCACCATTCGAACAATAGTCTACTTTCCTGTTTTTGCCACCAAAGTGGATAACCTCACATTTGTCCACATTACACTGCATCTGCCATGTAATTGCCCACTCACCCAGCCTATCCAAGTCACCTTGCAGCCTCCTAGCATCCCCCTCACAGCTAACACGGCCTCCCAGCTTCGTGTCATTCGCAAACTTCCAGATGTTGCATTCAATGTCCTCGTCCAAATCATTAATATATATTGTAAATAGCTGGGGTCGCAGCACTGAGCCTTGCGGCACCCCACTAGTCACTGCCTGCCATCCCGAAAATGACCCTTTCACTCCTACTCTTTGCTACCTGTCTGCCAGCCAGTTCTCTATCCACATCAATACTGAACCGCCAATACCGTGTGCTTTAAGTTTGTATACTAATCTCTTGAGTGGGTCCTTGTCGAAGCCTTCTGAAAGTACAGATATAACACATCCACTGGTTCTCCCTTATTCACTCTACTAGTTACATCCTCAAAAAAATCAATAGGATTCGTCAGACATGATATTGCTTTCATAAATCCATGCTGACTTTGTCCAATGATTTTTCCACCTTACAAATGTGCTGCTATCCCATCTTTAATAAATGAATCTAGCCGTTTCCCCACTACCGATGTTAGATTAACTGGTCTGTAATTCCCCGTTTTCTCTCTCCCTCCATTTTTTAATAGTGGAGTTACATTAGCTACCCTCCAATCCTCAGGAACTACTACAGAATCTAAAGCGTTTTGAAAAATTATCACCAAGGCATCCACTACTTCTGGGACTACTTCCTTACGTACCCTGGGATGCAGCCTATCTTGCACTGGGGAGTTATCGGCCTTTAATCCATTCAATTTTCCTAACACCACTTCCCGGCTAACCTGGATTTCACTCAGTTCCTTCATCTCATTAGACCGTGATCCCCTGATATTTCAGGCAGATTATTTATATCTTCCTTAGTGAAGACAGAACCGAAGTAGTTATTCAATTGGTGTGCCATGTCTTTGTTCCTCATGATCAATTCACCTGTTTCTGACTGCAAGGGACAAACATATGTTTTAACTAAACATTTTTCTCTTCACATATCGATACAAACCATTGCAGTCAGTTTTTATGTTTCTTGTCAGTTTTCTTTCATAATCCATTTTCCCTTCCCTAATTAAGCCCTTTGTCCTCCTCTGTTGGACACTGAATTGCTCCCAGTGTTCATCTTTTATTTTGACACTATCCCTGATTTCCCTTGTTATCCACTGATGAACTACCTTCCCTGATTTATTCGTTTGCCATACTGGGATGAACAAATGTTGCAGTTCATCCATGCAGTCTTTAAATGCCTTCCATTGCATATCCACCGTCAACCTTTCAAGAATTAATTGCAAGACGATCTTGGCCAATTCACGTCTCATACCCTCAAAGTTGCCTTTCTTTAAGTTCAGGACCCGTGTTTCTGAATTAACAATATCACTCTCCATCCTAATGAAGAACTCAACCATATTATGGTCACTCTTGTCCAAGGGGCCACGCACAACAAGGCTGCTAACTAAACCTTCCTCGTTACTCAATACCCAGTCTAGAATAGCCTGCTCTCTCGATTGTTCCTCCACATGTTTGTTTAGAAAACTATCCCGCATACATTCCAAGAAATCCTCTTGCTCAGCACCGCTGCCAATTTGATTCACCCAATCTATATGTAGATTGAAGTCACCCATTATAACTATTTACCTTTGTTGCACGCATTTCTAATTTCCTGTTTGATGCCATCCCCACCTCCACTACTACTGTTAGGTGGCCTGCACACAACACCCACTAGCGTGTTCTGCCCCTTAGAGTTTCGCAGCTCTACCCATATCGACTCCACATCCTCCAAGATAATGTCCTTCCTTTCAATTGCGTTAATCTCCTCTCCAACCAGCAATGCTACTCTACCTCCTTTTCCTTTATGTCTATCTCGCCTGAATATTGATTATCCCTGGATGTTCAGCTCCCAGCCTTGGTCACCCTGGAGCCATGTCTTCCTGATCCCAACTATAACATAATCATTAATAGCTATCTGCACATTCAACTCACCCACCTTATTACGAATGCTCCTTGCATTGAGACACAAAGCCTTCAGGCTTGTTTTACAACGCTCTTACCCCTTATACAATTATGTTGAAATGTGGCCCTTTTTCATTTTTGCCCTGGATTTGTCTGCCTGTCACTTTTACTTATCACCTTGCAACCTATTGCTTCTATCCTCATTTTACACCCCTCTGTATCTCCGCTCACACAAGTAAGTCCTCGCCACCGCTTATTATCCGTTTATTATTTATTTCTTATTCCCCCCCTACGTGTTGCGTCTGAGTGCTTCCCTTCTCTGCCTCCTGCCTCACACACTGTGTACTTGCTTTCTCTATGTGAGTCCCTCCCCCCAACCGATCTAGTTGAAAGTTTCCCCAGTAGCCTTTGCAAATCTTCCCGCCAGGATATTGCTTCCCCTCGAGATCAAGCGCAACCCGTCCTTTTTTTTAACACGTCACACCTTCCCCAAAATAGGTCCCAATGATCCAGAAACGTGCGTCCCTGCCCTCTGCACCAGTCCTTCAGCCACGCAGTTTTCATGCACCACGCTCCATTCCTACTCTCACTGTCGCGTGGCACAGGCAGTAATCCTGATATAGTTACCTTTCCGGTCCTTCTCCTTAACTCTCCTCCTAACTCTCTAAATTCTCCAATCAGGACCTCTTTTTTTTCTACCTATGGCATTGGTACGTATATGTACCACGACCTCGGGCTCCACTTCCTCCCATTTCAGGATATCTCTCCCTCCCATTTCAGGATGGAGGAAGGGGAGTGACTGCAGGCAAAATTACAAAAGATTCTCGAATTGATGGGAAGGAAAGCTCTAGAATGGACAACCGGGTAGGATCAGGGCCAATTGCGAGCGGTGCGAGGGGAAGTGAATAAGGAGGTCAAAGTGCTGTATATGAATGTGCGAAGGATAAGGAATAATGTGCACGAGCTTGAGGCTCGGTTAGAAACTGGCAATTATGATTTTGTGGGAATTACTGAGACATGGCTGCAAGACGGCCAGGGCAGGGAACTGAATATTCAAGGGTATACCTCCTATCGAAAAGACAGAGAGGTGGGCAGAGGTGGTGGGTTTGCCCTGTTTGTGAGGATTAAATTCAGTCCCTCGCACGGAGTGACATTGAAACAGGAGATGTGAAGTCATTATGAATTGTATCATTAAAAATACCATAACGGGGTTAATCTGAAGGCCCCCAAACAGTAACCTGGACATAGGCGCAAGTGAAACAGGAGTTAAAATTGGCATGTAGCAAAAGTAATGCTCTGGTTGTTTTGGGAGATTTCAACATGCAGTTCGACTGGGGACATCTGGTTGGTACTGGACCCAGAAAAAATGAACTTTGTAGCCTTCGTGATGGATTCTTAGAACAACAGCCTGTATTGGTGCCAACCAGGAAGGAGACGATTCTGGATTTAGTTTATGTAATGAACCGGATTTTATAAAGGACCTCGAGGTTAATGAGCCATTAGGAGGCAGTGACCATAAAATGGTCAGGTTTAATCTACAATTGAAGAGGGAGAAGGGTAGATCGGAGGTGTCAGTGTTGCAGCTGAATAAAGGGAACTGTGGGGTAATGAGGGAGGAGCTGGCAAACGTTGACTGGAAAGATACACTAGCAGGGATGACAGTGGAACAAAAATGGCAGATATTTGTAAGAATAATACAGAAGGTGCAGGATCTGTTCATTGCTAGGTGGAATAAAGATTCCAAGGGGAGAAAGTGACGACGATGGCTGACAAGGAACGTCATGCACAGTATTAAAATTAAAGCGAAGATGTACAAATTAGCAACGATGAGCGGGAAGCCAGAGAATTGGGTAATGTTTAAAGAACGACAGAAGATAACCGAAAAGACAGTATGGGAAGAAAATATGAGGTACGAAGTTAAGCTAGCCAATAATATAAAGCAGCATAATAAATGCTTCTTTAGGTACGTGAAGAGGAAACAATAGTTAAGTACAAAGTTGGATCCGTAAAGACCGGAAAAGGTGAATTTATTATGGGAACAAGGAAATTGCAGATGTTGAACAGGTACTTTGGATCTGTCTTCTCTTAGCAGGACACAAACAATATTCCTGATATAGTAGTGGCCAGAGGATCTGGGGTGACGGTGGATCTGAAGGAAATCCACATTAGGCAGGAAATGTTGGACAGACTGATGGGATTGAAGGCTGATAAATCCCCAGGGCCTGATGGTCTGCATCCCAGGGTACTTCAAGAAGTGGGTCTAGAAATCGTTGATGCGTTGGTGATAATTTTGCAATATTCTACAGAGACAGGATCAGTTGCTGTGGATCCGAGGGTAGCTAATGTTATCCCACATTTTAAGAAAGGCTGGAGAAAGAAAACAATGAATTATAGACAAGTTAGCCTGACATCGGTGGTGGGAAAGCTGCTGTGGTCAATTCTAAAATAAGAGATAGCAGAACCTTTGTATAGCAGTAACAGGATCGGTCCGAGTCAGCATGGATTTACGAAGGGGAAATCATCCTTGACTAACCATCTGGAATTTTTAGAAGATGTATCTTGGAAAATGTACACGGGGGCGCCAGTGGATGTAGTGTACCTGGACGTTCAGAACGCATTTGATAAGGTCGCACATAGGAGATGCGTAGGCAAATTAGGGCACGTGGTATTGGGGGTGTGTTGACATGGATAGAGAAGTGGTTGGCAGACAGGAAACAAAGAGTAGGGACAAAGCAGGGTGGCAGTGTGAACTGTGAGGCCGATGCTATGAGAATGCTGGGTGACTAGGACAGGTTGGGGGAGTGGGCAGATACATGGTAAATGAAGGTTAATGCGGATAAATGTGAGTGTATCCATTTTGGTAGCTAAAACAGGAAGGCAGAGTATTATCTAAATGGCGTCATGTTGGGAAAAGGGGTAGTACAACGGGACCTGGTGGTCCTTGTTCATCAGTCTATGAAAGTAAGCATGAAGGTAAAGCAGGCAGTGAAGAAATCGAATGGCATGCTGGTCTATATAACAAGAGGAAACGAATATAGGAGCAAAGCGGTCCTTCTGCACTTTTAAAGAGCCCTAGTGAGGCCACACCTGGAGTATTGTGTGCGGTTTTGTTCCCTTAATTTGAGGAAGGACATTCTTGCTATTGAGGAAGTGCAGCGTAGGGTTACACGGTTAATTCCCGGGATGGCGGGACTGTCATATGCTAGAGAATGGAGCAGCAAGGCTTGTACACTCTGGAGTTTAGAAGGATGAGAGGGAATCGCATTGAAACATGTACGATTGTTAAGGGTTTGGAAACGCTGGAGACAGGAAACATGTCCCCGATGTTGGGGGAGTCCAGAAACAGGGGCCACCGTTTAAGAATAAAGAGTAAGCCATTTAGAACGGAGGCGAGGAATCACCTTTTCTCTCAGAGAGAGGAGAGTCTGTGGAATTATGTGCAACAGAGGGCGGTGGAGGCAGATTCTCTGGATGTTTTCAAGACAGAACTAGATAGGGCTCTTAAAATATCGGAGTCATGGGGATATGGGGACAAGGCAGGAACGGGGTACTGGTTGGGCATGATCAGCCATGATCACAATGAATGTCGGTGCAGCCTCGAAGGGCACAATGGCCTACTTCTGCACCTATTGTCCATTGCCTATTGTCTATTGTCATTTGATCTCACGATTAACATGACTGATTCTGCGCTGGGATCTTCTGTCTGCTGCCAAAGATGTCAACTGTCCTGTCATGTGAAGTCGGTTTGCTGTACATTGATTCTGTCAGCAAAAAAAAAAAAATGTTCGCATGCTCAGCAAAGATTTCTGGCACAGCCACTGTCTTTGAGTTCATTGAATATTGTACAATTTTAGATAATCAACAGACGATTATCATTAATTAATTAATCGAGTAGTGATGGCAAAGGTCACACTTTCAAGCTGCGTCTTGGCATGGACCTGGTCACATTTCCTCCACATCCACATTTATGCTTTGTTTTGACATATGCAACTTCCATTGCACCTATTCACTTGGCGTTATGAATCAGACGCATATATTCTGCGAATACTAAAGGAAACGCAAATGTTACATTAAACATCCGGAGATTTATTTCGCAATCGTTGACTCACCTTTCAATGGCTCATAAACCTTTGCAATCGTGCGCAAAATCGATTTCAGAACATGACATCAAATTTTATCAGACAGTCCTTTACAATAGCTAATTAAAACTAAACACACCACGCACTATTTTACTGATTTGTAACGGCAATTTAGTTTGATTGTCTGCTGCTGGAGACCCCAGGCCATTAATACCCATTTGATATTTTGCTCTCTGCCTTATCTTTCAATGCATATTCATTGTCCATCCAATTCACATTGAATATATTTTCAAAGTTGTCAACAATCTTTTCAAAGCTCATGAATTATTCATCAACTTTCCCAGGGGAATTATGGAACACATTCATCTGTACTATTAAATACAGCACACTGTGCAGGTCAGGAGTGTCAATTATTTAGTTCCAGTCGTTCAGCATTTCCGAGAGGTGTTCCATAGACCGTTAGACTACACACAAAAAATACATTCGGAAATAAATCTGCAAGCAATGTTATGACTTCCTGCGGGGCGTTAATAGGCCCACTGGACAAAATGCCATTATTCACTATTAGACAATGTGTCCATGGCACTTAGAAGAACGAGTGAACGTGAACGCATTAATTTCCTGGAACTGACCATATTTTGACAATGCATAAAGATTACGTATTTCCAAGAAATACTGTGAACAGATCTCCCTGACCTCCATCAACGGAAGGGAAGATGACATGTCAATATAAAATGGAAGTACTATTAAAATCACTTTTTTCTTCTTTACAGCATCCAGTCGCGAGATCGTGCATATTTCAATGAAACCTTCTTTTTTTCGTAACGTTGGGCGTTCTTTACCGCAAATGCAAACATTAATTATAATTCGTTAAAGAAGGAACTGCAGATGCTGGAGAATCGAGGGTTACACAAAAAGCTGGAGAAACTCAGCGGGTGCAGCAGCATCTAAGGAGCGAAGGAGATAGGCGACGTTTCGGGTCGAGACCCCACTTCAGACGTCTGTGTAACCCCCAATTATAATTCGTTAGCGAATGTGCACATATGCGCCGCTTTTTTTAATTTTAGGGCTTAAAAGAGATATCACAGACATTGGTACGTAATATAAGATGTACACGCACCCCTTAACATGTATTTTATACTTATGCACAGTTATTTTTCATCTTCATGTCAATCGTCTGGCGGCAAATTGTGGTAATCGAGAAATGTTAGTTCTTTGTCTATCCATCTTGTATAGTGATATATTTCAAATCGTCCCTAAAATGTGTGTAAACTTCATCTATGCTTTCTCGGAGCACAGTTCGCGCGCACATGCACACGGAAACACACATATACAAACATACATGGCCAGCGTAAATCAGAGCCGTTGAAATATGTTGTTACGAGAGTGATTAACTGACAATCACGATCGTGGAGATTGTTTTAAGACATGGCGAAAGAATGAGCATGAAGTCCGATTTAACCATCCATCTGAACCTCAGGTTGCCTAGTGCAGAGGTCATCGAGAATCAGATGAGATAGGTTTAAGGAATGTTTAAAAGGAACCTGAGGGGTAACTTTTCCAAACAAAAATATGGTGGGTTTATGAAACGAGCGGCCAGAGAAGGTGCATGTTATAGGTAGTATCGCAACTTTTGAAAACATTCGACAGGTACATAGGCAGGATAGGTTTAGTGGGATGTGGGCCAAACGCAGGAAGGTGGGACGAGTGTAGGTTGGACGTGTTGGTCGGTGTTTGCTTGTTGGGCGGAAGGATCAGTTTCCACATTGCTTGATAACTATAATTCACCGATATATGCCAAAATATTTCCTTTATATGTTTAAAAGTGCGACACCGGGAACATGGATAATAAAAACGAATTCTGAACAGGTGATGAGTGGTTGAGTTCTATTGAATAAACAATGATCGGTTTGATTCCGTGTCAATGCCGTGGTAGGACTAGCTTCTCCCAGCTTCGGACGATAGCTAAAATCAAGCAATTCCTACAGTTTGATGACCTCGAAAAGATCATCCACACATTTCTCTCCTCCCGCCTAGATTACTGTAACTCCCTCTACACTGGCATCAGCCAATCTTCCCTGTCCCACCTGCAACAGTTCCAAAACGCCGCAGCGAGACTCCTGACGGGCACGCGAAAAAGGGACAACATCACCCCGACCCTGGACTCTCTCCACTGGATCCCTGCGCGGTTCCGAATAAATTTCAAGATTCTCCTTTATGTCTACAAAGCCCTTAAAGGACTTGCCCCCACCGACATCCAAAGTCTGCTGAAACCGCCAAACCACCTCCAGGCCCATCAGATCGGAAGACTTGGAGTTACTGAACATCCCCCGGGCTAGTAATAAGCTCTGGGGTGACCGCGCCTTAGCGGTTGCAGACCCTAGACCGTGGAACAACATCCCTCTTCCCATCAGAACTGCCCCCTCCATCGACCCCTTTAAGTCGAGACTAAAAACGCATATTTACCCTCAAGCCTTTCTTAACGTCCTCTGAGTGAGGAATATGTATGTATTTATGTATGTAATTAATATGTGAACCACTGTTGTATAACGTTAGTACCTCCACCAATGTAAAGCACTTTGACCAACGAGAGTTGTTTTGTAAATGTGCTATATAAATAAAAGTGACTTTACTTGACTTGACTTATGATTTCAGAAACAGACGTACCTAAAAGTCCGCGTAGAAGAGGTAACAGAATTAACCATTGTACATGATATGTAGACTAAAAATGCTGGAGTACTCAGCGGGACAGGCAGCATCTCTGGAGAGAAAGGATGGTTGACCTTTTGGGACGAAACCCTACATCAGACTGAATGCATATAGTGTATTATAATTGATTTTGAATGAAGAAGCTGAAAGAACATCAGAATATTGTGCATGTGGAAACATGTGTTACATTGTAGAAAAAAACAAGGTGACATCGAGTTCCAATTATTTTCAAAATTCACATTAGTGAACTGAAATGCAGTCACTCCAAATACCATTTGACCTCATCAATTAGCACCAATTCATTAAATCGTGAAGCGTTTCGGGTTCTCGCCTATTCATTTCAATATATTATCGGAACTGTTCAACGATTATACGAAATATTTACAAGGACAAGCGCAAACATAGTCAGTACACAATAAATAAATATAAACCCTATGTTTTAATAAACGCCACACCGAAAGCTGCTTTATGGTTTGCAAGTGGAGATTATACAAAGTGAGCACAACTGAAGTACTCCCAACATTTCAGATTATTTCAGATTAGATTGCATTTTATTACTATTACATTGCATTCTAGACGCCATACATTAGCCATTATGATGACTGATTAATAAATGCACAGATTCACACATATTTGCTTACGAAGAAAGTGATTTTCAAGCATATTCTCTCGTTTTGAAAGCAACTCTTTAAATTTGATCGAAGGTCTTTTAATATTCCCTAATACCTTTTGTGCTAACCTTCAAAAATCAAGTTGAAATTTTCCATGTTCTTTAAATATCCGTCCGCATTTCCTCTAAATCCGGTGACGTTTTTTTTTGCAGGAGTCGAGGATTTTGTGTTGCTATCTATTGACCTCATCACTCAGCTGAGAAAGACACTTCATCATGGAATCAATTTAGACAATTTACCTATTCAGTTTGTTTGATCGCCTGATGACTTATGAACACACTTCACAATTCAGGGGTGGCAAGGGACATATTTCACCATTGCCTTAGTTCGTAAGCTGAGCGACTAATTTCCAAAAACAGATAAAACCTGCCGAAGACGTTTTGTTTCAGGAACCTAAATTCGCAATAATACCTGGCTACAGAATGTTTCAACCGATTACTCATTACAATTAACACCAATTCATCCACATAAAATATAGGGAGCAAAGGCTAAAACAGGAAAACCTATCGTGCCGAAAGCATGAATAACATGCCACCAACTGGCATAAAATAATTTCCAGCAGCCGTGCAGATCTGCAAACACAAAAGCCTATATTTTCCCAGGCCCAATTTAAGTAACTGGTTGACCAATCAAAGTAAAATTGCGATACGTAACTTTACAATATTCACCTTTCACAGTAGAAATTAAGCTGTAAAATATAGAACCCGAGCATCTACAGGATGCATGATAAAGATGACCAGGGATAGCGTTCTACATTCATTCACACATTTACAACGGATTAGCAGAAGATTAACAAAACCAGAATAAATACATTTTATATAAGCTTCTACCGCTTCAGATTGTTAAAATAATGTCACAACGTCTAAGATGAATGGGAGGAAATGTATTCCCCCAAAGGCTGGCGAATCGTTAGAATTGTTCAAGCAAAAATAATTTAGGCAGTCAGATACTGAGAATATTCGGAAAAGAGTTAGATATTTTTGGATACGTCCAATTAGTCGTAGAATTTGTATCTACTGCAGAAAAAAACATTGAAATAAGTGACCAATAATATCGTGGTTTTAGATGGAGAGGATATGGAGTGCATAAACCCAATATTTAATTATATTCGTTCGCCAGGTTAATTCCCAGGGTGGCGGGATTGATGCATTATGAAATAATGGGTCGACTAAGCTTATATTCGCTGGAATTTAGATGGAGGAGAAGGGATCTTATAGAAACATATAACATTCTTAGAGGATTGGACAGGTTAAATGCAAGACAAATTGTCCCTATATGTGGGGTGTCCAGAAGCAGGCGTCACAGTTTAAGATTAAGAGTTAGGCCGTTTAGGACTGAGATGAGGCCATTTGTTTTTTACCCCAAGAATTGTGAATCTGTACAATTATCTGCCAGAGTGCAGTGGAGGTTTTCATTGAATGTGTTCAAGAGAGTCTTAGATTTAGCTCTTAGGGCGAAGGGAATCAACGGCATGGAGGAGAAAGACGGCACGCTGTGATGATTTTGGATGATCAGCCATGAGCATATTGAATGGCGGTTCTGGATTGCAGAGCCGAAAGCCCTACTCCTGCACCTATTTTCTACGTTTCCATGTTCCTATGATTCATCTGATTCTTCTCAACATCATCTGTATCATGCAGATAATTTGTGTCACCAGAATTTCAGTAACAGCTGTGTTTATGTTATTCAGAACAGTATCCACGTAAACCTTTACTATATTCTCCTACGTGCTCTTGCGTTTTCATTATCTAATGCATTAATTTAAAATGTTAACATTGTTAAAACATAAACTACGCGATGAGTCAGATTGCGCAAAAGCATGAAATGAAATTATGACACGGTGCTTAATTGTGCTGCAGGACATTGTACTGACGAATAAGCACTTCAAATTTTACGAGTTGTCTGTGCCTGAACCCCTCTGTCTGTGGATCACCAGCTTCCTGACAGACAGGAAGCTGCATGTGAGGCTGGGAAAGCGCATCTCGGACACGCAAACGCTCAGCAGAGGAGCACCGCCAGGCTGCGTACTCTCCTCTCCTCTACTCTAGCCACACCAACGACAGCACCTCCACTGACACCTCTGATAGCTTCTCAAGTTTGCGAACGACACAACCCTGGTTGGACTGATCCAGGATGGGGAGGAATCTGCCTACAGACAGGAAGTGTCACAGCTGTAGTCCTGGTGCAGTCGCAACAACCTGGAGCTCAATGCACCTAAGACAGTGGAATTGAATGTAGACTTTAGGAGAGCGCCCTCCCCTTAACCCACACACCATCAACAAAACCACAGTCACATCTTAGGAGTATTTTAAGTTCCTGGGAACCAACATCTCCAAGGACCTTAAGAGGGGCCGACCGTCGACTCCGCAGTCAAAAAGGCACAACAGAGGATGTAATTCCTACGGCAGCTGAGGAAGCAGAATCTGCCACAGGCAATGATGGTCCAATTCTACACGGCCATCGTAGAGTATGTTCTCAATTTCTCCATGATGGTCTGGTTTTGCTCAGCCACCAAGCACGACACATGGAGGCTGCAGCGAATCGTCCGATCTGCAGAGAAGGTCATTGGCAGCAACATTCCATCCATTGATGAACTGTACTCTGCAAGGACCAGGAAGCGAGCGGCAAGATAATCTCTGTCTCCACTGACCCTGGCCACAAACTCTTTCAATTACTTCCCTCTGGAAGGTGCCCCGGATTGTCAAAGCAGCCACAGCCAGACATAAAAGTTTTTATCCACGAGTATTTGCTCTACTCAACAGCCAAAAATCTGTGGCCTCCATTTGATCTGGTATTTTGTTGGATCACATGCTTGATCAATGGTGTTTTATCATTAATGTTTTATTATTATTGTTTAGTGTATTCTGAGTCATTCGTCACTGTCACTGTATGTCATGTTGTTACTTCTGGGCGGAGCACCAAGGCAAATCCCTTGTATGTGAATACTAGTCCAATAAACTTACTTGCTTATTTAATTACATACTTTCTTACTTTCTTACTTACTTACTTACTTACTTACTTACTTACTTACTTACTTACTTACTTACTTACTTACTTACTTACTTACTTACTTACTTACTTAACAGTTTTACAAAATATATGTATGATTTATACAACGGATGATTGAGTAAAATAAAGTGGCAACCACATTAAACAATTGAGTTGCCGTTGAAAATTGAAAGAACACATTCGTGGAATGAAACAATTGGCAGATATCGTGAATATATACAGAAAGGAGGATTCTTAATTGAAGGACGCAAATCGTATTAAAATTCTTGAATTCATTTCAGTAGGTGAGATGCGAGAAAGGATTTGAGAAACTTCAAGATAAATTGCAAATTGCAAATGTCAAGGATAAACACAGTGCCGAAGACCGTTTGCATTAAACATTGTCGGTTATGGCCAGTGATACTTTTAACGCTGGTACTGTGTAAATAGAATACTTAATAAATGTTTACGTGTCTGAATTATAGTCGTTCCAAACTGCTTCCGCCGCAATCACATCTGGAATGAGCTCCCAAACCATCGTTTCCTCATAAGCTCTCTATGAATATTTGACATCGCAAAATTTCCTGTTTTTACATAATAATCTCAATGCTAACGTGGCCTTTGTTTTAGATTTGTTTTTTACCCAATGCAGATTTTCTTCCGAACATGCCACGATTGTAGTATATGAATTTCGTCATTTTATGATAAGTCAGTTAATTCTGTGTGCTTGCTACATTTTATTTAAATTACCATTTCATGTGACATTGAACGACGATACGCAAAGTATTTCCAATCGGATATGTGCAGAAAAATAATCTAGTTCAATTTCCAGAATGTCAACGTTTTTATCGTTTTAGATGGAGAGATTATATTTATATTTCATAAAACATGTTACGTAGATTACTGCGTTCCTTCTGATTCCTATAGAGCACATGGTATTGTCATCTTTGTTTATTCTGGAATATGCCTTAACATAGAGCAGTGAATTAACTCGAAACGTTTGCCTTTAAGATATCGAAACATTGCAAAGGCTGCTTAGAAAAGCAGGTGAGAAAGATATTGCCCTCACTTCCAATGAGCGAACATGGGTCAACTCTGGAGTCAAGTAAATGTCGCGGTAGGGTTTTTCTTTCTAATTATAAGCGGGAATTATACCTTTATGCCGTGCATTAATGTGGGATTTGAGGAAACGTTTTGACTGCAAACTTTCTTAACCTTATTGAGTGTTGGTATAATATCCATGCTTGGAAAAAATAGATGTTTACGAATATATAAATGCAGAGAAATCTGAAAACAAATGATGCAATTGACCCAAGAGACACCTTTACTGTTGGTAAGTTGAGGATATTATATTAATTGCGAAAAAAGCCAGATCGCACGACCTATACGACAAAGGAAAACCGACAGGACAGGTCAGGTAAATATGTGTTTTGAAATTACTCCCCTACCTTTTCTAATTGTACTGCATCTGTCTGGATGAAATTTCCATCTGCTAAGCGGCTTTGATTTATTTTCAGTGATCAATGGATCAGCGGAGGTAGACAGAAATTGCTGCAGAAACTCAGCGTGTCGGGAGCCGACACGTCACCTATTCCATCGATCCATAGATGCTGCCTCACCCGCTGAGTTTCTCCAGCTTTTAAGTCTACCTTCCATTTTTGCTAAATCTTCAGTTCTTTCTTAAACAACGAATCAGCGGTATTCCTTGGCACATCAGGATTTTGTTTGCATTTGATGGAGGCGAGTTTGTTTTGCTGAAACCATAAAAACCGAGATGAATGATAAGAATTGAGAAGGCAAAAGGTTGACCATGGTTTTGTCTGAATCAAGAGAGTGGTTTGGTGATTTCCTTAGTGCAATCTAGTTGTGCGACACGATGGTACTGAGATATTCATGTTTCCTTTTCGTTGTCTATAGGTAAACTCCTATAATGATCGGTCGCTCTTTCAGATTCGCACGTTCCATTCTGGTATGATTCTGCGTACTAATGTGGGTGCTGACGTCCCTGTTACTGCGCTCACAAATCGACTGCTTCGTACAAAATACTGGTTATGCCTATTGGATCGATTGGCTTGATGATTTATTGATTTTTAATTGATGATAGAATTATTCTGAGGATGGCTTTCTGGTCCGTGTTGTGCTGAAACAAATCATCATAATGCCCATGCATTAAAATACGTCATGAATGCCCTATGACAAAATCAGGGATATTTGCCAGATCTATTGTGGACATATCTCATTCACAGGGGTAACGGGGTCAACAGAAAGCAAAACATGCTGAGGCAGTGACTGATAATATCATGATGGATAAGCGTAAGAATCAACGTGAAAACCCATCGTTGTACTCCCAGAACATTTTCAAAATGTTGTTACTATGGTTGTTAACTCAAAATAGCGGCATGGCATTCCACGGTGGGAATCATATGCCATTACAGGTCTTTGGGGACAATGTCAGTAGATAGATAGGGAAAAGCATATTCCTTAGTAATTGTATCTTTACCATTGTATGCGGTCCATCATCCCAACATGATCTATATCAATACGGCGTTACATAGATGAGTGACGTAGATTTTTACCTCATTGTTACTATTGACAGACTTGTTTACCAACTATTCTCTTCATGTACAACATCAAATGACAATAGAAGAGATCGATGAATTATGCCGGCTTTGTATATTGTTGCCGTATTCAAATCATTATTCGCAGTAAGCCGTTGCTAAAACCGAGTGGCATTCATCAGATTTTAAAAAATGATAGTTAAGTTTGAATTATATGTCCATAATATGATGTCTTATATTAGAATTATGTGAAACAGTATTATATGCGTTAATATAACACCAAGCCGATAACCCCGTGTCCATAATTTATGTGTGAACATAAGTTTTCATAAACGGTTAAACGATTGATTCATATCATGATCTAAACTCAATGTGCCTGAAGATGTAGATCGTTGTTATTTCTTTAACCGAAGTAGTCCTATCTTGAGTACAGAAATGCCTAGAAGTCATTCTCACATGAAACAATCATATTGATTCTATAGAGGAAAAGTCGGCCAAACTGGATGCAGGTTAGACCATAATACGATGTTTGATTGAAAATGAATTTCGATGACTTGTAACAGAGCCAGAATCCTGTGCCAAATGTGCGTTGGGGTAGAGGCAGACCATGTCAATATAGTTTTTTTTTTAAATTTTGATCAGCCATTGTATAGTTGAATATGTAGAGATTTTCTCTCCACCCTCCTGTTAGGTCCCCGAGGTTGCGAAATATAGAAAATGTTGGCATACGTCAGTGTGTCTGACAGCATCTCCGGAGAAAAGATGTAGGTGACATTTAGGATCCAAAGCCTCATTCGGACTGAAATATATAGATATGTTTGTGTGTGTTTATGGGGAGGGGTGGGGGGTGGGGTAAGACGACGACTAGTGATGAAATAAGGCCAGAACAAATGGGTCACTTCAGTTATCTTGTTTGAAAGTATTTAAATTAAAATATTACTGGGAAATATGCCTTCTATCGATTATCTATTTAATGAATAAATAAATGCCTTTCGAATTTGAGTGAAATTGGATCATTTTGTTTCACAATTCTGTGTGAGTTGGTTGATTGCGAGTATAACAATGTGAAATAATATGTTACTTACTCGAGTATCACTTAACCAAGCTTAGTGATTTCCCTTCTCCCACATGAAATTATGCTCACTCAAAAAGCGGAAATACTGCGATTAGATCACAACCGGCTTGTCAGTGATATGTTTTCATTTAACCTAAGAAATTATTGATGTTTCCATATGCAAACTATAACTGTTACTGTCAGAACGGAATTATTAATCTCAGTCAATATAGACTGGGATTGTTGCCGTATCACCAAAATAATACAATTGCAATAATGATGCTGTATTTTTCCACAGTCCTTCAGAGACTTAAAAATACGTTGCAAGAAAAAGGTGAGGTTAATTAATCAAAATATGTTTCTGCGGACTTGCCTTATTCAGTATATTGAACGACTTATACAAACGTGTGGTGTCAATATGCTTGTATTATGTTTCATTCCTTTGTCAAAATGTATTAAGTAGATTCCTCGAAAAACATACGGCACATCTTACTTACAAAATTCTTAAGGGGTTGGACAGGCTAGATGCAGGAAGATTGTTCCCGATGTTGGGGAAGTCCAGGACAAGGGGTCACAGCTTAAGGATAAGGGGGAAATCCTTTAAGACCGAGATGAGAAAGACTTTCTTCACACAGAGAGTGGTGAGTCTCTGGAACTCTCTGCCACAGAGGGTAGTTGAGGCCAGTTCATTGGCTATATTTAAGAGTGAGTTGGATGTGGCCCTTGTGGCTAAGGGTATCAGAGGGTATGGAGAGAAGGCAGGTACGGGATACTGAGTTGGATGAGCAGCCATGATCATATTGAATGGCGGTGCAGGCTCGAAGGGCTGAATGGCCTACTCCTGCACCTAATTTCTATGTTTCTATGTTTCTATCTACTGTTGCATTAATGCCCACAATACCTGTTTTCGCTGAGCTTGGCGTGATGGAATTGTCAGGACAATCCGCCAAAATGCATAAGGTTTAATTACGCAAAGTTGATATTTGGAAAACTGATCAATCTATTCGTGGATGTTTAAGCATCTATGAGCCGGAGAGTAATATTATCTGTAAAAGAAAGGGCAGAAAAATCATCAAAAAAACAAATGCAGGCTCTAGTTGGATGCATCCCGCAAATATATGAAACGAACGTTCGGTTAAACAGCTGATTATCAAACGCTCAAATATGATGGGTCACTTCAACAAATCATGAATATACGTTTACCCTATTGGATTTGCTGCATTATCTACATCGTTATAGCGGTGTCTCGTGATTTTCGCAGTTTATTTCAATATGTGAGAGCTTTCCCTTGATTACGATGTGGTCATCGTGCATTAAATTTGCGGCTGTGCAATAGGTCTGAGTTCGTGGTCTCAATGTTACTAGGGAAGTAGTCTGTAAATGACAATTCGGTTCGTTATTTCATCGTAAACGCTGCAATCGTCCGCAATCATTTTTTTCGATTTTTAATGTATTTTAAATACGTTCGTCATCGTTCAAATATTTTCTGTACTTCAGTTTCAAGTTAATCCGACAGGAAAACAATGTTTACTGGTTGACGTTAATAGCTATTGTGCAACCAACGTTTAAGTTAGAAGCCAGTACATATTGTTTTTGAAACTGTCTTAATGGAGCCGTAATTTACCTCGCTTGCTATCTATATACTTATATTACTCTCATCTTGTCCTCTTCCGGTTTGTGTTGTGTTTAAATGTGCGCAAAAAGGTACCGCTTAGCGCTACGAGTTTTCGTCATCTTATTCGCCATTCTCCTGTGCTGTAGTAGCACCAAGCTTTATTCCGATCGATGAAATATTAGAGAAGATATTCGCCTCTCATTAGCGCGGACGGCGACACCCTTTCCGGCACCCACTGTCATTCACGGGTGGGCAGAAAATAGCTGCAAAAGCGGAGTAGCAGAGTGTGGGCGGGGGATGTTTTCGCGGGCAGCGGCGTCGCCCACCACGACGATCCGGGCGCAGCTGATTGCAGCCAGGGCTGGGAGCCGATGAGTGCAACAGGAGCCAGGACGGGAGCCGATGAGTGAGTCTGGAGCCGGGTCCTGGAGCCGGTGAATGCGATCGGAGCAGAGACAAGAGCCGCAGAACCTACCACACCTTTCACACCTTCCGCTCCCCACACCACCTACCCACTTTCCACACTCCCACAATCCCCTCCCCCTCCCACAAAACCCGTCGCACACACCACTTCCCCCTCCACCACAGACTCCCCTCGCACGTTCACATCCTCCCCTACCCCCACACCCACTCCCCCACAATCCACGCACAATCCTCCCTCAGACGCCCCACACGCCTCCTTTCCCACAGACCCCCCTCCCCCACACATATCGCCTAACCCCAATCCCTCCCTCCCTCACACACCCTCCACCCCTCACACCACTACCCATAACACCCCCTCCCCACACACACGAAGCTACGCACCCCCGTATCCCCCCCACACCGTCCCCACACAACATGCTCCCCCATGCCCCCTCCCCCACACACCCCTCCGCGCACACCTCCACATTCTCCCCCACCCTCCTCCCCCAGATTACCCTTCCCAACACAGATCCCTCCACCCAAACACAGATCTCTTTCAAATACCATTGTCCAGCCAAATCCCCCACACCCCCTACCACCCCCTCCCTCCGCCAAACACCCCACACACAACCTCTTCCCCAGACACCCTCTCACCCACTCATCCTCCACTTGCACACCCAACACACACCCTTCCCTCACACACACCCCACTCCCCCAGACCCACCCCTTCCCCAACCCCCCCCCCCCCACCTACACGACACCGCCATACCCCACTCCCCCACCTACACCCCCCGATCCATCTTCCCCCACATATCCCCTCCCCTCCCACACACACGCTAGCCCCCCAACGGGCCCTACTTTGTCCAGTTGCCATATACATTTTGGATGCCGTTCCAAGGTATGTACGCCAGACCTTAAACCACATGTGGAATATTATATTTTTGCAATCCTAGTTTTTCGTACCTAATGAACCTGCGTCTTGACTTAGAGGTACCATTTTATGAACTGCTAAGTTGTCATACATTCTAACGGAATGTGAAAAATGCATAGACACTTCCTTATGATACTGATGACTTGTCTTACAGATAATCGAGCAAATTGGAGATAGTATCTTATATGAGTGCATAAGTGTGTTACATATAAATAGAATGTTGATTACAATATCATGTGCATACAGTATTAATTGACGTATTCCTTTATAACGTGCGAATGAAGGAGCCGGGAAATCGATAGCTTGGTCAATCTGCCTGAGACTGGGCGGGAAGGAAACGACATGTTCAGCTGCGGGTTGTAAGGATACGACTGCACACCATTCTTCGCAATCATCTAAGAAGTTTACAGTACAGAACACGATTAAATATATCGGTCCCAAAATAATTGTAGATCCTCTACCATGCAGTAACAAGCTGTGGAACAATGCAACATATGGAACTTTATGATATATAAACATAACTTTGTTTGCGCTCAGAAAACAACGCTCGGAATAATTTTAGACGCTGTTAGTATGCTTTATTTGTCTATATCGACGTAAATTGAATTATATTACAGACACCGCTCTTGAGAAACAGGCCAACGGTACAGTATGACGTTACAGTTATCTTGCATCTTTTACTGCTTTTCAGCTGAAAGCAAACGTAAATTGATTTAGTACACATCAGGAACTGTAGGTATTGGAATCTTGAATTCTGCACAAATTGAAGGAGTAACAAGCACGTTTAGTCGCATCTGTGCAGGGAATGTATAAGGTGACGTTTCAGATTGGGAACCTTCTGCTGGCCCGCTCAGTTCCTCCAGCAGACTGATTGTTGTTTCAGATTCCCATATAAACTGTTCCACTGGGACTCCATCATTCTCAAAGTCCGCGGGTTCTTCGGCATACATAGCTTTCACCACTATAAATAGTGAAGAAAAAAAATAATTTAACACTTCAGCCATCTGTTGTACCTCCAAACGTAAATTATTTGGTGCCAATACATTGTCGATATTCTGTCCATAAATATACATTTGCCCTGAATATATCTGTGTGATCTCATTTAATTCTCCTTTACTTCACTTGGCATCAACGGTTCCCTATTGATGTCTGCATTGCCATTCACGTTAACAGCAACATTCTGGCCCTAACCTATTGCTACCTTACGTCTGCCAAACGTCCACTTACCGGCTCTGGACACAATCATCTCCAGTATACCTTTGAAAATTCCTGTCTAATAAGGAATATTGCCCAGTTTATTACTACAGCTTCTTCATTTTTGTTTAAAAACGAATATAATTGTAATGAGTATTTTCAACGAACACCCATTAACATGTCTTCCAGAATATCCCAAAACGACAACGATTTTTATATTTATATAGTACGGCAATCTTGGTGCAAAAATAATATAAGGTAACAACTAAAAATATAGTTCGATCCAGGCCCCTGATACTGTGAATGTATCCGCGTCAAAATAAAAATGCTTGAACCATTGATACATATTGCGATGAGCTCAAGAAAGATTACTGAAATAACATCTGTTATCCCCGGCGTATATATGCGGCCGAAGTTTTCATGCAGTTTTAAGACCGTTGCGCAGCTATCGGTGGAAAACATGAAGGCGTTGATACCAATTACTCTGCCCAAAAAGAATATATTATCATCGGGTTGACTTCAATTTTACAGAAGCTGCAAACCTAAAGAAAGCACTGCAAGTGGTAGGTAAGTGGCACACAAAAAATATTGATGTATTCGATGTCTGTTTTTCCAGGATAACTGTCTAAACATCATAGTGCCGCGCTCGTGCCTACCCACAGTTTTTGAGATCGAATAATCCACATATCCCTATCATGTAAGTGATGTGTTGGATTTAGAAATCAGCATTGAGATTATAGGAAGTGACACTATCCATACAATATTACAAATGTAGACGAACTCCTCCTGACAGATCGCTTGAGAATTTCAGAGACTGAAAATGTGTTCTTAAAATGGGAAAATAACACGAGTTTGCCCATGTAGTAATTTCGCACATATACCAACCCATTATTTTTAAGTGACAATATGTACGGAATTCGACATAATCAATTTACCAATTAAAAAAAACCCAGTGCCACGTGTACACCAGGGTTATCAGAAATAACAAATCATATGCTATTAAATAATTTGTATATTAAATTCAGATGCACCACCAGCAAATGAATAACAGAATCCTTTAGGGTTCTTGAAACTCCCGCCAATGGTCTCCCGTTGAATCACATTTACCCCAGAGGTATGAATAATATATTCCGACGCTCGGACGCACTCCTGACGCAACCTCTTGACGGTTTGTGAGCACTGATATATACTTCTTCTCATAAAGCAATCGGAAAATATATGTGAGTATTCATACAATACATATTTTACTTCCTGGGATGCCTAAAGCTAGTATACAATCAGCAAATAAATGAACAGAATAGGATGGAAATAACATCCACTTCCATAATATATTTCTGACCGCCATTTTGAAAATAATTGCAAACAATTAAACATAAAGTCATATAACGATTCACACACAAATAATCATATTGTGTTAATTGTGCTTGTTGTACAGAAGATAGTCTACGCGATAATATGTCAGGTAGATATTAAGATTTGCAAGGTATTCATCAATTGAAAGTCATACGAAGTGTTTAATTTAATGTTTTGTTTCTCTTGTTGCGTGTGCGCTGCCATTTCTAAAATGTTATTTGTTAACATTATGTTGGTATTACCGTTGTAGATTCACCAGAACGACCCTGTGGTGAGTTGAAATAAATTAAGAAATAAATTATCCGTTTATAACCTTTTGAATTAGTTCCGCATCCTTCAGGGAACATAATACAAAAAAAAACATTGGCGCGAATTAGTGTTGCCGAGAATAGCTCGGGAGAAAAAGCGTCAAGGGAGAATTTTGAAGTATAACCGATGTGTTGCAGGCAAGGGGAGGAATTTAGCGCTGTACACTTGCTTAAGATAGCAGTGACCACGGTTCAGATCACATTTAAGACTGTGTTCCTACTACTGGAAATTTTACCCTTAAGGAACGATTGGGATAAATTAATTATTTTCTTTGGGATCAAAAACTTTGAAGGGAGGTGAACTGATATTAGACATGTCATATATTACCTGCACAGATTGGTTGCGAAACATGATACATAACCATATAACCATATAACAATTACAGCACGGAAACAGGCCCTCTCGGCCCTTCCAGTCCGTGCCGACCATTTGTGTTCCCCTAGTCCCATCTACCTGCACTCAGACCATGCCCCACCATTCCCTTCACGTCCATATACCTATCCACTTTACTCTTAAATGTTAAAATGGATCCTGCTTCCACCACTTCTGCTGGAAGCTGATTCCACACAGCCACCACCCTCTGAGTAAAGAAGTTCCCCCTCACGTTACCCCGAAACCTCTGTCCCTTAATTCTCATGTCATGCCCTCTTGTTTGAATCTTCCCTACCCTCAATGGGAAAAACGTATCCACGTCAACTCTGTCTATCCCTTTCATCATTTTAAAGACCTCAATCAAGTCCCCCCTTAACCTTCTGCGCTCCAAAGAATAAAGACCTAACTTGTTCAACCTTTCGCTGTAACATAGTTGCTGGAACCCTGGCAACATTCTAGTAAATCTCCTCTGTACTCTCTCTACTTTGTTGACATCCTTCCTATAACTAGGCGACCAAAATTGTACACCATACTCCAGAATTGGTCTTACCAATGCCTTGTACAATTTTAACATTACTTCCCTACTCCTATATTCAATGCTCTGATTTATAAAGGCCAGCACACCAAAGGCTTTCTTTACCACCCTATCTACATGCGATTCCACCTTCAGGGAACTATGCACAGTTATTCCTAGATCCCTCTGTTCCACAGCATTCCTCAATTCCCTACCATTTACCATGTACGTCCTATTTTGATTTGTCCCGCCAAGATGTAGCGCTTCACACTTATCAGCATTAAACTCCATCTGCCATCTTTCAGCCCACTTTTCCAAATGGCCCAAATATCTCTGTAGGCTTTGAAAATCTACTTCATTATCCACAACACCACCTATCTTAGTATCATCTGCATACTTACTTATGCAATTTTCCACCCCATCATCCAGATCATTGATGTACATGACAAACAACAGTGGACCCAACACAGATCCCTGAGGCACCCCACTGGTCACCGGCTTCCAACCTGACAAACAGGCATCCACATTTACTCTCTGACATCTCCCATTCAGCCACTGTTGAATAAATCTTGCTACTCCGCCATTAACACCCAAAGATTGAACCTTCTTAACCAACCTTCCATGGGGAACCTTGTCAAAGGCCTTACTGAAATCCATATAGACAACATCCACTGCTTTACCCTCATCAATTTCCGTAGTTACCGCTTCCAAAAATTCAAGAAGGTTTGTCAAACATGACCTTCCAGGTACAAATCCATGTTGACTGTTCCTGATCAGACCCTGTTTATCCAGATGCTTATATATATTATCTCTATGTATTCTTTCCATTAATTTGCCCACCACTGACGTCAAACTAATAGGTCTATAATTGCTAGGTTTATTCTTTGAACCCTTTTTAAACAATGGAACAACATGCGAAGTACGCCAATCCTCCGGCACTATTCCCGTTTCTAATGACATTTGAAATATTTCTGTCATAGCTCCTGCTATTTCTACACTAACTTCCCTCAATGTCCTAGGGAATATCCTGTCAGGACCTGGAGACTTATCCACTTTTATATTTTTCAAAAGTGTCAGTACTTCCTCCTCTTTGAATCTCATAGTTTCCATAGCTACTCTACTTTTTCCCCTTAACTCACCGAGTTCAATATCCTTCTCCTTGGTGAATACCGAAGAAAAGAAATTGTTCAATATCTCCCCCATCTCTTTTGGCTCTGCAGATAGCTGTCCATTCTGGTTCTCTAATGGTCCAATTTTATCCCTCGTTATCCTTTTGCTATTAATATAGCTGTAGAAACCCTTTGGGTTTACTTCACCTTTCTTGCCAAAGCAACCTCATATTTTCTATTAGACTTCCTAATTTCTTTCTTAAGATTCTTTTTTACATTCTTTATACTCCTCTAGCACCTCATTTACTCCATGCCTCCTATAATTATTCTAGATATCTCTCTTTTTTCGAAACAAGTGTCCAATTTCCCTTGAAAACCATGGCTCTTTCCAATTTTTACTATTTCCTTTCAACCTAACAGGGACATAAAGATTCTGTACTCTTACAATTTCCCCTTTAAATGTCCTCCATTTTTCTTCTACATCCTTCCCATGAAACAAAGTGTCCCAATTCACTCCTTTAAAATCCTTACGCATTCTCTCAAAGTTAGTCTTTCTCCAATCAAAAATCTCCACCCTAGGTCCAGTTCTGACTCTCTCCATAATTATATTCAAACTAATGGTATTGTGATCACTGGTCCCGAAGTGCTCACCAACGCATACCTCCGTCACCTGACCTGCCTCATTTCCTAACAGAAGGTCCAGCACTGCCCCTTCTCTGGTCGATACCTCTATGTACTGCTGCAAATAAACTATCCTGCACACATTTTACAAACTCCAAACCATCCAGCCCATTTACAGAATGTGTTTCCCAGTCTATTTTTGGAAAATTGAAATCTCCCACAATCACTACCTTGTGCTTACTACTACTATCTGCTATCTCCTTACATATTTGCTCTTCCAATTCACGCTCCCCATTTGGCGGTCTATAGTACATCCCTAAAAGTGTTGCTACACCGTTCCCACTTCTCAGTTCCACCCAAATAGCCTCCCTAGACGAGCCCTCTAATCTATCCTGCCAAAGCACTGCTGTAATATCTTCTCTGACAAGCAATGCAACACCTCCCCCTCTGGTCCCTCCAATTCTATCACACCTGAAGCAACGAAATCCTGGAATATTTAGTTTCCAATCACAGCTTAACATAATTAAGGATTTGGAAGAAGGATTTGAGAAGTAAAATGAAAAGCATTAAAAAGGTGATGGAGGAGTGGAGATCACTGCTTGAATTGTGGAAATACTATTACATTCATAGCATTTCACCAGCACTTAACCGTGCTTCAATTGCGTGATTTCCGGTGATTCTAACTGTAAACAACTGAATCAGACACTCTGAAATCCAGGATCGTCTTTAATCAGTATTCAAACTATAGCGGAACAGCAGGTTATTAATTGTCAGAGAATCATAACCGCTTCCAAGACTGAGTAGTACAGAAAGTGGGTGTTAATATAAACCGTGCAGTACGGTGGGGTTAGTGATGCTATTCTACTATGATTCGCTATTATGCATTAACCAATTTAAATCCGTCCCCTTTAAGAGTGAGTATAGTGAACACACATGTCATAACAATTTAAAAAGTATTCGCCATACCTATCAGACGGTTTACTAATAGGGCACGAACACGTACGGACCAAGCCCTCTCCCCTTGGCCAAAATATTAAAAGGAGGTGGTGAACCGGGAAGTGAGAAATCAGCAGGGGACACCCGTGGGGAAATACAGAAGAGATAATTATATGGTTAGTCAAAGCCGCTGGTCGTGGAGGGGTACAGCAGTGAAGATACAGCAGCAAACGGCTGGAAGTGGTGGAGCATAGGGACCGGTTGGTGGCGGACGTGGTTCCTTCATGGCAAGCAGGTGTTGGCGGCTCTTGCGTTATATGGTACCATCATAGTCCACCAATTATGATCGAGGTTCTTCAGCCAGGCGGACAACACTACCCTGACGGGAATGTCCCATGGCAGTTTGTAGACGTACGACTTGGCCCGGTAGTAGAGGCTTTAATGGTTTGCTGGACTTGTCATGTGACCGTTCCTGGATGTCGTGTTTCTCCTAAGTATCAGCTTCTGCTGGGCAATCGGAATCGGAGGTCTCGTTGTTCTGGACACCAGTCGCTGGGCTGGCGAGCCCATGGTTCCATCTCTAGCAATGTTCCTGAGATTTAAGAGATCGAGGTACACGTCTGAATTGGTAAGGTGTGCGCGTTCCATTCGATGTATTGCACTTCTGACAGCTCCTTCAGCGAGCCCGTTACATTGTGGGTATTCAAGGCTGCGCGTGACATGGTGTAAATTCCATCAGTTGGCAAAGACCTTGAAGGCGCGGCTGGTAAACTGTCTGCCATTGTCGGCCTGTAAACGGACGGGTGCGCCGAATGTGGACAAGTGTTTCTCTAGCTTTTGAATGAACATTTCGGATGTGGTGTAGGTCAGTACATCGAGTTCGAACCAGTTAGAAAAGGAGTCGACCAGGAATAGATAGTGTTTACCGTGACATTCGAAAATGACTGCTGCCACCGATGTCTAGGGCAGAACAGGCGGAGGTTGTTGCTGTAAGGTCCGTCTCTGCTGGTGTGGAGCAAGGCTGTTGCAAGTTGGGCAGGATGATGTACTACCCCGTTTGTACTTGGTCATCCCAGGCCATTAGAACAGGTTCTGTGCGTGGGCCAACGTGGCGTCAATTTCTGTCTGACCGCTGTGTCCCTCTTTATTGTATTCGTCACGTAACGATAAGATCACGACCTTGTGTCCCTTATCTACGACACCATTATGTATTACCAGTTCATCGCGGACTAAGAAGAACGGCTGCACCTCTGTTGGTACGCTGGATTCTCTGTCTGGCCAACCTCTTTTGATCACGGATGAAAGTGTCTGAGGGTGGCGTCGGCGGTTGCGTGCTCGGCTAGGTGGCGCAGTTGTTTTGTCGGAAAAAAAAGCCGATGCAGAGAACCATAAAATAAAACGGTTCGTAGGGGATGGCATTCGTTGGATGTCCGTGGTGCACGAGAGACCGTGTCCGCAACGTGCATGTCTTTACCCTTTTTGCAAACACGTTTAAAGTCAAAACGATTAAGCTGCATCATCATGCGTCGCAGACGAGCTGGCGCTGCGTGCATGGGTTTCTTGAGGATCTGTACCAGTGGTCGGTGGTCTGCCTCGACTGTTAAGACGTTGCTAAAGACAAAGTCCTTGAATCTGGAACTAGCAAAGACGACAGCCAGCAGCTCCTTTTCGATCGGCGCGTAGTGTCTGTCATGGTGCGGGAGGCATAGGAGACGGGGTGCAGGGCACCATCGGGCGGCTGCGCCGAGCCCGTATTGTGAGGCATCGTAGGGAACTGTCAGAGGGCGCTTCAGGTCAAAGAATGTCAGTGTTGGTGTGCTGGTCAGCTTCGATTTTAAAGCGTCAAATGTTTTTTGGTGTTGCTGGAACCAGGACAAAGTGGTATCATTTCTGGTTAGTTGTCGCAGGGGCGAACTCTGTTCACTGAGGTTTGCCACACATTTTACAAAATAGTTCACCATGCCCAGGAATCGCTGCAGTCCGAGCACGTCGGTGGGGGCAGGCACCTCTGTGATTGCGGCAGTTTTCTTCGGATCCAGCCTGAACCCGTCAGCAGTGAACACATGACCAACGAAGATGACCTCTGAAACCTGGAACATACACTTTTTAGGGTTGGGCTTTTTCCCACGAGACCTGCAGACTGCAGATAAATGGTTAATGTTCTTACAGTGGTTGCAAGACTTTCCATCAGCTGGACATATATCCTGCTTATCGTGTAGATAGTTACAGTTAGGGTATCTCCTTGGAGGCTTATTTGCAAATCCCTGATTTGCCAGTCGAGGGGCCTCAGTCGTAAATCTTCTGTTGTCTGGCGGTGCTTGCGGTCTGTTGAACCCAGTCAAATTGATTGATTTTGTTTCTGCTTTACGCAGCTCGCTTGGTGGGGCGAATAGCTCCGCCAAACGACTGGCATTCGCGGCCTCGTCGAGTGTTAAATTAGGATTCCGCAGCAACTATGATCGTAGCTTTTGATCATTCATCGCAGACACCAATATATCTCTTATCAGCTGGTTTGTCATTGTCTCAAAACGGCACCTCTGGGCCATGTATCTTTCGTGGCAAATTAATTTCTCCACCGGCTCGTCAGGAAGCTGGCGTCCCGCAAATAATTTGGCTCTTTGTAAACTGTGGTGCGACGGCAGGTCACAAATCACAATAAATGTATGCATCAAAACATTAGGATAGTGTTACAGACTCAGCAGGTGGAACTACCTGGTTGTTGTCGTCGAGAACTGCAGGGGCGTAGTCAAATGTTCGAGCCCTCATTATGGCGTCGGGACGCGCAAGGTTGAGGAGAAGATATGCTTTGACTGCGTCTGGTTCATTTCGGTGGACGATGTTCATGTAGTGTTGGTAATCAATCTCAAAAGTCAGCCATCGCTCCCCGATGTCGGTATCGAAGATAAGCTGCGCAGGCTTTCTGCAAGATTGAGCCATCGTAAAGCACAAAACAATCTGAGAAAAATAAAATAAATCCCGATATACAGAAGCAGTGGGTTACCCGAAACTGACTGACACCATGTAAACAACTGAGTCAGGCAATCTGAAATCCAAGATAATCATTAATCAGTATTCATACTATAGCAGTACTGCAGGTTGTTAGTTGTCATAGCATCATACCAACTTCCAAGACTGAGTAGTGCAGGAAGGGGGTGTTAATACAAATCGTATAGTATGATGGGGTTAGTGATGCTATTCTACTATGATTGGTTATCATGCATAAACCATTCTACACTAACCAAATGCGAAAGGAGGATAATATATTAGAATTTCAGTTAGATACACAAGACTAGATTGTTCAAATGTCTCCTTTATAAATCCTGGATGTTCTATGTTTTTGTGTGAGATTATTCAACACGTTCGTGTCACAGGACGATCTTTACGTTCTGTTTTATTTTTCGTGAATGAATGTCGGGAGTATATTTACCGCAGTGGCTTTATCTCTTCATTCATGCAGGGTATCAATATTTCACTTAATATTTTAGTGAAACCAAGAGAAATAGAAACGATGATGTACTTGTAATTTAACATCCCATTAAATAATGTAAATGCGTTCACGTTGGTGTAGTGGCTTTCGGCTTTTATTCGGCATTTTGGAATAAGAAATTATTGATGCAGTAGGAAACCAGGAACAAAAAACGTCGAGTAATTTTATCTAGCCGGCCTTGCTGTATACTTCACGAGATATTCATTTATTGTTCTGCCCGACACAAAATATTATGTGGAAGTGACTATACGTTAATTATTTGCGTAGTATGCCCAGCAACATGAGAAGAGATTTGTGTTTTTTTTAATGTTTTATATCTCAACTTTCCATTAAGGCAGCTCATCAAATACCTTTTAAAGAAGGAACTGCAGATGCTGGAGAATCGAGGGTACACAAAAAGCTGGAGAACCTCAGCGGGTGCAGCAGCATCTAAGGAGCGAAGGAGATAGGCGACGTTTCAGGTCGAGACCCTTCTTCAGACTGGTCAGGGATCAGGGAAACGGGAGATATAGACGGTGATGTGGAGAGATAAGGAACAATGAGTGAAAGATATGCAAAAAAGTATCGGTGATAAAGGGAACAAGCCATTGTAAGCTGTTTGTGGTGTGAAAATGAGAAGCTGGTGCGACTGGGGTGGGGGAGGGAGATAGAGATAGAGGGAATGCCAGGGCCTGAGGGCTGAGGGAGAGGTGGGAAGGGGAGGAGACAGCAAGGGTTAACAGAATTGAGAAAATTCAATATTCAATATTCATCTCTATCTCCCTCCCCCACCCCAGTCGCACCAGCTTCTCATTTTCACACCACAAACAGCTTACAATGGCTTGTTCCCTTTATCACCGATACTTTTTTGCATATATTTCACTCATTGTTCCTTATCTCTCCACATCACCGTCTATATCTCTCGTTTCCCTGATCCCTGACCAGTCTGAAGAAGGGTCTCGACCCGAAACGTCGCCTATCTCCTTCGCTCCTTAGATGCTGCTGCACCCGCTGAGTTTCTCCAGCTTTTTGTGTACCCTCATCAAATCCCTTGCATCTTTTAACCCGATCTACAATCAACATCATCATCATCGGCGGCCACTCGAAACGAGTATGAATGTCCTCTCCATCTGGTCGTCCACTTGTAGGCCAGCAGATGAGTATTGAGGCCGAATCGCGATCCACACACCTCTGTGCAACGTGGGCAGTGGAGACAGGCGGTGGCTGGTAGCCGTCGAGCCCCCTTCGCTCACTCCTTACGCTGCTATCGCTTTGTCTCCGTGACACGGCGTAGTTCCATTTCCTGAAGTGCAACTCCTCAGTGCATGGATTTTCTCCAGGAGCGCTTGTCCAGTGCAATGTGCTCATGTTGCTTAATGTGATTTGGCATATCTTCAGACTGTTCTTGATGTTGTCCTTAAAGCGTGTCTTTGGGCAACCGGGGGCACGCCGAACTTCCTTCAATTGAGAGTACAGCATTTATTTAGGGATACGCCTGTCCATCGAATTTGGTACTGCATTATTATGGTGGTGATGCGGCTCATGTTCGCTTCCTCCAAAATGTTGATGCTGGTGCGTTTGTCTTCCCAGCAATTCCTCAGAATCCTTCGTAAGTATCGTTGATGGTATTGTTCCAGGACTCTCAGTAGATGTAGGTGGTCCATAACTCGGTTCCATACAACAGGATGGAGAGGACAACGGCTCTGTAGACCAGGTGTTTAGTTTGAGCCTTTAGATCTCGGACTTCAAAGAATATTTCCCAAAGTCTGGCTTAGGATATTTTAAGAGTTATTAGGAGTCTGGCGCAACTCATGCGATGGTTGACCTCAGAGTGGATGTAAGCTCTTGAGGAAAGAATGCTACCTAGGTAGAGGAAGCGGTCAACATTTTCAAGCGTGTTGTCGTCCACTTTAATAGTGGGGCTAGGTAGGCGGATGATTTGGTTGAAATTGATGTAGGACCCGGGTCTTCTTGATATGTAAAGCTAGGCCCATGGCCCTGTATGCCTAGTCAAAGGCATTCAGGATACCCGACAGGTCTTCTGCAGAGTGTTCTGCAGTGGCGCAGTCGTTCGCGTGCTGAAGCTCCATGAGGGCAGTGTTACTGACTTTGCTCTTGGCCTTCAAACTATTAAGTTTGAAAGCCCACCGTCAGTTCTGTGGAGGATTGGAATCTCTGTGGCAGTTCTTCACAAATGAGGTGAAGTATGGCAGCAATAAAGACGCCAAACAGAGTGGGAGCGCTGATGCATCCCTGTTTGATCCCCGTTTCGACAGTGAAGGACGCAGAGCCGCAGTTGCTGAGCAATGTGAACGAAATGCCACCAT
Source organism: Okamejei kenojei (assembly GCA_035221665.1). Taxonomy (NCBI): domain Eukaryota; kingdom Metazoa; phylum Chordata; class Chondrichthyes; order Rajiformes; family Rajidae; genus Okamejei; species Okamejei kenojei. The sequence continues at coordinate 22,850,261 of CM069160.1, read as the reverse complement.
GTAGAAGTTTTAAAGTCCTGATGTACTTGTTGTGACATCCATATATTGATATTATGGTCCAAAGAGCCTGGCGGTCTACCGACTAAAACGCCTTTGTCAGGTCTATGAAGTCATGTAGCAAGTGTACCTTTGTCACGACATTTTTCGTGGAGTTGCCGTGCTTTGAATATCATGTCTGCTGTAGCTTTGGATGGGCGGAAGCCACACGGTCAGCCTGTGAGTACCTCAGCAGACAGTGATAGAAGACGATTTGCGAGGAAACGAACTAGGACTTTGCCTGTTGTTGTTAGGAGCGAGGTACCCCTGTTGTTTCCACCTTCAGACTGGTCACCCTTTTAAAAATTGTCACTCTCAGTGCATTCCTGAGTTCCCTGGGAATTTCTTCCTTTTCCCAGACGTTGAGATAATAGATAATAGGTGCAGGAGTAGGCCATTCGGCCCTCCGAGCCAGCACCGCCATTCAATATGATCATGGCTGATCATCCCCATTAGTAACCCGGTTCTGCCTTCTCCCCATATCCTCTGACTCCGCTATTTTAAGAGCCCTATCTAGTTCTCTATTGAAAGCATACAGAGAACCCGCTTCCACCGCCCACAGAGGCGGAGAATTCCACAGACTCACCACTCTCTGTTAGAAGAAGTGTTTCATCGTCTCCGTTCTGAGTGGCTTACTCCTTATTCTCAAACTGTGGACCCTGGTTCTGGATTCCCCGAACATCGGGAACATGTTTCCAACTCCACCGTGTCCAAATGCTTAAAATCCTATATGTTTCAATGATATATCTTCTCATCCTTCTAAACACCAGAATGTAGAAGACCAGCTGCTCCATACTCGGGCATATGATAGTCCCGCCATCCCGGGAATTAACCTGCGCTGCACTCCCTATATAGCAATAATTTCCTTTCTCAAAGTAGGGGACCAAAATTGCACACAATACTCCAGGTGAGGTTTCACCAGGGCCAACGTGCCATTCGCTTTCTTCACTGCCTGCTGTACCTGCATGCTTACTTTCATAGACTGATGAACAAGGACACACAGATCACGTTGTGTTTCCAGTCTTCCCAACTTGACGCCATTTAGATTGTAATCTGTCTCCCTGTTGTTTGCCAACAAAGTGGATAACCTCACATGTATCCGAAATAAACTTCATCTGACATGCATCTGCCCACTCACCCAACCTGTCAAAGTCACCCTGCAATCTCATAGCACCCACCTCACAGTGCACACTGCTACCCAGCTTTGTGTCATCTGCAAATTTGCTAATGATAATTTGAATCCCAGCATCGAAATCATCGATGTATATTGTAATTAGCTGCTGTCCCAGCACCGAGCTTTGCGGTACGAAATTAGTCACTGCCTTCATTTCTGAAAGGGGCCCGTTATTCCATATTATTTGTTCCCTGTCTGCCAACCACTTGTCTGTCCATGTCAGCCCTCTACCCCCAATACCATGTGCCCTATTTGTGCACATTAATCTCTTATGTGGGACCATATCAAATGCTTTCTGAAACTCCAGGTACAGTACATCCACTGGCTCTCCCTTGTCGATTTTCCTAGTTGTATCTTGAAAAAATTCCAGAAGATTAGTCAAGCATGATTTCCCCTTCGGAAATCCATTGTGACTCGGACCGATCCTGTTACTGAATAGAATAATAGAATATAATGCCTTTTATTCTCATTCAGACTGCACGGTTTGAACAACATTGCATTTCTACATTCGTACCATTACAAAACAAAATATCCAATTTACGCAATTTACACAAACATCATTCGCAGTGAATCTCCAACACCTCCTCACTGTGATGGAAAGCAAAAGGTTTATCTCTTCCCTTTGTTCTTCTCCCGCGGTCCAGCAGTCGAAATGCAACGTCGAGGCGACAGGGGCTCCCGGTCTTAAAGCCCACGGCGAGCGATGGTAAGTCCCACGGCCGTTATGCCCCGCTCCGAGGCATTCCCCGCTCCCCACCAGGGACCTGCGAGTTCCCGACGTTCCTGTCCACTGGGCCTGCAGCATCAGAAGCGTCGAAGTCGGGTCGCAGCCGCGCGCCACCACAACTATTCACGTTCCGAAGTCGGCCTGCTCCGCGATGGCGAGTCCGCAGGCTCAGCGACCGGAGCCTTCAGGCGGGTTCCGGCCGGAGGCCGCCGCCGGCGCCACGTTGTTCGCCCAATGCCATCGGAGACCCGACAGGGAAAAAGTCGTGTCCCCGTACAGGGACGAGATTCAAAGGATTCCACCACCCCCCAACATATACACAGCTAAAACAACTAGAATCCAAAACATACATTTAACGAGACAAAACTTAAAAAAAGACAGATTGACTTGCCGTCGAGCCGTTGCCATTTAGCGCCGCTACACTTCACCACTGCTATACAAATGTTCGGCTATTTCATATTTTATAATTGACCCCAGCATCTTCCCCACCACCGATGTCAGGCAAACTGGTCTATAATTCCATGTTTTCTCTCTCCCAACTTTCGTAAAAAGTGGGATAACATTAGCTACCCTCCAATCCACATGAACTGCTCCTGAGTCTATAGAACATTGTGATAATGCTTACACGATATCTAGAGCCACTTCCTTAAGTACTCTGGGAAGAAGACCATCAAGCTCTGGGGATGCATCAGCCTTCAGTCCCATCAGTCTATCCAACACCATGTCCTGCCTAATGTCGATTTCCGTTAGTTCCTGCGTCACTCCAGGTACTATGGCTACTACTATTTCAGGAATATTGTTTGTGTCCTCCTTACATAAGACAGATGCAAAGTACCTGTTCAACTCATCTGCCATTTCCTTGTTCCCCATAATAAATTAATCTTTGTCAGTCTTCAAGCGTCCAAATGTGGCCGTAACTATAGTTTTCCTCGTCGCATACCTTAAGAAGCTTTTACTATCCTGCTTTATATTCTTGGATAGCTTACCTCCGTACCTCATTTTTTCTCGTTTTATTGTATTGTTTGATTATCTTCTGTTGTTCTTTAAACATTACCCATTCCTCTTGCTTCCCGCTCATTTTTGCTATGTTGTACTTCTTCGCATTAATTTTGATACTATACATGACGTCCATTGTCAGCCATGGTCGCAGATTTCTCGCCTTAGAATCTTTCTTCCACCTAGGAATGAACTGATCCTGTACCTTCTATATTATTCATAGAAATATCTGCCATTTTTATTCCACTGTCATCCCTGCTGTGTATCTTTCCAATCAAATTTGGCCAGCTCCTGCCTCATGGCCCCGTCGTCCCCTTTATTCAACTGTAACACTGACACCTCCGATCTACCCTTCTCCCTCTCCAATTGTAGATTATATATGACTACGTCATGGTCACTACCTCAAATGGCTCATTAACTTCGGTGCCCTTTATCAAATCCGGTTCATTACATAACACTACATCCAGAATTGCCTCTCCCTGGTAGGCTCCAATACAAGTTGTTGTTCTAAGAATCCATCACGAAGGCACTCTACAAAGTCACTTTCTTGGGGTCCAGTACCAACCTGATTTACCCAGTCTACCTGCATGTTGAAATTTCCCATAACAACCACAGCATAATTTTTGCTGCATGCCAGTTTGAATTCATAATTCAACTTGCGCCCTATGTCCAGGCTACTGTTTGGAGGACTGTAGATTAGTCACATTAGGTAATTTTACCCTTACAATTCCTTTATTCTATCCATACTTACATGGTCACTCCTTGCAAGGTACTGAATTGTATTTTTCACCAACAGTGCAACCCCAACCCCTCATCCCACCTGTCTGTCTTTTCGATAGGAGGTGTATAATTGAATATTCAATTCCCAGCCCTGACGTCTTGCAGCCGTGTCTCAGTTATTCCCACAACATCATAGTTGTCCGTTACTAACTGTGCCTCCAGCTCGACCACTTCATCCTTATACTTCGCGTATTCTTTTCCAGCACTTTGACCTCCGTATTCACTTCCCCCTCGCACAGTTCGCAATTGGCCTTCACCTTACTATGTGTTCCCTTCTCGAGCTTTTCTTGCCATTAATTTGATAAACCTTTGTATTTTTTCCTGTAACCTCTTCCCCCTCAACTCCTTCTTTATACTCCCAATTGTTCAACCTTCCCTCCACTCCAGACATGTGTAACCCTAGCAAACCTGCCAGCCAAAATGTCGGTCCCCCTCCAGTTGAGGTGCAATCCGTCCCTTTTGTACAGGTCACCCCTACCACTGAAGAGATCCCAGTGGTCTATAAATCTAAATCCGTGCTCCCTGCTCGAATCCCTCAGCCACATATTCAGATCCCCTGTCTCCCTGTTCCTGTCCTCACTAGCAGGAGGTACTGGAAGCAATCCAAAGATAACCACCCTAGAATTCCGGCATTTCAGTCTTCTTCCGAACTCTCTGAACTCATGTTGGAGAACCTCCTTCCTGTTTCTCTTAGGCACAGCCACCTGGGTCTTCTGCACTCCACGATTTCCACCCTTTCTCACCGACACACACCTTGTTTCTTCCTGTATCACGGAGTGACTATCTCACTATATGTCCTGTCCAGGTTTTCCCGGATTTCCCTGAGGTCATCCAGCTGCCCCAACACGGTCCTTTAGGAGCTGAAGGTGGAACCACGTGCTACAGTTGTAGCAGCCAGAGGCTCCATCCATGTCCCTGGTCTCCCACATTCTGCAAGCCTCACACTTGCACATCGGCCCCGACATGTGTTCACCGCGTTCGATGCTCTCGAGCTTAATGTGTAGCCTCTTCTCGTCACCTCCTCGCCGAACACTCTCGAGCCAAAGATTCACATTATACTCACAAGGCACTTCCAAAGACTCACAATGCCACTCCCTCACTGTCGCTCCCTAAGAGCCGTCTTGCTTATATTGACTGATAAATTGCCTAATTTTCCAATTTACAAATGTAACAATTTACAAACCAAATACCTCAGATTTAAACTAGTCCCCCCCCCCCCCCCCCCCCCCCCCCTCTGATTCACTTATAACTCTCTTCCTACCCGGGCTACTGCAAATTAGTGCGTTTTGCTGCTTCTCTTTACTGCTGTTCCTTCAAAATTCACGGAAGCTCTAAGTTAAGCCTGTCTGTGTTTTGCCGCACTTCTTAAACTGTTTCACCCCTCTGACTCACTTCCAACTCTGCTCCCTCTCGGGCTACTGCCAATCAGTGCTTTTTCTTGCTTCTCTTTGCTGCTCCGCCTTCAAAATCCACGGAAGCTCTGAGTTAACACTCTCTGTGTTTTTCCGCTCTATTTAAACTGTTTCCACCATACGGTGAGGAGCAGGGCGTTGATGTGGTATAGTTGTTCCGGTCTACATTCATTTTAGGTCTCAGTGGGATCCCATCTGGACCGGTGGCCTTATTTTTCTTAAGGCTCTTGATGGCATCCTGAACCTCTGTCATAGTGGAAGATTATTCAATGTCTTCTCTAATGGGTCTCTGGGGAATGCGGTGGATAATGTCTGGTTCAGTTGTGCTGTCACGATTGAGGGGTTCCTAGAAGTGCTCTTTCCATCGGGCGTTAATGGACTCATTGTCCTTCAACAGTTCATCAGCATTATTGTCCGTCTTTTGAGCGCAGGGGGTTAAGCCGCGTTAGCTAGGACCATAGACGGCCTCAGATGCACTGAAGAAGCCTCTGGTGTCACCCGAGTATGTCAATCTCAGGATTCCCTGAGCCTTATCTGTCCACCCAGAGGCCTTGATGTGGTATAGGAGTTCCGGTCTACATTCATATTAGATCTCATCTGGGATCCCATCTGGACCGGTGGCCTTATTTTTCCTAAGGCTCTTGATGGCATCCTGAACCTCTGTCATAGTGGAAGATTATTCCATGCCTTCTCTAATGGGTCTCTAATTTCCTCACCATGCCCTCGACGGCCGCCTTGGCTCTGGAGTGAGCCGCTCTTTCAGCCATACAGGTTAAATATTTTGCCAGGCCACGAAAGGCATTCTATTTCTTGGAGATGAGCTGTTCTACCTCTGCGTCGTTTTCGTCGAACCAGCCCTGGTGTGCTCTGGACTTACACCCAAGGATGCTTTTCAGGTATCAAGGATGGTGGATTTGAGCCTGCTCCAGTGCCCTTCAACATGATCAGGATATTCCTGTTGGAGGCTTTCCCCAATAGAAGCTTCAAAGCGCTGCTAGGTGGCAATTTCCCTCGGGCTTCCAACGTCACAACTTGGCCAGATCTGCTTCAAATCATCCTCTTCCTGAGTTTGATGGACATCATGGAGCGGATGAGACGAAGAACAGCCACTTCTCTGACCAACTGGTTGCTGATAGCTAATCCACACCATGGATCCTGGACTCTTCAGCAGCTTTTCGTTTCCAGATGAAAGTGTAGCCACCCTTATCCTCCTTCTGTTACCCTTCGTCTGCCCGCCGGGTTTCAGAAATGGCAGCTATGTCAATCCGGCATTTCTCAGTTCTCTAGCGATCGTCGCGGTTCTTCTCTCTGGTCTGTTACTGGTCGCACTATCCATCAATGTGCGCACATTCTGTGCTCCAAAGTTCATTCTCATATTATTTTATGTTTCTGACCACGTGTGGTGATACCTCTGGACGCAGTAATCCAGTCGGTAAATTTGAGGCAGGCTATTTTATGCCCAAGTGTGGTGATCTGAGTGGATCCTAAAGAGGACTGCTCAATCGTGGGTGTAGCTGCCGGAGGGCTCTTCTGCCTCGTTCCAGGAGTCCAGCGACTGAATCTGGCACCCACCACGTGATGTACCATCTCTGACTAGGGTCTTCCAGATCTTACACTTCTGCCCACGTCGCAACTTGCTGACCCAAGGTGGAGATTTAGGAAGGAGATGAGGATTAATTTATTTAGTCAGGGCATGGTGAATCTGTGGTGTTCTTTGCCTCAGCAGGCTGTGGAGACTACGTCGGTGGCTGTTTTTAAGACAAAGATTGATACATTATTGATTAGTGCAGGTGTCAGGGGTTATGGTGAGAGGTCACAAGAATGGGGTTAGGAGGGAGAGATAGATCAGCCATGATTGAATGGTGGACAAGGCTTGACGGGCCGAAATGCCTAATTCTGCTCCTATCACATATGATCTTATCATCTTATGATTTCTGCTGCCTCCTTGGTCAATACATTTATTCATAACGTGCAATATTAATACACAGCAGATTAATACTTATGAGGCATCATCCGCGCTCTTTCAGATTTGATTTTATTCGTTTTAACTGCATAGACAGTATCTTGTTGATGTTGATAAACTTTCAAAGCTCACGAACATGCAGGGATCCATGCCATAACTGGCTAAAATAAAATTATTCATTTTCTAGGCCAAATATTGCTTCCAAAGAGATTGGCCATTGGTCTATATTAGTGCGCAAATTAATGTATTCACATGTTTGGGCTCCCGTTCCAAATAAGGCAAGCATTATGTATGTTTTATATAACACTTAATAAAACTCTCACAAAAATACTGAATTAAGTGGCAGCAATAAATTGGTAACACTATTTGTGTTCGTTTTCAGACGTGGCGACGGTAACTGCGCAGCTGCAAGATTGTGGTACGTTTGCCTACACATCTGTTCCCCATGTGGATATTAGCAATCCAACAATATATATGCTATACCTGTTTTGATCATCCGTGGACTGCGTCCTGCAGAACGTATCTTCCTGTCTGAGACGTTTCTGTGTGTAAAATGCGACATTTTATGCTCAATATGTTGACGCCTTTTAAAAATACATGCAGCATGTGAAGCATACTACAAGAAAAATGGGTGGTAACGATTCTAGTTTTCCAGTGCCTAAATGTTTGAATTAACTTAAAATAAATCTATTCACATACTGTCATTCTACAAGATAATGATTTTTCATGTGTTCTCTGATACTCTGATGATTATTAACGCCACTATAATTATTTTAGGGAAAATTCTACTCGAGAAGAAAACTGGTGAGCAAATGCGTAATCATTGTTCTGTATAAATTTGCATATAACCATATAACCATATAACAATTACAGCACGGAAACAGGCCCTCTCAGCCCTTCCAGTCCGTGCCGACCATTTGTTTTCCCCTAATCCCATCTGCCTGCCCTCAGACCATACCCCTCCATTCACTTCCCGTCCATATACCTATCCACTTTACTTTTCCAATTCTCGCTCCCCATTTGGCGGTCTATAATACACCCCTAAAAGTGTTGCTACACCGTTCCCACTTCTCAGTTCCACCCAAATAGCCTCCCTGGACGAGCCTTCTAATCAAACCTGCCAAAGCACTGCTGTAATATCCTCTCTGACAAGCAATGCAACACCTCCACCTCTGGTCCCTCCAATTCTATCACACCTGAAGCAACAAAATCCTGGAATATTTAGTTTCCAATCGCAGCCCACTTGCAGCCATGTTTCACTGATTGCCACAACATCATATTTCCAGGTGTCTATCCAGGCTCTAAGTTCATCCACCTTTCTTACAATGCTCCTAGCATTAAAATATACACATTTTAGAAACCCGCCATCCCTTATTCTCTGTCTATTATATTTTTCCTCTTTCTCGCCTACATTTGGGCCCGAGTGCTTCCCTTCTCTGCCTCTTGCCCCACACCGTGTCCCCTAGCCCCCTCGACCCCAGTCGCTCCTGCCTGCCTTTCTTGTTTTAATCTCCCCAGTAGCCTTTGCAAATCTCCCTGCCAGGATATTGGTCCCCGTCGGGTTCAAGTGCAACAAGTCCTTTTTGTACAGATCATGCCTTCCCCAAAAGAGGTCCCAGTGATCAAGACACTTGAATCCCTGCCCACTGCGCCAGTTCCTCAGCCATTTATCCTCGACCTCATTCCATTCCTACTCTCACTGTCACGCGGCACAGGCAGTAATCCTGAAATCGTTACCCTTTTGGTCCTTCTCCTTAACTTTCCCTCCAACTCCCTAAATTCTCCCTTCAGGACCTCGTTACTTTTTCTGCCTATGTCATTGGTACCTATGTGTACCACAACATCAGGCTCCTCTCCCTCCCTTTTCAGACTCTTTTGGACACGTTCCGACACGTTCTGGCACCAGGGAGGCAAACTACCATCCGGGTCTCCCGACTGCGTCCACAGAATCGCCCATCCGTCCCCCTAACTATAGAGTCCCCTATTACAATTGCCCTCCACTTTTTCCTACCCTTATGAGCATCAGGGCCGGTCTCTGTGCCGGAGACCCGGCCGCTGTTGCTGCCCCCAGGTAGGCTGTCACCTCCAATCGTACTCAAACCCGAGTACCTTTTTTTTCCAGGTGTACAGTCACAGTGGTACTCTCTAGCCCCTGCCTCTGCCCCTTGTCCTTCCTAACCGTGACCCACTTGTCTGCCTCATGTGGTCTGTCTGTGACTACCTCCTTGTAGCTCCTCTCTATAACCTCCTCAATCTCCCTGAGCAGACGGAGGTCATCTTGTATAATCTTTCGGGAACAGCTGCATTCAGCAAAGTAGCCAATTATTGTCATCGGTAGCTCGGGTATTCCTTGCGTCACATTATTTGTGTCAAGTCTAGCAGTCATAAGGAGCGACATACATAAACATTGTGTTGGAATAATGCGTTCGCGGACCACTTAAAATCGTTATTTCCCTTTGCACTATGTTCTTTAAAACGTGGACGTCTTTGGCATTTCCAACTCAATGTTTGAAATAATATTAATGTGCTTAATTTTTAGTTGCTGACTTTTATATGGTTTCTTACTGTTATGTAGGTTAGTGATGCAACGTATGACTCTATTAACTAGACAACTGTTCTTTCATGTCAATTATCTAGCATAGTCAAGAAGACGTGCTGCTTTGATTCGACTGTAGTCACATTTCGTTCACATCTGGAATTTGCATCGTTGATTCCTGTTGAGACGAAAACTGGTATAAGTTCCGGAGAGGAAACGTTCAGACGAAACATCAACTAGGGTTTAATGAATATGCTATTTGTGAGTAAGTTCCCACAAGTTAGGAATGTCTTAAAGCTATCGAAATAATTGTTTCCCAACACACATGCAACAGCCCTTCATTGACATTGGCAACGAACATCACTTTTAGGAGTTATATTGGATATACATCAATTGTGGTCCAGCACTTGCGGACTTAAAATATCACAAAGTAATTACGCTAATATTGATAGCAAAGCCAAAGCTTGCCATTCATGTTTCTGATTTACCAACAGAACTGGATGATGTGATTAAAGCTCTACTCGAAGCTGGTAGGTGGGGAAGTATCATTCAAATTGTTCTGTTATATCCTGCGTCGGAATTGAAGATCGGTGTTCAGCTTCTTACTGAGATGTTGTTTGAAGAACAAGCAGTGTAAATGTTTTATATTTTAATAATTGGCAAACATGTGGGTTATAAAATAAACAGCACCATGTCATCGTGAAATTTACACTTACCGAAGTGCAAGAATGGTAAGAGTTTAAAAACGAACGATGTCCTAATCTCACAGAAATCATAGGGGATGTTGTTAAGGAATACACAATGTCAGGGGATTTTAGGGAATTAAAACCATAAATTAAAAAAGAGTAACGTTTGTTTTAGATCAATAATTGTATTAAACAACAGTACATCAACTCAGTGGCTATTTCAATTGAAACGAAAAAAATACTTTCCCACAACACATATGATTTGGACCGAAATTTCCTTTCACTGCTATAAAACACATGAATTATTCAAACGCCTAAATATATAACAAAATATATTCATATAATACGTAAACGGAAATTGTAGAAATGGTGCCATGACGTTTATCAAATGATGTATACACAACACCTCAATTGATTATGATTTCATTGCGAAAGAAATGGAAGAAAGGACAGACGCACACTTTTGCGTGTTGGTGTCTTCCATGACGCCTTGCTAATTATCAATGTTAGAGCCCATGTTGCTAGTCATCCCATTGTTTCACACGCAAATATATTCGTTGTGTTAAGGACTGTTGAAATAAGTATTAACATTTCAGATGGCGAATGTAGGGCTCCTGGGGCTGGTTAGATGCTTCTAACTGCGAAAATATGAACGAATCAATAACTATTTATGTTTGATAGAACGTACATTGAGCCAGAAAAAAAAAGGTAATCTCAGGCACGAGCGGCTGCATTTTTACGGTTTCAATATTATCAAATTGTACAGAATATTTTTGAAGTAATAATTTCCAACGGCTATTATTTATAAATACAATGTTTAGTAATTGTATTAATGGTTTTTCTCGCAATTAGAAATAATTGAACACGTGGAAGAGGACGGTGAGCAATTTCTTTAAAGCGTCAACAATATGTTAATAGATATATTATAGGGTGGATCATCCTCAGTGGAAAGCAGATAATGCTATGAATATGTTATTTATTAACGAGAGAGCCACAGTTACAATATATATTGAGAATCGTTTTTAGAATAGAGCTCTATCTAACTCTCTCTTAAATCCATCGCGTTACTTGGCCTCCACTATTCTCTGTGGCATGGGATTCCATAAATTCACCTTGGGTGAAAACGTGTTTTCTCACCTCAATCTTAAATGACCTCCCCTGTATTCTAAAACTGTGTCCACTGGTTCTGGACTCGTCCAACATTGGGAAAATGTTTCCTGCATCTAGCTTGTCCTGTTCATTTATAATATTTTATGTTTCTATGAGAACCCTCCTCATTCTTCTAAACTCCTGTGAATACAAGCCGAGTTTTTTCAATCTTCCCTCATATGACAGTCCCGTCATACCAGGAATCAATCTCGTGAACCTACGCTGCACTGCCTCAATCATAAGGATGCCCTTCCTCAAATTAGGTGACAAAAACTGTACACAATACTCCAGATGTGGTCTCACGCGAGCGCTATACAACTACAGAAGAACGTCTTTACTCCTATACAGAAATGATCTTGTTATGAAGGCCAATATTCCGTTAGCCCACTTCACTGCCTGCCTCACCTGCAAGCCAACTTTCAGTGACCGGCGTACAAGGACGCCCAGGTCTCGCAGCACCTCCCCTTTACCTATCCTAACCCATTTGAGATAATAATCTGCACCTTTGTTTTTCCCGACAAAGTGGATAACCTCACATATATCTATATTATATTGCATCTCCCACTTATCTGCCCACTCACTTAACCTGTCCATGTCAACCTGCAACCTCCTAACATCCTCTTCACAGTTCTTACTGTCACCCAGATTTGCGTCATCCGCAAACGTGCTAGTGTTCCTCCTAATTCCCTCTTCCAATTCATTAATATATATGGTAAAAGGACCCTCCGAAAAGGACCCGTTCACTCTTACACTTTGCTTCCGGTCAGCCAACCAATTTTCTATCAATGTCAACACCCTACTCCCAATACCAAGTGCTCCAATTTTTGTCACCAGTCTCCCGTGCGGAATCTTATCAAAGGCTTTCTGAAAGTCTAGATACATTACCTCCAATGGCACCCATTCATCCATTGTACTTGTCATATCCTCAAAAAATTACAGAAGATTAGTCAAGCATGATTCCCCTTTCATGAATCCGTGTTGTCTTGGACTAATCATTTTACTCCTATCCAAATGCGCCATTGTTGCCCATTTAACAATTGACTCCTGCAATTGACTCCAACATCTGTCCCACCACCAAAGTCCGGCTAATTGGTCTTTATACCCCGTTTTCTCTCTCGCACCTTACTTGAAAAGTGGGATAACGTAAGCTATAACAAGACCTGATCCTGAATCTATTGAACATTGAAAAATTATCACCAATGCGTCCACTATTTCTACAGCCACCTCCCTTAGGACCCTGGGATGCAGACCATCAGTCAGTCAAATCTGTCAAAGCTGACAAAGCTGTCAAATGGCATGCTGTTGACCGATCCAATAGCAACGATTCAAAGACATTCCCACAAGCACTTGCATAGGAAAGGCGTAGAGGAAACGAGCGTAATTCAGTCAAGTGGGATTAAAAAAGTAGTGCACCGCATTTGGCATCGATAAAGTTAAGATTTATTGTTCTAATTTCCTAAAGGGAAATTGTTTAATGTGAACAAAATAATCTAGGAAAGTCAATTGTTACATAGCAGCAGACCACAAGTTGAGAAAGTCCCATGTTTTAATACCTAAGTCATTCAATCGATATTATGCATGGAATCAAGGCTGCGTATTGGGCAGCATCGAGGGTCAGCTAGGTAATGATTTAAGGATCACTCCATGCGACTTTCAGAAGGGCGTTAAGACGCGTGTTCATTTCTGTGTATAACAGCGATAGTGATAGCAGTTGGAACTGCACCAAACTTGGCCATCTTAACACGTCTTGCATATTTGCTTCCTTTCATTGCATGAAAACTGGAGAAAGCAAAGTGTTATGTAACCACAATATAATCATTATATCCAACGCTCCTAATCTATGTGATTTAGATATCGCATGATCGCCGTTGCTTTGGAATAATGAGTTGATGTCTACGTCCATAAATCAGCAATCACGCCGAGTATCGTATCATCAATCCAGGAAATATAGCAACAACAATTTTTACTCTCCTTTTACATATTTATTGTTTGCTTGATCACACAGAGAGAGTGGCGCTTGAGACACAGAGAGGTGAATACTTTTATATTATTTCGCTTTGATATAAAACGGGTCTTGACTGTCGGACCAGTTTCACACGATATCTGGGAAAACGTGAAATATTACATTTGCACAGATGCCACTGTAAATGTAACATCCGTGTCAATTAGTACCCGTCGTTTCGAAACAATAATGCATATTGCGAATTTATTACTGGGCCAATATTCCGCACAATAATTAGCGCATTTTATTTTGCACAAATAATCTTCCCCAAAATTAAATCGGCAATATTGCTTCACCTCACCTTGGCGATACGAGCTCTGAGCAGACAATTGCTTTGTGAATTAGAAGACTATGCCAAAACAATGTTAATCTCTATCCTGATTACAATGAGAATTACAAATCTCAATTCACTATACGTTAATTAGTACATTTGACAATAAACTGAACTAGATTTATTTTTGATGGAAGCGTATTATTGCGTCGGCATTTAATTGATCATCGGACTTTGGGACGTACTTTTGACTCTCTACTCTTGCGAATGTATGCTTCTTGTTTATGTATGCATTCATGCTGAGCTTTACTTGCAGTTCCAGGATTTCGATTGAGTGTTGCCGCTATCATAACTCTAAGCGCGAGGAGCACATGATGTTTGCAGAAATCCCATCATTTTTCATTTTTACCAGAATTTGGACCTCGATTATTTGAAATTTTAACTCGAATTAACCAATAGGATAAAACACAATTTTACAAGGACGCCATTTCGACATGGTATTATTTGTTTTAATATACATGACAGGCTTTATTCAGGGCATCATTATTTCCGTTGTAAGGCAATACTGCAAATTGACAATTTGAAATCAGCAGATTATTCGGTTGGAAAGAAAGTCAGAATTAATTACTAATCGTTTTTATTGTTGGATTTTCTCTTTGCTTCCTTCTCAAGTATTAAAGTGAAGCGTGAATATGGGGTTGCCTGAAAGATTGAAAAATTTACTGAATGTTTCACGCTACATTTAATCAAATAATGTTTGCATTCGTTTTCGGCAATTCCTGAGGATATATTATTCCCTGAAATTACATGGAGAGTGAAATGACGAGATCACGATTTGAATAACTGCTGCACACTAACTGGGTATGTGCAAATCATTGATTAATGTTTTCCCGTATTTAATTCACAATATTTGCATTTTTTGTTAGAGAAAGAGAGACTGGCTAGAGTTCAAGAGGATATTGGTAAAGATGGTATTTAATTATTTATTTTATTCATAACATTTATTTTCATGTGTTAAGAAAAAATACAAAAAGTGAATGGAATACTTGTACGCTCAGGCAAAATCTATGGAGAAAACAGAGTGTTAGCCGATAAGGCAACGATAATCATTAAAATGTTTAGGAATGCATATCGTCTTCTACTGATTTCATGATTGTTCATAACAATTCCCGCCCACCAATGTGTGCACTTCTACATTCGCTATGATGTGATATCACGTGTATTGATAACGGTTCACTTTTTTCGACAGAGCAACTGCTGGCTTTAGAATTTCTCGGTAGTGTATAACCCTGAATTTACCAATCTCTAAAAATATGCAGAAAACTGCCATATTAACATTTTTTAAAATATACTTCGCTATTGTGCTTCGAGGACGAAATATGTCATATTTATAACTGTGTGTTACCTGAGACCTACAAAGGGTCACCGTTTTGGTTAGTCTTAATCTCGTTCGGCAACGAATATTGGTATAATGATTGTTGTTCACCACTTAATATCTGACGGACAGGATTTTATCGGCATTTTTATCAGTTCATGTCTCATATTTCCACCCATTGTAACTCTTCTGCCATTTGAATATTGTTCTTAAATTTAGGTGAATCTCTAATTCACATCCTTCATTCGCATAAAACATATTTTATCGTTAATATAAAGTCAGGCACAAAGACGAATGAAATGTGTTCACTGCATTCGTCGAAGCTGTTAATGTGAGCCTCAAAACAAATATCAGATTGGAGACGTGCTGCACAAACTGTCCATTTCAATCCCTGTATGGACATCTTAATGGAATCACGTCATACAATACTTTTGTAATTCTTGTCGCTTACCTTCAAGAATTATTCCAAAGAGTCCAAACAATAGAAGATCGACGATCAATTATTATGTGGCGTCATCAAATGATTCATAATAAATGCATTCTGTTAACATGGCCTTTGGAATAATTATGTCAATGTTGCCTGTCATTTAAGGTGAACAATGCGAGGAAGGCGATCCGCTCTTCATTCCTTGTGTTTGTACCTGTTTCAATTGACGTGAAAAGCCATTTAAGCTCCTATCATGATAGCAACACACCTGCAACGAATCGTTATTACAGACGTTATTTGCACAGTCACTTCCTTCGTTTTAACATTTTAATACAATGTTCAACAACCTTCTACAGAAATAAAAAGCCTCCGTGATAACTGCGGTAAGTGGGACATTTTAGCTATATTTCACGGGCGTTCGCTTCCTGCCTTTACTACAAAAGATTAAGTCAAGAGTGAAACATGAATGCCAATATGCAAAACGATAAAGGCAGCGTTTACCCAACCATCCATTCACCCATCCATCCATCGGTGTTTCCGTCCATCCGTACATCCGCGCACCTGTCCTTCCTGTCTGTTTGTACATCTGTCTGTCTGTCTGTCTGTCTGTCTGTCTGTCTGTCTGTCTGTCTGTCTGTCTGTCTGTCTGTCTGTCTGTCTGTCTGTCTGTCTGTCTGTCTGTGTGTCTGCTGTTACTCTGTCTGTCTGACTGTCTGACTGTCTGCCTGACTGTCCGTCTGTCTGTCTCCCGCCCTATCCATTAATCATCTATATTAAAGAGAAGCACATTAATTCAATTCTTGAACCTTTTTAGGCGCATCGCAACATATCGCACCGACAATAAAGTTAGTCCCATTCATGAACCGAATCCATGAACATGGTAAGACGCCATTCACAATGAGAAATTCTAAGTCTCAAGGGTCGATGACTTATTGTCATCTGTACCGGATATCACGTAGAAAATGGAAATTCTTAATTGACGCCGTTTCACTGGCACATTAGACGACACTATAATGACAATAATTAGTCTAAAGAAGGGTCTTGACACAAAAGGTCACCCGTTCCTTCTCTCTAGCCTATCCCGCTGAGTTACTCCAGCGTTGTGTGTGTATCGTAGCAATAACATAAAATGCATTAGTAGTTATTCGAGGTAAAGTAAATCGTAATAGTAGCAAAACGGCGGGGCACGAAGCACCCATTGTAGTAGAACGTCCGTACTTGATCTGCACCCTTGAATTAGGTGAGAAAGTGTAGTGCAAGATGGTTCTATAACCTGAAGAAATTATTCATTTCTGAGTAGACATTTCTACTCAATTGCCTTGATGTCAATTTTACCAAATATCAGTCGTGGACAACGCGCATTGAAGATGCCGTTATGAAGGCACGCTTCCAGTCCCCTCCGAGAATGAGGGCATTCGGCATGTCACAATTACTTTTACAGATGTCTGTATATGCATTATACAACACATACTGTCCGGTTGCATCACTGCTCTGTTTGGAACCAGGTTTACCCAAGATTCCAATTAATTTTAGCGAGTAGATTTAGCCCTATCCATCACGAAACTCAGTGCCTCACCGTCGACAGCGCGATGCATCGAAAATCTAGGGGACTACTGGCTTTAACATTTATAGCTAGTGTGTACATCTTGATATGTACAGCTCATCATACAAATGCCACATTAACGTTTTTGAATTCACTGTTGTCTTTCGCGGGTGCAAATATCCCCTCCTATCTAAATTTACTATGCATACTATGCACAGAATAGCCACCGTATGGTTGAATATTAATTTACCTTCCAAATACAAATTGGTAAAATAACAGGTTTTCCCCAAGCAATATCTGACTGAAAGGTCATCACTTAGGAACTCAGTCCGCATAGTGCATTCAGAATGTATTCAGACCGCCTCAATGTTTCCACATTTTGTTTCGTTACAGCTTTATTTTAAAATGGATATCTATTAAATTTTTATATCATCAATCTACACACAATACCCCAGAAGGAAGAAGCAAAAACAGGTGTTCAGAAAGATTTCGAAAGTAATTAAAGGAAGTAATAGAAATATCACATTTACATAAATAATCAAACTTTTTACTCGGTACTTTGTTGAGGCACATTTTGTAGCCATCACAGCCTCAAGTCATTTTGGTTAGGACACACCAGTATTTGGGTATTTCTCCCATTCTTTCCTGCAGATCCTCTCAATCTCTGTTAGGTTGAATGCGGAGCGTCAATGCACAGCTATTTTCAGAGGTGTTCGATCGGGTTCAAGTCTGAGCTCAGGCTGGGCCACTCAAGACTTTCACAGACTTGATACGAAGCCACTCCTGCGTTATCAAGGCGGTGTGCTTCTGAAAACGCGTTTGCTCACTGCTTGAATGCCATGCAGCAATAATATTGAATAGATTTCACTTGGTTCGTCGAGCAGCCAACGTAATCGAAGACTTCTCCCGTGCCGGTCATTCCTTCTTGCCCCCCCCCCTTCCTTTCTGGCAATATACGTAGGACCTTCACAACGTGCAGCTGCAGACGCATATCCCTCTGCCATCAGACTTCTGGTGGGCAATTTTATAAGCTAGCGGTTGTCCTCTAAACCGTTGCGACACTATCTCTAGAATTGTTGCACTACAATGCTGAGATTTGTATTCTGCCAATTGCACTTTCTCCTTTGTTATACCTATTGTACACGTGTTTGTGTCGATTGTATGTATGAGTAGAAGTATTTTGACTGATTCGGTACAGGTGACAATAATAACCATGGATACAAATGTAAAGATCAAACTTATTGGTCGATTCGATGCTATTTCAGTGCTTCATGAATTACTTCAGCCGTCACTGTTTATATTAACCAAACAACACAATGGAAACTGCCACACCATTTCGAGCGTTTTTATTGGATTTTGCAACAACATATTGCATTGGCCAACCAGCTTTCACGTTAACTGTTGATAATGCACTTTAAGTTCACAAGGATAATGTGTCTGATTATCGTGCTTCGATAACAATATTCAAACCTCTTTCAGTACACACACCTTTACCTTAATATTATGCAATCTAATATTTGGCCATCCGATACAATTATGTTTACAACGGCAAAAGGAATGTATTACAAATTATTTGTTAATATACATAGTTAAGGTTATGTATTATGAATATGATTCACGAAATACACATAACGATAAATTACACGTTCACGTTTGGTATCGTTATGTCAGCAGTTATTTGTTCTGATTCGTAGCAAAATTGAATTGCGCAGGTGCACGTGCATATGCGTTTCTATTTTTATAGTCGACATTACGCTTGAAGCGCTGCAAGATACGGTCTTCATCTTTTCAGTCGATGTTAAGTTCGGAATGGTAGATATTATACTTTCTAGACTTAATTATAACATATGAACACGCATTTATATGTGAGTGTGAAAGTTATGTGGATAATTAACGTCGCAGTGTAATAGTAGTCTCTCAAAGTAAATATAGTGGGAAATGGGCAGAACTTAATTATAACATATGAACACGCATTTATACGTGAGTGTGAATGTTGTGTGGCTAATTAACGTCGCGGTGTAATAGTAGTCTCTCAAAGTAAATATCGTGGGAATGGGCGAAGGGAATTTAGAAACGTCCCGCGTAAAAGCCAGAATTATATTAAGTACTTAAGTTACTCTGGAGTATCAGACAATAAATGAGTGAAGTAATGGATTTGCCAATGTTATTTAAGTATATACTTTATATTTAATAATCGATTCATTTAACTGTTCAGAGCAAAGACAATCTGAAAAGAATCTAAATGGAGGTCAGAAAAAAGAAAACATGTGGCACATATTACATGCAGACTGCATGTACAAACTATATTAATGAATATGCTTAAATCCGGTTTATAGACATGACTAATTCAAGGTTTCAGCATATAGGCATTGATTAATATTAAAATATATTTATTCTTTAAACTATATGCAACGAGTCGAATAATCAATCCAATTCAATTGCATGATTAGACATGTGTCAACAAACAAGATTCCAGCAATTCTGGTTAGCTGCTTGCTTGCATTCTCCGTTGGTTAACTCCGTTCACAGTATATGGGCATGTCAATACTTCACAAGGAGGAATATTGAATTGTATAAAATATTTTTAAAGAGCTTAATTTGTTATCTGCTGAATAGAACTGACTGAAATATTCCAAGGGCCAATAGTTTTATTCGAAATGTTTATTAAAATTATTGCCTGATATACATCCAGTGATATTATTATGGAATCTATCAATATTTGTTTTGGGAAAATGTTATCCTTTAATAATTTGGACCGACCTCGAGAGAGCAGCCGGGAACCTGCTACAGCGTCCCGTGTCATGTTACACCGGAATATCAGTCTATACACAAACTGTCGTGCCACAACGTTAAAAGTTTCAATCATTAAGACAAATATGTTGTCAACTAAATCACATCTAAAATAAACTAATTTAACTAATTTCGTCATCCACGATGCCTAACAGAGCAAAAACAGTACTGAACGACACTATTACTATTATATGACATGTTTCCCCACCAGACTGACACGGACCACGTTCTCAAATGCTTGTCCCAGCCTCGACCGTTTTCGTTTGTTCGCATTGTGAAACAACAGCAAATTTAGCCAATCGGAACATCGCAGACAGGAACTAACACAATCCAAAAAATGTGACATTTCCACAGTTCGCCAATAGTGTCAACATTCGAATACTGTAAACACAAAAGTACCATTGTTACAAACACTGGCAAATAATAACGTAATTTAAACAATGCTTGTTAAAACCCGTTTACCTAATGAAAACATCAGAAGCATTACCCTTAATCCAAAAAAAAAATCACACGCACATACTGGGTTATCATGATATTTCGCAAATGTGCAATAGGAGAGAACATCTGAAATCATGAGTCTCTCTTGCCTCTCTGTGCTGTGTGTGTTAGTCCTCCCCGTGACCGCGTACGTTTTCTCCGAGGTCTGCTTACGCTGCAAAAAAGTGGGATACAAGCTTGACTAAACCGATCAAATAAGAATACTGTGGAGTACGATCCCGAAATCAATGCGAGAAGCCAGGTGTAGTGGGAAGTACCTTTTTATTTAGATCTTTCAAGTCGCCAGGAAGTCCATTAGAGAAAGATGGCACTTAAAACCCTTGCCTTTAAACCTTCTGGTCAACGGCCGCCTCAGTACTGAACCATTCCCGTGCCGAGGGGTATGACTGTTAGGATGGCCCGAGCCTTGGGAGCAGCCGCAGGACCCCCCCCCCCCCCCCAGAACCCGAGGTACGAAATCACCGGCGGGCGCACAGCACGGCCGCACTGCGTGCGGAATTGCAGGAGCACAGGTGGAGGGACAGGTGGAGAGACCGGCGGGAGGACGGGCGGAGGGAGCCGTGAGGTTGGGGTGGCGCCCTCGAGGCCGAGGTCGGGCAACCAGCACCGGCTGGTCAATGTCTAGATATGCCGGATTCAACCGGTCAATTGACACGGTCTCCGTTGGCCCCCCATGTCCAACGCAAAGATCGTCTGCCCGTGTTGCAGCACACGGTATGGGCCCTCGTACAACCTCTGAAGCGGCGTCCGGTGGGCATCACGGCACAGGAAAACGTAGGGGCAGTCCCGGTGGGCTGATGGCACGTGTGGGCGAAATGTCCCTTGGCGGGACGTCGGCACGGATGCGAGCCTGCCAACTCGCTCGCGAAGGCACTGTAGGGTGGATGAGGGAGTTCCCTGTTGCCCGAGTGCCGACGGCATGAACTAGCCGGTCACCGTGAGCAGCAACCCGTATACGAGCTCCGCCGATGATGAGGCCAAATCCTCTTTGGGGGCAGTCCAGATGCCCAACAAGACCCAAGGCAACACGTTCATCCAGTCCGGGCCGCAGAATCGTGCCTTCAGCGCTGACTTAAGCTGCCGGTGGAACCTCTCCACCAGTCCGTTGCCTTGCGGGTGATAAGCTGTTGTGTGGTGCAACCGCACCCCCAACAAGTGAGCCATGGCCGACCACAGCTCGGAGGTGAACTGTGGCCCCCGGTCCGAGGAAATGTGTGCCGCCACCCCAAAGCGAGCAATCCAGTGCGCTGACAACGCACGAGCGCACGTAGCCGTTGACATATCAGCCAGGGGAATGGCCTCTGGCCACCTCGTGAAGCGGTCCACCATAGTGAGGAGATGGGTGATGCCCCGGGACGGCAGAAGAGGTCCCACGATGTCCACATGGATGTGGTCGAATCGCCGGTGAGGTAGGCCAAACTCCTGGAGAGGTGCCCGGACATGCCGCTGGATCTATGCCGTCTGACACGGAATGCAGGTTCGAGCCCAGTGGCCAACCTGCTTGCGTAGACCGTGCCACATGAACCGATCAGCCACCAGTGTCGTCATCGCCCAGATTGATGGGTGAGCCAGCCCGTGGATCACATCGAAAACCCTCTCGCGCCAGGCAGCAGGGATGATGGGGCGCGGCTGACTGGACGGCACATCGCACAAGATCGTCGCCCTTCCAGGACCGAGGGAGACATCCTCGAGGCGAAGGCCGGATATGGCAGACCGGTAGGCGGGCATCTCAGCATCTGTGAGCTGCGCATCCTCCAGGGCACAAAAGTTGATTCCACGTGCCACTGTGAAAACGGCGTCGATGGCGCGGCGGGAAAATGCGTTGGCCACCCAGTTCTCCTTCTCCTCGACGTAGCGAATTGATGTTGAATATTGTGAAATGTAGGCCAACTGCCGTTGCTGCCGTGCGGGCCAGGGGTCGGGAACCTTTCCCAGGGCGAAATTGAGCGGATTGTGGTCCGTGTATGCGGTGAACGGGCGGCCCTCCAGAATGTAGCGGAAATGGCACACTGCCAGGTACAGAGCCAGGAGCTCACGCTCGAACGCGCTGTATTTGGCCTGAGCGCGGTTGAGGTGACGGCTGAAGAAGGCGAGGGGCGCCAACCTCCGTCCGTCAGTTGCTCCAGCACGGCACCGACTGCAGACTCTGAGGTGTCCACCGTGAGAGCTGTCGGGGCATTTCCTGCGGATGCTCCAGCAGGACGGCCCGAGCAAGGGCTCCTTCGCACTGTCAAATGCTGCCACTGACGCGTTGGTCCACTAGACGTTCTTATGCTGCCCATCCGACAGAAGTTGATACAGTGGACACATGATGTGGGCCGCGGATGGCACAAAACAGTGATAGAATTCCACCATCCCGACAAACTCCTGCAGGCTGCGCAGCGAGTATGGACGGGGAAACCGACGGATCGCGTCGACTCTGTCCGGCAGGGGAATCACGCCTTGCGAAATCACGTGGTGTCCGAGGAAATCAATTTCTGTTATCCCCAAAACGGCACTTGGCGAGGTTGACAGGCAAGACATGCTCGCTGAGCCGCTGACAGAGCTGCTGGAGGTGGGCGCAGTGCTCCTGCTGCGAGCGGCTGGCCACCAGGATGTCGTCGAGGTAGACAAAAACAAAGTCCAGGCCGCGACACACCCCGTCCATCAGGCTTTGGAATGCCTGATCAGCATTATTGAGGCGGAACGGAATCCGCACGAATTCATAGACGCCGAACGGTGTGATGATCGCCGCCGTGGGTACATCCTCCGGGTGGACCGGGATCTGGTTATAAACCCGTACCAGATCCACATTGGAGAATATAGTAGCCCCTGCCAAAATGGACGGCCAAGTCCTGGATGTGGGGTACGGGGTATCGATCTGCAGTTGTTGCGGCATTCAGCCGCCGATAATCCCCGCAAGAACGCTAGCCCCTGCTTGTCTTAGGGATCATGTGGAGTGGGGACGCCCATTGGCTGCTTGAAGGGCGGACGATCCCCAATGACTCTATTGTGCGTAATTCCTGCTGTGCCAGACGTAGTTTATCCGGCGGCAGTCGGCGTGCTCGTGCATGGAGTGTTGGGCCAGTAGTTTGGATGAAATAAACCACCCAGTGACTGGGGGTCGAAGAGCGAAACTGCGGGGTCAGGATATTTGGAAATGCGGCTAATACGCTGGCGAAGTGGGAATCCACTGACGACAGAGGGCGTCCCACCGGCTCATCCAATCGCAGCGTGATCGGCCCCATCGTGGCGGCGTTGACCAAACGCTGATGCCTGACGTCCACTAGGAGGGAATGGGAATGGTGAACTGCCACGAGAAATGGCAGGAGCCGAACACGATCGGGACGTGCGGATGGGGCTGCCATTCGCCGCGGTGAGAACGGACCCCCGTTTATCGGAACGAATGTCGGCCAGCAAAGGGGGCAGGACGCACAGCTCTACCCCGGTATCGACGAGGAGGCGGGTCCTGGAGAGCCCATCCCAGGCGAAGAGTTGGTGGATCTGGCCTGCAGCCGTGGGGACTATTGGCAACCGGCCCAGGCGTTTAGCGGGAACGTGCACGGCTGACAGCATCTCCGTGCTGCAGCGCCGCAGCGCTTGTGGTAATAGCACCAGCGCCTTCTGCTGGGGGCGCTTGCAGCTTGCTAGCGCTGGACTGCAGGTGCAGTACCCGATACGGCCGCGGGGGGCGATCTTATCGGCCTCCCGGATGCAACTGCAACTCCTTCCACAGCTCCCCGCCCCACCGAGGAAATCGGGAGCTGCCGTAGTGACGTCATCGGAGCGTGCCGTCAGCGTGCCTGGCAACGGCCAGCGCGTTGACGCCATCAGAGCGTGCCATCCATAGTGCGTCACCTTGCCTGGCAACGGCCAGCTCGTTGACGTCATCAAGGCGCGCCATCCACAGCGCGTCGGCGCGCCTACCGAGGGCCCTGAGGTCTGCGAAGGAGACGTCCGTGAGCTGAAGGCGGATGTTGGCCGGCAGCAGATGCAGGTAGATATATTCGGAACGTGTCCAAAAGATTCTGAAAAGGGATGGAGAGGAGCCTGATGTTGTGGTACACATAGGTACCAATGACATAGGCAGAAAAAGAGACGAGGTGCTCAAGGGAGAATTTAGGGAGTTGGGGGAAAGTTAAGGAGAAGGAATTCAGAATTACTGCCTGTGCCGCGTGACAGTGAGAGTATGAATGGAATGAGGTGGAGGATAAATTCGTGGCTGAGGGACAGGAGCAATGGGCAGGGATTCAAGTTTCTTGATCACTGGGACCTCTTTGGGGAAGGCACGATCTGTAGAAAAAGGACGGGTTGCACTAGAACCCGAGGGGGACCAATATCCAGACAGGGAGATTTGCAAAGTCTACTGGGGAGACTTTAAACTAGAAAGGCTGGGGGGAGGGACTCGTGTAGAGGGGGCTAGGGGACAGGGTGTGGGGCAAGAGGCAGAGAAGGGAAGCACTCGGACCCAAAATGTAGGCGAGAAAGAGGAAAAAGATAATACACAGAGAATAAGGGAGGGTGGGTTTCTAAAATGTATATATTTTAATGCTAGGAGCATTGAAAGGAAGGTGGATGAACTTAGAGCCTGGATTGACACCTGGAAATATGATGTTGTGGCAATCAGTGAAACATGGTTGCAGGAGGGCTGTGATTGGAAACTAAATATTCCAGGATTTCGTTGCTTCACGTGTGATAGAATTGGAGGGACCAGAGGTTGAGGTGTTGCATTGCTTGTCAGAGAGGATATTACAGCAGTGCTTTGGCAGTATAGATTAGATGGCTCGTTTAGCGAGGCTATTTGGGTGGAACTGAGAAGGAGAACGGTGTAGCAACACTTTTAGGGGTGTATTATAGACCGCCAAATGGGGAGCGACTATTGGAAGAGCAAATATGCAAGGAGATAGCAGATATTAGTAGTAAGCACAAGGTAGTGATTGTGGGAAATATCAATGTTCCAAAAATAGACTGGGAAACTCATTCTGTAAATGGGCTGGATGGTTTGGAGTTTGTAAAATGTGTGCAGGATAGTTTTTCGCAGAAGTACATAGAGGTATTGACCAGAGAAGGGGCAGTGCTGGACCTCCTGTTAGGAAATGAGGCAGGTCAGGTGACGGAGGTATGCGTCGGTGAGCACTTCGGGACCAGTGATCACAATACCATTAGTTCCAATATAATTATGGAGAGAGTCAGAACTGGACCTAAGGTGGAGATTTTTGATTGGAGAAAGGCTAACTTTGAGGGAATGCGTAAGGATTTAAAAGGAGTGAAATGGGACACTTTATTTTATGGGAAGGATGTAGAAGAGAAATGGCGGACATTTAAAGGGGAAATTGTAAGAGTACATAAACTTTATGTCCCTGTTAGGTTGAAAGGAAATAGTAAAAATTGGGAAGAGCCATGGGTTTCAAGGGAAATTGGACACGTTTCGATAAAAGAGAGATATCTACAATAATTATAAGAGGCATGGAGTGATGAGGTGCTAGAGGAGTACAAAGAATGTAAAAAAAATCTTAAGAAATAAATTAGGAAGGCTATAAGAAGATATGAGGTTGCTTTGGCAAGAAAGGTGAAAGTAAATCCAAAGGGTTTCTACAGCTATATTAATAACAAAAGGATAACGAGGGATAAAATTGGACCATTAGAGAGCCAGAATTGACAGCTATCTGCAGAGCCAAAAGAGATGGGGGAGATATTGAACAATTTATTTTCTTCGGTATTCACCAAGGAGAAGGATATTGAACTCTGTGAGGGGAAAAAAGAAGAGTAGCTAAAGGAATATGAGATGCAAAGAGGAGGAAGTACTGACATTTTTGAAATATATAAAAGTGGATAAGTCTCCAGGGTGTCCTGACAGGATATTCCATAGGACATTGAGGGAAGTTAGTGTAGAAATAGCAGGAGCTATGACAGAAATATTTCAAATGTCTTTAGAAACGGGAATAGAGCCGGAGTATTGGCGTACTGCGCTTGTTGTTCCATTGTTTAAAAAGGGTTCAAAGAATAAACCTAGCAATTATAGACCTTTTAGTTTGACGTCAATGGTGGGCAAATTAATGGAAAGGATACTTAAAGATAATATATATAAGCATCTGGATAAACAGGATCTGATCAGGAACAGTCAACATGGATTTGCGCCAGGAACGTCATGTTTGACAAACCTTCTTAATTTTTCTGTAGCGGTTACTAGGGAAATTGATGAGGGTAAAGCAGTGGATGTTGTGTATATGGATTCCAGTAAGGCCTTTGGCAAGGTTCCCCATGGAAGGTTGGTTAAGAAGGTTCAATCTTTGGGTGTTAATGGCGGAGTAGCAAGATGGATTCAACAGTGGCTGAATGGGAGATGTCAGAGAGTAATGGTGGATGGCTGTTTGTCAGGTTGGAAGCCGGTGACCAGTGGGGTGCCTCAGGGATCTGTGTTGGGTCCACTGTTGTTTGTCATGTACATCAATGATCTGGATGATGGGGTGCAAAATTGGATAAGTATGCAGATGATACTAAGATAGATGGTGTTGTGGATAATAAAGTAAATTTTCAAAGTATACAGAGAGATTTGGGCCATTTGGAAAAATGGGCTGAAAGATGGCAGATGGAGTTTAATGCTGATAAGTGTGAAGTGCTACATCTCGGCAGGACAAATCAAAATAGGACGTAAATGGTAAATGGTAGGTAATTGAGGAACGCTGTGGAACAGAGATATCTAGGAATAACTGTCCATCGTTCCCTGAAGGTGGAATCGCATGTAGATAGGGTGGTACAGAAAGCCTTTAGTGTGCTGGCCTTTGTAACTCGGAGCATTGAATATAGGAGTAGGGAAGTAAAGTTAAAATTGTACAAGGCATTGGTAAGACCAATTCTGGAGTATGATGTACAATTTTGGTCGCCTAATTATAGGAAGGATGTCTACAAAATAGAGAGAGTACAGAGGAGACTTACTAGAATGTTGCCTGGGTTTCAGCAACTATATTACAGAGAAAGGTTGAACAAGATAGGTCTTTATTCTTTGGAGCGCAGAAGGTTAAGGGGCCACTTGATTGACGTCTATAAAAATGATGAAAGGGATAGACAGAGTTGACGTGGACAAGCTTTTCCCATTGAGGGTAGGGAAGATTCAAACAAGATGGCATGACATGAGAATTAAGGGACAGATGTTTAGGGGTAACGTGAGGGGGAACTTCTTTACTCAGAGGGTGGTGGCTGTGTGGAATGAGCATCCAGCAGAAGTGGTGGAGGCAGGATCGATTTTAACATTTAAAAGTAAAGTGCATAGATATGTGGATGGGAAGGGAATGGAGGGGTGTGGTCTGAGTGCAGGTAGGTGGGACTAGGGGAAAACAAATGGTCGGCAAGGACTGGAAGTGCAGAGAAGGCATGTTTCCGTGCTGTAATTGTTATATGGTTATATGGTTATTCGAATAGCAGGCACGGCGTGTGCCCATCCAACAGCGCGAACATCTCCTTCAGGAGGCTCGATGGCCGTCGGTCGCCTAGGCCCTCCATATGAAGGAGCCTGGCAGCGCGCTCCATCCTGCAGAGACCATAAATCTCGAGCAGGAGCTCCTTAAGGCCGCGGTATTGCTCGGTGGCCGCGGGGTCAGTGATGAAGTCTGTGACCTCTTCGACCGTGTCCTGGTCAAGGGCCCCCACCAAATAATAGAAACGAGTGTCGTCGACCGTTATTCCCCGCAGGTTGAATTGGGCCTCCGTCTGCTGAAACAGATGTGCGGCCGGGTGGTCCAAAAGAGACAGGGCCGGGTCGGCATTTGAGAAGGAAGAATGTGCTTTTTCTCCATCATGATGGAGCGTCGGGGTCACCAATGTGGAGAACGATACCGAAATCAAAGCGAGACGCCAGGTGTAGTGGGACGTACCTTTGTATTTATTTCTTTCAAGTCGCCAGGAAGTCCATGAGACAAAGATGGCACCCAAAACCCTTCCCTTTAAACCCTCTGGTTAAGGGCCGCCTCTGGCTGAACCATTCCCGTGTCGAGGGGTTTGACCGTTAGGATGGCCCGACACTTGGGAGCCGCCACAATACAAATGTTCAACTACTGTTCGTATTTGAATAAACTACCAGCAATTTCGACGCTTACTGAAAACCTCTAGTAATATCTCCGACGTTTGATTTAAGTCAAACATTTCTCTGGAAACATTAACGATGGATGAACAACATCAGAAAATATTGCTTTATCTTTAGTTTTAAATACTATATCTCCGCCTTCTACCATTTCTCGTCATTTGTCTTAATACGGCAAACGCATTGGTGTGATCTGCAAACATGCCGGGAAAATTGGATATGATTGTATCGTCCTGATTGAAAGGAAGTATAGTAGGGACCGAGAATGCATCATTCCGGGGCACCAATGATAAGAATTAATATGGCAGGGTTGTGTTGTCACATATCCTCATTGCCTGTAATCTATGGGTGAGAAAGACGAGGATTCAATGTGTTATGTCATTGGTCCAGGTGTTTGGAGGTGAGTTTGGATTATGGTATGATGTTCAACGTGGAGTCACAGTCGATAAGTAGGACTCCAACCTTGTTGTCTAGGTTTTCCAGGGATAGAGTTAAAACCAGGGAGATGGAATCGGCAGAGGAACCTCTGCAACGCTAAGCAAACTGCAGTTGGTCAGTGTTGTCTGGGAGGCTGCATACAAGTGGGGCATTGTTGATTAAGAAGGACAGGCGATGTTTCTTCAGGAATCATGCTGAAGATCCGTAAAGAGCATGAATTTGTTCATTACTTAAGCGCGGTTTTCATCTTCACTCTTTAGTCCATATTTTATGAATTAGATGTATTTGATCTTTGCTACATTGTACACTCCCGATATCAAAAACGCAGTGATGCATTATTAACGGAAAATACGTTTAATTCCATTAGACAAGAGGATTGGTCGAGACAAGAAAAGTAAGAACAAACTAGCATTACATTCATCGTCGAATTTACTCCCTATACGTGAACACCCTTCGGATGTACCCATCAATAAACGCTTTGCTGCAATAACACGGGAGCGTAAGTGTATAAAACATCGGGTAACATCGCATTCTTGCGGATTTCAAATGCTAGCACCTGGGTAAAAACCAGGCACGTGCCGTGAAGAATTATTCAGGGTAGGCAGTCTTTTTAAAAAAAATCTTAATCCGCGCATGCGCAGATTGTTCTCTTCGTAAAAAAAATGAGTATCAATTTAATTTTACCAAGGCTTCTCAATCTCCTTCATTTTCTAATCACTGAATGGGTGGGGGACGGAGGATGAAGGCAGGTGGAGAGATGGTGGGGAAAATCGGGAGCACACCGGGACGTTGAATCAGCTGACATCTTATTGAATGACAATACTACTTCAAGGGTCCAGTTGGAGGGAGAGTTTATTTCACAGCGTGTGGAGAGTCTGTGCCAGGGGTTAAAGATGCGGGGAGGGCAGGAGTGTTGAAGAGGAGGAGGGTCAGAGATCATGTCAGACTCACTCACCGCTGCCGCAGCCCTCCGGGCACGGACAGCAGAACTGCCCGCCACTTCCGGGGATAGAAGCAGCTCGGGTGCTTGCAGCCGCCGGGACCCGACAACAGATCCGGCTGCCACTTCAGCGCCTTCTGCCAGCCCGCTTACCTCTGGTAGTTCTGTCCGTCTGAACATCTCTCACCTGCCGCTCGCCGGCTTCGCTCATGTCAACCTGAGTAACCTCAACTGGTCCCGTGAAAGCGCTGTCGGAATTCGAAGATTTGCGGGATGCCGGCCGGCGAGAGATGTTCAGTCGGAGAGAACAGCCAGAGGAGACAGGGACTAGCAGACGGGGCTGCAGTGGCATGGTCCCGGCGGCCACTTAAAGTCAGTCACCCGAGCTGCTTCCTTCCTCGGAAGTGGCGGCCAGTTGTGCTGTCTGCGCCCGGAGCGCTGCGGCAGCCGTCCAAGCTAATTCTCTCCCCAACCACAATAAAATCATATAGCAATTACAGCAAGGAAACAGGCCATCTCCGCCATTTTACTCCGTGCCGAACACTTACTCTCACCTAGTCCCATCTAGCTGCATTCAGACCGGAGCGTGGCAAGTGGGTTCCTGACCCCGAACCTCTCCTTCATTACGCCAGACTCCCCAAACACTGTGAACGGAGCTCCCCCCCCCCCCCCCCCCCACAGCCCGGGAAATACAGTATTTATAAAAAATATGCACCAAGAAATGCACTTACCACGTTATTAAGTCTATTCTTCACTCTTTGTTTCCTGAGAAACTATTAAAATAATGGCAATCCACATTCGAAAATCCCGCCAAGAAACTCGCGCTGGGCATGCGCAGTACTGCAAAGGCAACATTTCTGCTGCCTTCTGCTCCCCTTGAAACTGACACTTCAGGCAGCGCTGACGGCCCGTGGGCTGCATAGAGCTTCGCGTGTTACAAGCGCTGCGGATGAAAGGCACGGAGAATTGAGGCAATGGCAATGCTGACTAGTAAATATTACTTAAATATTACTAAATAAACTACTTTTGTAAATTGTCTTATTCATCGTCTACTTATCATATACTATTAAAACCGCGCGCGCGCGTACGCGTGTGTGTGTGTGTGTGTGTGTGTGTGTGTGTGTGTGTGTGTGCGTGCGTGCGCGCGTGCCTGCGTGCGTTTGTGCGTTTGTGCGTGTGTGTTATGATTTCGTCTTTGAGGCACAGCTCCTCAAAACCCGACGTCGAAACGTTGAAAGTTCCGGTCGCGATTTACCTGATGAAATTACATAATCCGGAAGAGAATTACCTCATGATTTCAAAAATCCCAACATCTGTAAATTTGGTTCATTATATCCCGAGTGTTTTACTAAAATCGTTCGCAAATCCGCCTTTCATTCAAACCTAACCACTAGCCAGTTGATGACATAACATGCCTTTGCTCGTGGCCCAACTGGTTCGTGGGCAGCCCCCCCCCCCCCCCGGCTCTGGATTAAAGCATCTGCTGTCAATGCTGCGCCTGCACTGTTTTCCACTAGTTACGTCCCGCCCCCCCCCCCCCCCCCCCCCCCCCCCCGTTCTTCAAAAGGTGCGGAAAGAACGAGCATTTTCTGCAGATCCGGAGGTCTCCGGCGCTCACCGGCGCTCTCGAGCTTTTGAAAAGCTTTCTCCTCGCGGCCTGCGCAGCGAGTGAAGTCAAGCCCCTCCCCGCCCCCTCTCTCCCGCTGTTAACCGATCCTATCCTGCTCCTCCCCCCGCTGCTGCGCACTCCGTGTTTCCAGATATTCGGGCACTGTACTCACTGTTTTTTTACTCTCTCTCTCTCTTTCTCTCTCACTCTCTCCAGGCCATCTCCGCTTTTCGCAACACACTCACCCCCCGGCGCCCCTCCACCCCCTCCTATTCTCACCCCCTCATGTCTCCTCAACTCCTTTCTCCCCACCTCCTCTCTCCCCCCACCTTTCGCCCCCTCATCTCCCCCCACTCATTTCCCACCTTCTCTATCCCCATCTCCTCTTTCCCCATATCCTCTATCCCCACCTCCTCTCTCCCCACTCCTCTCTCCCTACAGCACCCCCCCCCTCTATCCCCCGTACCCCCTTCTCTCCCCCTCGTCTCTCATCCCACCTCCTCCCTCCCCACTCATCTCCCCTCTTTACGATCTCTCACTCCTTCCTCCCACCTCATCCCTCTCTTCCACTCCTCTCTCCCCCTCCTTCCTCCCCTCCCGGTACCCTACTGTCTTTCATCCCTTCCCCCTCACTCCCTCTGCTCTCTCTCCCCTTCTCTCTCTCCCACTCCTCTCTCTCCCATCTCTTTCCGCCACTCCCTCCCGCTTTTCACTACCACCACTCCCCTCCCATTCCCCTCCCTCCTCCCTCCCCCACTCCCCTCCCTCTCTCCCCTCCCCTGCTCCTCCCACATCCACTCCCCTGCCCCCTCCATCTCCCCCCCCTCCCTTCCCACAACCCCCCTCTCCCTACTCCACACTATCTCTCCATTCCCCCCTCTAACCCCTCCTCACTCTACCCCTCCCCTCTTTTCCACCATCCAGTCCTTCCCCACACCTCTCCACTCACTCCCCTCCCCCTCTGCCCTCCCCACCTCTCCCCATGCCAATCTCCCCATCCCTCTCCTCTCCCCATTCTCACCCCCCTCCACCTCACACCCCCCGCTCAGCCGCACTCCCCTCCCACTCCTCCCCTCCCCCTCTATCTCTCGCTCTTCCCCACAAGCTCCCAATCCCCACTCTATCCGCTATCCGCCATCTTCCCCCACTCTCTCTCCCCCTCCCCCTCTCTTCCCCCCTAAAGCCATACTCCAGTCCCCTCTCTCCGTCCCCCTCCCCCTCCCCCCCCCCCTCTCCTCGCCCACTTCCCTCCCCCCTCCCTACTCCCAAACCACTCCCTCCGCTCCCCCGTCTCCCCTTCCCCCACCCACAGCCGCCCTTTCCCTCTCTCACTCCCCTCCACAGCCCCTCTCACCCCGCTCCCCCCTCCCTACCCTTTATTTGACGCTGCAGCCCCCCCCCCCCACACCAACTCCCCAACCGCGTGTTGAGGGAACAGGACCCAACTGATCCCCCTGGTCTTGTAATTTCACTGAACATATAAGGTTTACCGGCAAGCATATGTTATAGTTATAATTTTCAACATACTGGTGATTGTGTTTTATTTTCAAAACATTGTTTGGGAAAACGAAATTTATATTCACGGAGAATGTATGACCTCTGTTCATATGTGTAGTGAATTCCAGCAATGCTGATTTTTGTCTCTCCGGCCATGGTGTATTAAAGTGGAATCCGAAGCAAGAGTTTACGGTAGGTCTCATACGAGTATTTACATTACTTTCACATTGCGAGATACAAACAGAATGGCATACCATTCGGTTACGCAACTGTAATCTCAATAGTTACGTTCGATTTACGATATGCCACTCAGCAAATGGACCGTTCCCCCAAGTTCCATATGGGCAGAATTCGTTGCAGGCGGGATGTGGAAGATGAATTCCCCAATTTTGAAATATTCTATTCTCCTCTGGCTTGTAATAACCTGCCTTTTGAGCACCATTGGAACTCAGAAAATCAGTGTTCATTTAACCTGCTCCGTTTGACGGTCGCAGTATATTAAGACGCAGTAACGTAATTATGCAGCTAAATTGCAAAGCACCAATCCTGAAGTTATATGTTCTATTTTCAAAAGAGGGCCATGACTGGAATTATAACGGAAACAATAGCTCATTCGCATTTCCGTTATTATGTCCCACTTCCATGTGAGGCCTGGCGTTTTCGGTTGTCGGGTGCAGCGGAATACTGTTTGCGGTCCATGTTCCGTTTCAAGGAATAATATTTAGTTCAGCTTCCGGAACATCCCCGATGCCCCGTGAAACCCCCGTTGTCTTATTGTTTAAAGCATAATCGCGTTGTTGTAAAGTTAAATGAAGACTACATCCCATTTCAAAAGTTATCAACACATAAGGAGAAATACAAATTTGTGCAAATATAATATTGGACATGCTTCCTGAAAACGACCGTTGATTCAAATGAAACAAATTGATCAATATTATCTTATCTAGCCATGGCTGGTGTAAAATTGAGGTCGGAAGATAATGCATTCATCCAAGTCATGAAGGACTAGAAATATGTCAGAAGTTACCCAAGGGTTGAACTCTAAGTGTGGAACAAAAATGACGTCGCCAGCTCTCCACACTTACCAATGCTTCTATGGGCAATATATTAACGCGGACGTTTGATTGCCCACGAGGCACTTTGGAACACAACTCCGAGCACAGATTAAGAATATATAACCGACTAGTTGCAGTGTTATATTGACACTTAAATCCGATGTGTGGTGACGTTTTTGAAGTAAAATCGATGAAGATGGTGGCCGATTAGGAAAAGGGGAGATGCAGCGAGACCTGGGTCTCATGGTACACCAGTCATTGAAAGTAGGCATGCAGGTGCAGCAGGAAGTGAAAAAAGCGAATGGTATGTTAGCTTTCATAGCAAAAGGATTTGAGTGTAGGAACAGGGAGGTTCTACTTCAGTTGTACAGGGACTTCGTGAGAACACACCTGGAGTATTGCGTACAGTTTTGGTCACCAAATCTGAGGAAGGACATTATTGTCATAGAGTGCAGAGAAGGTCCTCCAGACTGATTTCTGGGATGTCAGGATTGCCTTATGAAGAAAGACTGGATAGACTCGGTTAATACGCTCTAGAATTTAGGAGATTGAGAGGGGATCTGATAGATACTTACAAAATTCTTAAGCGGTTGGATAGGCTAGATGCAGGAAGATTGTTCCCGATGTTGGGGAAGTCCAGGACAAGGTGTCACAGCTTAAGGATAAGGGGGAAATCCTTTAAGACCGAGATGAGAAAGACTTTTTTCACACAGAGAGTGGTGCGTCTCTGGAACTCTCTGCCACAGAGGGTAGTTGAGGCCAGTGCAATGGCTATATTTAAGAGTGAGTTAGATGTGGCCCTTGTGGATAAGGGGATCAGAGGGTATGGAGAGAAGGCACGTACAGGATACTGAGTTGCATGATCAGCCATGATCATATTGAATGGCGGTGCAGGCTCGAAGGGCCGAATCGCCTACTCCTGCACATAATTTCTATGTTTCTATGTTTCTAAGAATGTAATGCTCCTCTGTACTTACTTTTCTTGTCACGACCAATAATGTCGTCTAACTGTCGTCGAGTTAAACGTATTTCCATTTGGATCGTCACCTATATCGTGGCAGAACACCAATGGTTCCTCTGGAATATACCTGACAGTCTTCTACTGCAAAACCCAGGCCCATTCGGATGATATAATAAACAGGATGTTGCGTTGCGATCGACAGTTAACTCGGCAATGCTCGGTTTGGTTGAAAATATATATGCACTATGGGGAGTATAGTTGGGGACCGATAATACATCCTTGTGGCGCACCACTGTTGACAATTATTATGGGAGACATCTTGTTATCTAGCCTCACTACCAGTTGTTTTTGGATCAGAACGACGAGGATCCACTCCTGGAGGGGGGGGGGGGGGGGGTGCGGGGTGGAACGTCGTAGGTCCATGTGTTTAGCGATGAGTTTGGATTTGCATATTGTGTTGAAGGCGGATTTGCAATCGATTTATAGGCGGATTTGCAATCGATCGTTGTTGTGGAGGTGTTCCAGAGATTAGTTTAAAATCAGGGAACTTGAGTCTGCAGTGGACGATTTGCGGCACTAAGCAAACAGCAGTTGATCAAGGCTGTACTGCAGACTGCGGAAATGTGCGGAACTAGGGATAATGCACATTAGGCTGTCGGCGATTCTTTAAGATTCGTGCGGAAGACCACGAGCATGAATTTGCTGATTATTTCGGGGCGGTTTTCATGTTCACTATTTATTCCATATTTTATAATTTAGATATATTTGTTCCGTGACACATGTGTCAACATATTTAGGTCCTGGACGCGCACTTGCGATGTCAACAAAACAGCAGTGGTATATTGTTAATTGAAAATATGTTTAACTACTTTAAACGACAGTATTGTTTTACATGACAAGAAAAGCAAGTACAAAGGAGCATTATATTCATCAACGGTTTTACATCATATACGTCACAGCACTTCGGAATAATGTACCAATAAATGCTTTGATGCAATATTACGAACAGTAAGGAATATAATTCATCTGGTCCCGTCGCATGCTTGCGGAATTTAAATTAAAGCACGTGGGTAGAAGCAGACTGAACAGTCAGACAAAGTGCGATCTGGACCCATTCACCAAATTGCAGGAATCGCAATGCAGTTGGGCCAATTGCTACTTAAATATTATTAAACCTGCAGCTGCGATTTTTTTTATTTAATTTCTAAATAAAGACTCAACCATTAAGTTTACTGGCGGACTAAAACTAACTAAAATCTGTGCTTCCAGGGAATGAAAGGCCCCTGTTCATACCAGTAGTGAATTATAGCAATGTTGATTTCCCTTTCTCTTGTGCAATGGATTTTATACAGAGGAAACAAGAGTTGATGGTAAGACTCATACGAGTGTTTATTTTGCTTGCACTTTGCTACCAACATGCATAAATGCATACCGTTAGTTTACTCTTACCTGCAGCTGAAATCACAGTATGTAAATTCGGATTAATATATGACGCCCAACAGATGGACAGTTCCCACAAGATGTAAATATGCTGAATTCACCTCCTGACATGGTGTGGAATATTGAATTGATAATTTTGAAATATTGTATTCGCGTCGGGATTCGGGCTTGCAATAATATGTTTTTGCGCTTCTCAGGAAACGTCAGTTGATCCAGGCTGTCTGGAGTTGCAGAAATGTGCGACCTTCTTGAGTATGCCGTTTAGGCTGTCGATGCTTCTTTAGGAATCGTGCTGTAGATTTACCTCATTACTTCAGGGCGGTTTTCATAATGACCGATATGTCGATATCTTGATTCGGCGACACATATGCTCAACGTATCTCGGCCGTTCAGCCGCACTCAGGATCTCAAGAAATGTCAAGGGCAGATTGTTAATGGAAAATACTTTTAAATCCGCTAGTGGACAGTTTTGGTCATGTCAAGAAAAGTAAGTACAAATCAGCATTCATTTCATCATCGATTTTACTTCATATACGTCATCAAATATCGGATTTATCAAACAACTTGTCTAGGTGGGACCAGTAGGGTCCCAGTCACCCTGTGATTAACGGCAAATAATCATAGCCGGTGCCGGAAGGGGCGTTTCCTTCATGGTGAGATACAGGAGAGAACTCCAATCTGCTGGTCTCACGATTTTTAAACCTTCATAACTTCTTCCGATCGGAACAAAACTCGGTGCGCTTAGAGCAGAGGAAACGGTAAGTAAGGTGGCGAGTGGTCCTAGCGATATGCAGTAGAATTTTGCTTAAATTTAAATTAAACGCAGAACGGAAGTGGTCAATATGTGAGTTGTGGTAATAGTATACATAATTACCTTCCTCCTATAACACTGAATACTAAGGGATGGAAAAAGTTCACCAAATTACATCAATCGCAATGATATTGGGTCGTCAGCGACTTAAAAGTTATATTCCAAATCTACATCTGCAACTTTTCATCTCCATTGACTAACTGCATCGTCTAATTTGACTGAACTATAAAGTTTATGGGCGGACGTGTCGGAAATAAAATTTTCAACGCAGTTGACTTTTTTGATTTTCTTACAAAAATGCCTTGACAAACTGCTCACGGAGAAAGTAAGGTCCCTGTTCATATAAGTTATGAATTGTAGCAATGTTGATTTCCTTTTGACTTGTGCAATGGATTTTACAGCGAAAGCCGAAACCAAAGACGACCGTAAGTCTCGTACTCGTGTTTCCATTATTTTCCATGACCAGCAACAGACAGAAGGCGATACCGTTCGTTTAGACATACACTCAGCTGAAATTACATTATGTTCATTCGAATTATGATATGACACACATCAGATGGACAGTTCCCCCAAAGTATAAATGTGCAGTATTCTCTTAAATATTATTAAATTGTTACTTCAGTTTCATTCGACGCGGGATTCGAGCTTGTAAAAATCTGTAGGAAGGAATTGCAGTAGTTGGTTTAGAACGAAGATAGGCACAAAATACTCGAGTAAGTCAGCGAAACAGGCAACATCTCTGGGTGCTGTATGAAGACCCGAGTGATCTATGTTGCGTTCAGTGTCATTTAGGACTCACAGAGGGGCTGTGTTTATCTCAATTTGGTCCGCTCGACAAGCGTTTAATTTTATGACGCAGCATAACAATTATGCAGGTAAATTGCTAAGCCACAATCTAGACGTTATATGTTCTAATCTCACTAGATGTAATGACTGGAATTTACATTGAAACATTTGCTCACTCGCATCTCCGTGATAATTTACGACTTCCATTTATGGCCTAGCGCCCTCGGTGGCCCGCCTCAGTGGAGGACTGTCTGAGGTGCAACTTCCATTTCAAGGAACAATATTTAGGTATGCGCCGACAGCACGCCCGTGGACTCGTGTCAACTTGTTCTTCTTTAAAGCATAGTCGATTGCCTGTGTCATTAAATGAAGATTACATTCAATTTCAAAAGTAATTAGCACATACATTTAAATGAAAGAGATTGTGTATACGGATAACCTGACATTTTTTTCTGAAAAAGACCGTTGATTCATTTCAAACAACGTGATCAATATTTTCTTATCAAGCCAAGGCCTGCGTAAAACTGACGTCTGAAGATAATACGCCCATCCAGCGCATATTACGACCTCGAAATACGTCAATAGTTAATCAACGATAGAGCTCAAAAATATGTTTCTGCACTCCAGCTTCACCATTACCCCCTAGATAGGTTGGGGAACACGACAAGTCCACTTGCCATCTGCCGAGCAGCGGAAAATAATATATCCGACTACGTTTCAGTTTTATATTGTACTCACTTATCAGATTCTGCATTTTGCATAAAAACCTATATCACGGCAAAATACCAATGGTTGCTTTGACATATACCTGACAGCCTTCTTCTTAAATCCAGGCACATCTGGATGATGAAATAGGCAGGATTCAGCGTGAGCAACACTACTAACTCTGCAATGATCGCTTTGTTATTCTGAATGGGCAAGTTTAATCCCGTACGTGCACATTTGCAATTTTTTGGCAAATTTAATGTTGAGGGGAATATCTGGATATTGTAGTCACAAGGCATAAAATTATTTGCTTTGATTTGTCACCGATGCGTGTTCTATTTCATCCCGGTATGACTTCTGTGCCTTTCAACACCACAGTGCGCTTCCATTTCTCAAACAACGATCCTTGTCAATATGTTATTTTTTTCTTTAGAAGCGGAAGCCGTTTTCGGGCAGCTTGGTAAGTAGTACTGCCATTAAGCATTTACACTTAGTAATATATAAACCGTGCATTTGAATGCAAGTTCAAGTAACTTTCAGTAATGGCCATTGGGAGAATGAAAATGTCAAAGGCAGGACTATTAAAATTGTTATAAACAAATAAAATAAACCTTTTAAAAAGTATGTAAGGTAATCATTAGAACATTTGCAATCGTTCTGTTTCTCAGCGCATAGAATTACTCTATTGCACCCCTCGAGTCTAAGCCGTTGTATTTTATATTAAAAATAATATAAATCACATTTCTCCACAACCTCAGACCGGGCTCAGGCTCAAGTCTGACGTCTTTCTCCTGTCACCCACCTGCACCAGGATCTAATTCACAGCACATAAATATCTTATAAATCGCCCATCTTACCTATGGGGGAGAAAATAGGAGCACCCAAAGATACATATATTACAACCGCAGCACATTGAAGCACAGAGCCTCGGAAGAGACGATTTTACTACGGAGTCACGTGAGTAAATCGGTGAAGAAGACCCGCAGGCCGAATGCGCACCAGCCGCACTGACGCAAGCACCAGACTGGCACGATGGAGCTCCTGCCCGCGGTAAGTTAAACCTAGGGGTAAGTTCGTATTTACTTACCAGGTTTTTTCAGGCAGGAGCCTCTTTTCACAGAGGTGTTTCTGCCAGTTTCGCAGCCCGACGAGTGTGCCGGTCATGGACTGAGGGGAAACCCAGTCCGACCGCGGAAGCAGATAAACGGCAAATTGATCGGGTTGCGAGATAAGGAGCAGGGAACAGTGCAGTCAGCGGCTCCCAGCCAGCGGCGATGCCGTACAAACGGCAAGGAATTCAAGCAGAGTCGCTGACAGTGTTGTCAGCGCTCACAGCCTGCGGGGATGTCGCTGGAACGGCAAGCAAGTAACGCTAGAGTCACTGACAGTGGGGTCAGTGGGTCAGAGACGTTGGTCCCCAGTCACGGAATTAAACAGCACTAATTCATCCCTATTTGGACTCAGGTGAGTCGGGCTACAAAGGGTTTCTCCTTACAATAAAATGTATGTATGTGATAGTGTTTTTCTTAAAGTTAAAAGTTAAAGGCAAAGTTAGTCATAAAAAGTTATTGTTATATGTCTCCAACAATGTAATCCTTGTTGTTTAGCACAAGTTGCTGTGAAATAGTTTTAACCCTTCACAGGTAAAGCAATACACTAAAAATGTTGATTTAGTGAGCGTACACTGTAATAGCGCGGGCCTATAGGACAGGCCGCGCCAGCAGCGCCTGACAGGGCTGTTTCATGTGTAATAGTGCCGGTCTATGGTACAGGTCTCACCAGCACCACCTGGGAGAGCGCTGCTTCATGTGTAATACTGCGGGCCTATGGGACAAGCCGCGCCAGCAGCGTCTGACAGGGCTGCTTCATGTGTGAAAATATCGGTCTGCGCGAGAGCCGTGCTAGCTAGCTGTACTGGGCATTTTTACATGAAGTAGCTTACAGTACTTCATGTAAAAAAGCGCCGGCCTTTACGATAGGCGGCGCCAACAACGCCTGGGACAGGGTTGCTCAAGTTCACACATAATCTGCTGAGCCCACGGAGTCGGGAGATGATTCTCCACCGGTGCTGGATAGTAAGGCCCACATTCGGAGGATGAATTCCTCACCGGGGCTTGATAGTGCGTTTGAAACAACTATCACAATGCAGCAACTGTTGCATACAGTGCTATAGAGGTCTCATTTTTGGAGGCAGAGGCCAAGACGGGTCAGTATCCTGCTGACACTGAGCCTCAGGTTAGAGCCGTGGGGCATACCCCAAGGGTTGAAGGGCACGTGTCAGAGGTACCTTTTCCCTGACACCAAAGCTGCCATCCCAGCAGAATATTCTATTTGGGTTAAGGCTAATGGGTTCGTATCAGTATTCGTATCCTGCGGCTTGCGGCAGCGCCTGTTTAGGGTTGCCAATAAATCACCCTCACTGAGGAGGGAAGAGCAAAAGGTCAAGATATAACTGACTCCATGCTCTAAATAAGTCAATAGAACATATTTAAGCACATATGTCTCAGCAGTGAACAGCGCCAGAAGGGGGATGTGAGAGCCAGCTTCTGAATCTGTTATTCAGGTAGGCCTATTGAACAGGGGAGGAAAGCATGGCAGACGAAACAATTAGGCCGACGGCGGGCAAATGTCGTAGTTCAGAACGCACCCCAGGGTTCATCAGCAGTAAGCGGTTCACTGGAGCTGGGGGCAGCATGGTAGCTCAAAAATGCCACGCACCATACCAATCCTACTCAACAAAATGGGCGAAGCACTTCCAAAATATGCGTAGTGCACCGTTCACAAGTTGTAATATTTACATGTGTTTTGTACAACACACAAAGTGTGTTAAAGTAGGTTGAGGCACAATCGGAGCATTCCAAGCAAGTTTGGATTATGGCCAGGTTTATTTAAAAACAAATAAGGTTTGGAAATTGGGCAAAAGTTCTCATGCAAACCACGCATGGAATAAGGCAGGAGTGGCATGTTATTATGAACAATGGAGAGTGTCGGGCATATGAACTTTCCAAATATGAAAACTTATTTTTCCTGACTATCAACAGATTCATAAGGGTCAGAAATCCTAAGGGTCAGAAAAAGGGTCAGCTATGCAAATCCTATTACAGAGGTTATCAAAGACAATATAACTTTACTATAAGTAAAGCTTTGGGGTATGGGATAAACTGTGTGTTGGTCATTGGGATTTACCTTTAATTATTATTACCCTTGACTCCGCCTTGTGGCAAGAGATTGCAGTGATAGCAATCTGTTATAAAACTGAGTTTTATTTTCATCAGGAGTAATTGGCAATATAGCAGCTGTGTTTCAGCCGAGCAAATCAAGGAACTGGTATTGTGTAAGTAGCAATTACACCATTGTTAACAACCTTATGCTATTGTCAGCTGAAGCTACCTCATTCACAATGATGAAGTAACAGTATTCAGCATTGCTGAACATGACAATAACTCATTGAACTTGAAACTCGCTACAGTAGTGTGATCGGT
The DNA here is from genome assembly GCA_035221665.1 of Okamejei kenojei. NCBI lineage: Eukaryota > Metazoa > Chordata > Chondrichthyes > Rajiformes > Rajidae > Okamejei > Okamejei kenojei. The sequence continues at coordinate 22,808,116 of CM069160.1, read as the reverse complement.
CCAATTCAGTTATTACAAACTGATGCTAGGACTCTAAGATGAGAAGTTCCGAATACCATCACCTACTTGGAGGCATTGGAGATTGCATGAGTTACCAAATCTTCAATTGTTGGTATGAACTAAATATATACACAAGATGCACCCCATGGGTAGGGGCTATTGAGCGAATATATATATTTTACATGCTAAAATTCAAGTTGCTGCTCTACGATGGTGACATATGTTAGTCACATGGTAATCAAGTAAAAGTATCCTGTGATAATTACCTAAATATCCTTTGCCACTGGTGTATCATCCAGTTCAGATCGATGATAACACAGAATAAGTGTTGGATTTCAAAGTATGATGAAAGTACGGTTCAATACTACATCGAATAACGACATGCTGGTGCATGTTTAATCACTGATTGCAAAATATGTGGCACAACATTTCGGAGAAATACATTCTCGCTTCAATAGTAGGAATGGTCTTCTATGTCTTCCTATTTTTTGCCTCATTAGCCGGGTCTTAAAACAGTCAGCAATGCGTCGCTTGGGTTTGTACTGTCGGACTTCTCAAGCATCCATGCTGCCTGTTTCATCAGACATTATGGCACAACGGATTACGGTTATTCCTAAAAACAAGAACTTGATGTTTCAAACTGTGGTTCAGGAGACCGGCCTTTGCACAGTAAAACAATTATTGACTTACACATTTTGAATGGGTTAACTTATGCCTCAGGTTGTCACATCAGGCCGTGACGTTGCTCACTGCTGTGTGCAGGGATCGCACCCAAAACAGCAGTACATTCCTATTGAGGGGATCAGAAGTGTTTTTGTTAAATGCTAATGTTACATTTAATACGGTACACATTACTGACATTTTCCAGTTCATTTTAAATGGTATTTGACAATAATTCAGTTATAGCGACACTACAGATGCAATATAAGGAAACTACGTTGTCGGGTTGAACCCGCATATCGAGTTGTTAAACGATATTGACACAAGTTCCCCCACTACAACATTATGCAGTTGGTTATTGAAAATTTGTGAAAATTACTTCACCAAGGCGTTCCAGCTACATCCTTAGTTATGACACTTACAGTGGCTTGCAAAAGTTTTCATACTCCTTGAACTTTTCCACATTTCGTCACGTTACAACCACAAACGTATATGTATTTTATTGGGATTTTATTGATAAATCAACACAAAGTGGCGCATAATTGTGAAGTGGAAGGAAAATGATACATGGTTATCAATTTTTTTTACAAATAAAAAAAATGAAAAGTGTGGCGTGCAAATGTATTCAGCCCCTTTTACTCTGATACCCCTAAATAAAATCCAGTGTAACCAATTGCCTTCAGAAGTCACCTATTAGTAAATAGAGTCCACTTGTGTATAATCTAATCTCAGTATAAATCCAGCTGTTCTGTGAAGGCCTCAGGGGTTTGTTAGAGTACATTAGTGAGTAAACTGCATTAATGAAGCCCAAGGAACACAGCAGACAGTTCAGTGATAATGTTGTGGAGAAGTTTAAAGCATGGTTAGGTTTTAAACAAATATCCCAAGCTTTGAACATCTCACGGAGCACTGTTCAATCAATCATCCGAAAATGGAAAGAGTATGGCACAACTACAAACCTAGCAGACATGGCCGTCCACCTAAACTGACAGGCCGGGCAAGGAGAGCATTGATCAGAGAAGCAGCCAATAGGCCCATGGTAACTCTAGAGGAGCTGCAGAGACACAGCTCTCGTGGGAGAATCTGTCCACAGGACAACTATTAGTCGTGCACTCCACACATCGGGCCTTTATGGAAGAGAAGAAGAAAGCCTTTATTGAAGCATAAGAAGTCCCGTTTGCAGTTTGCCGCAAGCCATGTGGGGGACACAGCAAACATTTGGAGGAAGGTGCTCTGGTCTGATGAGACAAAAAATGAAGTTTTTTGGCCTAAATGCAAAACGCTATGTGTGGTGGAAAACTAACACTGCACATCACCCTGAACACACCATCTCCATTGTGAAAATGGTGGTGGCAGCATCATGCTGCGGGGATGCTTTTCTTCAACAGGAACAGGGAAACTGGTCAGAGTTGATGGGAAGATGGATGGAGCCAAATACAGGGCAATCTTGGAAGAAAACCTGTTAGAGTCTGCAAGATCCTTGTGACTGGGGCGGAGGTTCACCTTCCAGAATGACAACGACCCTAAACATACAGCCAGAGCTACAATGGAACGGTTTAGATCAAAGCATATGCATGTGTTAGAATGGTCCAGCCAAAGTCCTGACCTAAATCCAATTGAGAATCTCTGGCAAGACTTGAAAATTGCTGTTCACAGACGCTCTTCAACAAATCTAACTGAGCTTGACCTATTTTGCAAAGAAGAATGGGCAAAAAGTTCAGTCTCTAGATGTGCAAAGCTGGTAGAGACATACCCTCAAAAGACTTGCAGCTGTAATTGCAGCGAAAGGTGGTTCTACAAAGTATTGACTCAGGGGGGCTGAATACTTTTGCACACCACACTTTTCAGTTTTTAATTTGTTATAAAATTATGCACCACTTTGTGTTGGTCTATCACATAAAATCCCAATAAAGTACATTTACGTTTGTGGTTATAACGTGACAAAATGTGGAAAAGTCCAAGGGGTATGAAAATTTTTGCAAGCCACTGTATATCAGCACAACGACATATATATAAATATTGATAGATAAGAAATTGTTCGTTTAAATATTGAACTATTAGAAACAATATGACTGCCAAATATTTATGGAAGAAACCTCAACTTAATTGACAATTTCAAACAAGTTTTAACATGGTGAAATCCATTTTAATCATTCATTTTTCAACTGAATGTACTTACCGTTACACGAAATGTGCACCACACGCAAATGAAGTAACGTGAATTCAGAACTGCATTTTACAGTGAGCAAATGTGCGGCTTAATGTTCATTTCGTAGAAAGTACAGTAAATTATACCGTTCACACCTTGGTAAGTCATGTGTACAGCGGATAGGAATAATAAAGATCAATGCACACGCAAACCAATACATGATCTTTATGACAGAAAAACATACGAAATACTAGAGAAATTGAAAATGTGCACACAAAATCATTATATTGAGTCATTTGTGGGTATTTTCTACTGTTAGTCCATCTATCTATTACATTACAGATTTCAAGAAATTGGAAACTCTTCAAGAAGATGCAGGTCAGACTATGAATTGTTAATTTGCCAAAATAAAATTCTATATAATTGGGCAGAAAATGCGTTCCATTGATGACTATTAAGAATCTCATCCTGCGTTCAATTCTTGTGCACGGTAATGTCACCATTGGGTAAACTCAATTGTTGGTTCACTGTGCAAAACAACGATGCCAAACATTGTTTGACCTGTGGTCTCCGTTTTGTGACGATTGAGGATTGTCAGATATCGTATTGGATGAAGCGCGGTGCTTCCCTCAAGCCAATGCTGGTATCGTTCACTTGTAATCACAGGAGTTTAGAAGGATGAGGGGGAATCATACAGAAACTTATGAAATTATAAAACGACTGGACAAGCTAGATGCAGAAAAAAAATTTTGGGCGAGTCGCGAACCAGGGATCACAGTCTTAGAATAAAGGGGAAGCCATTTATGACTGAGGTGAGAAAAAAAAACGTTTTCACCCAGAGAGTTGTGAATTTGCGGAATTCCCTGCCACAGAGTGCAGTGGAGGCCATGTCACTGGACGGATATAAGAGAGATTTAGATATAGCTCTAGGGGCTAGTGAAATCAAGGGAGATGGGTAGCAGGCAGGCACGGGTTATTGATTGGGGACGATCAGCCATGATCACAAGGAATAGCGGCGAATGGCCTCTTCCTACACCTATTCTCTATGTTTCTTTGTTCGCCTTGTCGGGATTTAGGCTGTTTAGCCAAGCTTCTGCATATCACATAGGCGATATCGTGATGCATCATAGAGACATAGAAACATAGAAACATAGAAAATAGGTGCAGGATGAGCCATTCGGCCTTTCGAACCGGCACCGCCATTCATTGTGATCATGGCTGATCGTCCCCTATCAATAACCCGGTCAAGTTTGGTGTAGTATTTATAGTAGGTATGTAAAACATAGTAGTTTGTAGTTCAGAGCTCAGAGCTTATTCGTTGTCGTGTTTAATATCCTGGTGGCTGTAGGGAAGATGCTGTTCCTGAACTTGGACGTTACCGTTTTTAGGCTCCTGTACTTTCTTCCTGGTGGCAATGACGAAATGAGTGTGTGGTCAGGATGGTGTGCGTCGTTGATGATTTTGTTTGCCTTTTTGAGGCAGTGGCTACGATAAATCTCTTCGACTGTGGGAAGGTCATAGCCGGTGATGGACTGGACATTGATCAAAGCCTTTTGTAGTATTTTTCGCTCCATGATTTTCAAGTTGCCGAACTGGGCCACGGTGCAACCTTTCAGAATGCGCTCTACCGTGCACCTGTAGAAGTTTAGAGGAATGCTCTTCGACATGCCGAATCTCCGTAATCTTCTCAGGAAGTAGAGTCGCTGATTTGCCTTCATTATAATAGCATCGGTGTGGTGGGTCGAGGAAGTTTCTTCGGAAATATGCACGCCCAGGAAATTGAAGCTATTGACCTTGTCCACCATCTTCCCATTGATGTGAACAGGATTTTAGGTCCTCATCCTTCCCCTACCTAAGATCATAATCAGTTTCTCGGTCTTAATGCTGTTGAGATCAAGATTTTGGTGCTGGCACCGGCCTTCCTGGTGAGCTTGTTAATACTGTGGGAGCCCGTGGCGTTCGCTCTGCTGCCCCAGCACACGACAGCGAAGAGTATGGCACTGTCTACCACCGACTGCTAGAATATCTGCAGCATCTTACAGCAGGAGTTTATTGATCAGAGCCTTTTCAAAAGGTACAGCCGGCTCGATCAGTTATTGTACCGGGCATCAGCTTTCCAGGACCAGTCCAGATTATTAGACGCACTTCCCCTAGTTGCAACGGCATTTTCCTGCACGTGTAACGCAATCTTCAAGTTTTTATTTCCGTTTTCTGTTTCTACTACTTATTTTATAGCCATGCTCTTTATGAGTACTCATGGGTGGTATGTTTTCTCCAGCAACGTGTTTCACTCCACACACCTACACGTGAAATAAAGATGAGAAAACCAAAATCAATGTACATTAACATACAATGATAAACGTCTTCCGTAAGTTGAAGCACACAGTAGGTGTAACAGTGCGGACTAAAAAAAGGCAGACGAATACTCTACTGTGCGCGATTAATCTGTGTCGAAATTTATCAAGTGTTAACTTAGCATAATCTATGAATTACACCGTTTATATAATCACATGCAAATTGGACCACTCTTCATCAACATTTTGATTAAGCCAAATGTAGCAACGAAGCTTTCCCTAAAATGAAAAGTGCATACGGAAACTCTATCTTATTTCTATATTTTCTCTTGCAGAAAAAAAATTTAAACTCAAGAGCGAAGGTAACAATAAATAAAAAATTTGGGTAGCATACAAATTTCCGACTCAGTTCCGTGTAAAGGAGGAAAGAGTTATTATGCTCATTTGTAATAATAATAATAATAATCATCATCATCATCATAATCATCATCATCATCATCATCATCATCAGAATTTGACTTGTTTATTATGCATAATACAGGCTTTTTGCGTATTCATTTATAACACAAACATGGAGATTGCATCTCGAAGGTTAAGTACGTACCCAACACTTATAATTAAAGCATAATTAACACGTTAAATCCCGTTTACACTAGAGCAACTGTAACATTGATTGAACCGGCTTTGTTCATAATCTTCACAATGAAGTATAATGATTATTCACCGAAATAAGTTCCGCAAAATTATGTGCCGACCTTTCGGTTAAACTTCGAAATAGCTGCAAACCGTGGATCAAACACAAAAGACGCATTACAAAATCTAGCGCAAATTATTTATTCGCGAATAGTATGTAATGTTTCCACAGACATTGATAATTACACTGTAAACAAGGTTGAATAATTAACTACAACGTTCCAACCCTATTCCGAAGGAAAAGCAAACTATTTATCCACTCGAATGAACAGTCACTACTCCCTTTACGCTATTTGAATCAAGAGCGGGCGCCTCTTACTGTTAATGGAGACTACCATTTCAGAGTCGGTTGGTTAACTTTGGGCCGATCATCTGATTTACTGGCAAAAAACAAAGCATCACATGATAGTATCGCCTTCCAGATATTGCCGGTATGACTGCCAAAAAGTCATCATAGAAGATTTACCAAGATGGATTTTTCTCCACCATAATAGAAATTAAAAGTCTTCGTGACAGATTTAGTAAGTAAAATCGTTTTTGACATGTCAGTTATGTTTGAATAATTGACATTTTGTAATTATGTACAAACAAAAACAGATGGTCTGAAAAACTTCCTGCAAAAGTAGGGACTGAATTGATTTATGAACACCATTAAATAAGCAACGTATCTGTATTTTCACATTAATTTAGATATCGTAAATCCAAATCCGGCCTGTGAGAAAATGGTCGGGCGAACCTTGCATGAAATTTTCAAAACACGTTACATTAGCTCTCTATACCTAAAAGAGTTCGCCTTGTTAGTGCCCACGACGTGCCTCTATGTCAATCTTCTTCTAACTGCTAGGCCTCGGCCTTTCCATTTTCGCACATAATAGAAACATAGAAACATAGAAAATAAGTGCAGGAGGAGACCATTCGGCCGTTCGAACCAGCACCGCCATTCATTGTGCTCATGGCTGATCGTCCCCAATCAATAACCTGTGCCTGCCTTCTCCCCATATCCCTTGATTCCGCTACCCCAAGAACTATATATAACTCTCTCTTATATTCAACCAGTGCCTTAGCCTCGACTAACCTCCGGGGCATGGAATTCCACAAATGCACAACTCTCTGGTGAAAAAGTGTTTTCTCACCTCAGTCTTAAATGGTCTCCCCTTCATACTTACACTGTGGCCAGTGTTTCAGCACTCGCCTAAAATTGGGAACATGTTTCCTGCATTTAGCTTGTCCAATCCATTTATAATTGTATTTGTTACTATAAGATCACCCCTTATCCTTCGAAACGCAAGTGAATACAAGACTAGTCTTTTCAATCTCTCCTCGTATTACATTTCCGCAATCCCAGGGATCAATCTCGTGAACCTACAATCATAAGGATGCTGCCTCAATAACAAGGATATCCTTCCTGAAGTTAGGAGAACAAAACTGTACACAATACTCCAGAAGTGGTCTTACCAGAGTCCATACACTGTAGAAGAACATCTGTAATCCTATACTGAAATCCTCTTGTTATGAAGGCGGACATTCCATTAGTGTTTTTCACTGCCTGCTGTACCTGACGACAACTTTCTGTGCAAGGACACCCAGCTCTCGCTGCACGTTCCCCTGACCTAACAACCCCCTTGAGACAATAATCTGCCCCCTTTTTTGCCGCAAAAGTGGGTAACCTCACAGTTATCTTTATTACACTGCATCGTCCACGCATCACCTCACTGACTCAACCTGGCCAGGTCATCTTGCAACGTCCTAACATCCTCTTCACAGTTCACTATGGTAAACAGTTGCGGCCCCTATACCGAGCCTTGCGGCATTCCACTCGCCACTGCCTGCCATTCTGAAAATGACCCGTTCACTCCTAATATTTGCTTCCTGTCTGCCAACCTATATTCTATCCATGTCAAGACCCTATCCCCAATACCATGTGCTCTAATTTTAGTCACCTGTCTCCCGTGTGGGATCTTATCAAAGGTTTTCTGAAAGTCTAGATACACTGCATCCACTGGCTCCCCTTTATAAATTTTGCTTGTCACATCCTTAAAAAATATCAGAAGATTAGTCAAACACGGTTTCCCTTTCATAAATGCATGTTCAAGTCAACATGGATTTATGAAAGGGAAATCATGTTTGACTAATCATTTTACTACTATCCAAATGCCCCATTATTACGTATTTTATAATTGACTCCAGCATCTTACCTAGGACAGAAGACAGGCTAACTGGTCTGTAATTCCCCGTTTTCACTCTCCTTCTTTCTTGAAAAGTGGGATAACATTAGCTATTCTCCAATCCACAAGAAATGATCCTGAATCTATTGAACATTAGAAAATTATCACCAATGCGTCTACTATTTGTACAGCCACCTAGCTGAGGGTCCTGGGGCGCAGACCATATGGCCCAGGAGAATTATTATACTTCAGTCCTATTAGCCCATCCAATACTATTTATCGCCCAATGAAACATTCTTTCGGTCCCTCTACCCCCTAAGATCGTCTCTCCACCAGTAAATCTGAGAGATTGTTTGTGTCTTCCTTAGTGAAGATTGATCTGTAGTACCTGTTCAGTTTATGTCTTCATTAAAAAGTACCTGTTTAGTCTCATGCTATCCCTAACTTCTCTTGCCAGCGACGGTTGGTTCCTACTCCCCTTAGAATCGTTCTTCTTTTTGGAATGAAATGATCCTGCGACTTCCGGATTTTGCCAAAAAAAATTCCCGTAGCCGGCGGCGTTCCCGTAAACTCCCGTAGCTGGCAGCGTTCGGGCCCTGCGCGTCGAGGCGTTCAGCTCCTGCATCAGGGGGTTGTCAGCTCCCCTCGCGCCGGGCAATCGAACCTCGCGTCGGGGCTGGACGAACCTCCAGCGGCGTTGGAGCTACTTAATTGCCTCTCCCGAGACTTCGAGCCCTTGTTGGTAAGTCCACGGTGGTCGCGGTAGGAGTGATCCCAGGCAAGGGATCCGCTATGACAGTAAGTCCGCGCCCCCTGTTGGGGCTCACGACTGTCCGAGGCGGCTCCCAGCTCCATCGTTGGTAGGCCGCAGAGCCCAGAGAATGTGTCCCGAAAATTTATCACATCTCCGGGAAGGTAAGAACTTGAAAAAAAAGTTTCCTCCGATCCGCACCCCACGCCCACACATTAAACAACCTGAAGAACATGCAAACACATTTTAAAAAGACGCTAAACATATCAAAACGTTGAAAAAACGAACAGACTGCCGGCAGGACTGGCCATCTCCCCGGCGCCGCTGGTGGTTTAATCTGTTCAACAAATCTGTGGCATTAGACAACACTAAGTCGAGAAATGCCTGTTCAGCAATAATTATCCTACTCATTTTTTTCCCGTGATGGCGATTTACAATATGATGGCTATGATGACGTGATGGCTATATTTCAAAAGTAATTCATGAGTAAAGTTTCAAAAAAAGCGACAAACCACCTTCTCACAGACAGCTCTTGTTTCCAGGAGCTTTCAGTGACGATTTCACAATTCCACTCACGTTGCACCAATCACAATGGACTCTCAAGCTACAAACTGCCACAGTGACATCACAATGGTGCGTTTCTAACGGTAACGAGGTAGTTGCCACGATCCTGGTGATTATTCATAAGGCAAGAAGTAACAAGGGCCTGTCGGAGGAGAACGCTCATGGCCTACACGTTCAGTGGCATCACTGTGATATATGCAGATATACCAGAAGATTAGTCAAACACGGTTTCCCTTTCATAAATGCATGTTCAAGTCAACATGGATTTATGAAAGGGAAATCATGTTTGACTAATCATTTTACTACTATCCAAATGCTCCATTATTACGTATTTTATAATTGACTCCAGCATCTTACCTAGGACAGAAGACGCGCTAACTGGTCTGTAATTCCCCGTTTTCACTCTCCTTCTTTCTTGAAAAGTGGGATAACATTAGCTATTCTCCAATCCACAAGAAATGATCCTGAATCTATTGAACATTAGAAAATTATCACCAATGCGTCTACTATTTGTACAGCCACCTAGCTGAGGGTCCTGGGGCGCAGACCATATGGCCCAGGAGAATTATTATCCTTCAGTCCTATTAGCCCATCCAATACTATTTATCGCCCAATGAAACATTCTTTCGGTCCCTCTACCCCCTAAGATCGTCTCTCCACCATTAAATCTGAGAGATTGTTTGTGTCTTCCTTAGTGAAGATTGATCTGAAGTACCTGTTCAGTTTATGTCTTCATTAAGAAAGTACCTGTTTAGTTTCATGCTATCCCTAACTTCTCTTGCCAGCGACGGTTGGTTCCTACTCCCCTTAGAATCGTTCTTCTTTTTGGAATGAAATGATCCTGCGACTTCCGGATTATGCCAAAAAAAATTCCCGTAGCCGGCGGCGTTCCCGTAAACACCCGTAGCTGGCAGCGTTCGGGCCCTGCGCGTCGAGGCGTTCAGCTCCTGCATTAGGGGGTTGTCAGCTCCCCTCGCGCCGGGCAATCGAACCTCGCGTCGGGGCTGGACGAACCTCCAGCGGCGTTGGAGCTCCTTAATTGCCTCTCCCGAGACTTCGAGCAAAATTGCATGTTGAAGTCAACATGGATTTATGAAAGGGAAATCATGTTTGACTAATCATTTTACTACTATCCTTGTTGGTAAGTCCACGGTGGTCGCGGTAGGAGTGATCCCAGGCAAGGGATCCGCTATGACGGTAAGTCCGCGCCCCCTGTTGGGGCTCACGACTGTCCGAGGCGGCTCCCAGCTCCATCGTTGGTAGGCCGCAGAGCCCAGAGAATGTGTCCCGAAAATTTATCACATCTCCGGGAAGGTAAGAACTTGAAAAAAAAGTTTCCTCCGATCCGCACCCCACGCCCACACATTAAACAACCTGAAGAACATCCAAACACATTTTAAAAAGACGCTAAACATAACAAAACGTTGAAAAAAAGAACAGACTGCCGGCAGGACTGGCCATCTCCCCGGCGCCGCTGGTGGTTTAATCTGTTCAACAAATCTGTGGCATTAGACAACACTAAGTCGAGAAATGCCTGTTCAGCAATAATTATCCTACTCATTTTTTTCCCGTGATGGCGATTTACAATATGATGGCTATGATGACGTGATGGCTATATTTCAAAAGTAATTCATGAGTAAAGTTTCAAAAAAAGCGACAAACCACCTTCTCACAGACAGCTCTTTTTTCCAGGAGCTTTCAGTGACGATTTCACAATTGCACTCACGTTGCACCAATCACAATGGACTCTCAAGCTACAAACTGCCACAATGACATCACAATGGTGCGTTTCTAACGGTAACGAGGTAGTTGCCACGATCCTGGTGATTATTCATAAGGCAAGAAGTAACAAGGGCCTGTCGGAGGAGAACGCTCATGGCCTACAAGTTCAGTGGCATCACTGTGATATAGCAAACATACAAACATAGAAAAATAGATCACATTGAAACGTGGATAAGCAGGTGCAGGACCAGACCATTCAGCCTTACGTGCCATCACCGCTATAAAATACGATCGTGGCTGTTCATACAAAATCATTACCCGTTTCTACTTGATCCCCATATCCCGTGATTCCGTTAGCCCTAAGAGATAAGTCTAACTGTCTCTTGAAAACATCCAATGAATTTGCCCCCACTGCCTTCTGTGGCAGAGAATTCCACAGATTCACAACTCTCTGGATGAAGAAGGTTGTCCACATTTCAGTCGTAAATTGCCTACCACTTATTATTAAACTGTGTCCCCTGCTTCTGGACTCCCCCAATATCGGTAGCATATTTCCCGTTTCTAGCCGGTCCAAACATTTAAGAATTATTATATGGTTCTATAAGTACCCCTCTCATTCTTCCAAATGTCAGTGAATATAAGCATGGGCGACCCATTCTTTTATCATAAGTATATCCTGTCATCCGGGTTTTTAACCTGGTAAACCCTCTCTGCGCTCCCTCAATCTCAATAATGTCCTTACTCAAATTGGAAGAGCAAAATTGCACACAATATTCTGCTGCGGTCTCATCGGGGCTCTGTGCAACTGCAGTTGGAGCTCTTGCCCCTAAACTGAAATCCGCTCGTAAAGAAAGCCAATATGGCATTTGCTTTCTTCGCTACCTGCTGTACCTGCATGCTGCCAAAACCTAGAAAACGAGGCAGACTTTTCCTATCACATCTGCTAAGCAATTATGCTGCATTAGATATTTACAAATGAACTACTGAACCCGAAACCAGTCCATTTTATTAAACCTAATTTTATTTTTTGCTTGCAGAAGGAATGGGCAGGATAGACGGTATGCGTGATAACCTAATTGGTCTCACTGTGCAAATTGCTACGTTTGATTCTCTGCAAACTACCTCATTACTATGCATCTGCATTTAATTGTTCGTCTTCTTCGTTTGCCTGACCTAAAATCCCGATACGTTCGAAGTATTTTGCAACTGTCAATTTTACGGTCTTCCGGTGGCGTCAATGGTGGAGTGAGAGACGTCGCTGTTTCGCTCTGCTCCCGAAGAATGCTTTAATGTGCTAAAATATGAGTTGGAAGACGGGGGAGTTCTGAAAATAACTACCGGAGCTGCTATTTAATTGTGTGTTATCAGAAATCCTTCTGATAACAGAGAATAATTGCAGTTTTAAATGAAAAGACAGAAACCTCGCCAGAAGCCTGCGAAAGCAAAAGCCGCTTCAAGACCTGCTACAAGAGCCTATTTGAAAAATAAACTGAAGAAACTCCTCAATCCCCTCAAACATCAGCTGGAAGTTCAGAAGAAGAAGTTGATTCCCGAAATCCTTCTGCAGAATTGCCTTTAATGGAGGAACAAATGGAACATCTGGAAAAGTCAGTATTAGCTTCAGTCACTGAAGTTATTTCAAAACTGATACGAGAGGAGAACCTCGTGCTGGACAAAAGCCTCTCTGAAAAAATTAAACAAGGTAATGATACGCTGATGGGGAAAGTTGATGACTTAACCAAACGTGTGGTCGAAGTTGAGGAGGATTTGAACAAAACAATTAAGCGGGTTGATAAGGATTGTAATAAAAAACTGGATACAATGCTAAAATCTACTGAGGTGGCTATGGAAGGAATGGACAATACGATAACTGAGATGGCTAAGGAGATAAAGACACTAAAACAGGAAGAAGAAAGTATTGGGAGGGAGCTTGCTGAAATGAAGTATATATGTACGGACTTGGAGGCAAGATCAAGGAGACAAAATTTGAGGATAATTGGATTAAAAGAAGGAAAGGAGATTGGACAACATTTTCAGGAGTTTCCTGCCAATTTACTCAAACAAGTGCTTAAGCTGCCTGAAGCCTCCAGAATAAATATGGATCACCGGGTCCGACGTAAGGCTCAAGCAAGCTTAACTGCCCCCCCCAAGACAGATTATTCTGAAATTCTATGACATTTCAACCCTGGAAGGAATTATGAATAAGATTCCACATGGTGTGAATTTGATGTTTGGAGAAGACAAACTAAGATTCTTCCGTGGTTTTCCAGCTGAAGTCGTGGAGAAAAGGAATACGTTTACAAACACGAGAAGGCTACTGAAAGAGGTCTCGGGAGTAAGATATGGGATAGTGTACCCCGCTAAATTGATAATTTCTTATAACCATGTTGAACGTGCATTCACGGATCCAGAAGAGGCATTTAAATATGCACAAAGTATCACAAAGGAGGACTACTGATCGTTAGGAGTTGGTCTCCTACAATAACATCGAGGAGAAACGACAAAGAAATGATTGTGTCTCTTTTTTTTAACATATAAAAAAAGACTGCTCTTGTTAAAATGGGTTACCGTCCTCGAGACACTGTCTAGGCATTTTATCTTTGGAATGTTAATTCAAGGTCGGATTTTAAGTTTCATTTCAACAAAGGACTGACAAAGAAGAGAAACTGTGGCGGGGAAAATAAATTGAGAATATAGTGTAATATAGAATATGATTTAAGAAATAAATAATTACATAATAACATAAAATATAATTAATAAAATTGGGTAGCATTAATAACATATCAACACATTTTATGCATACAGTAGACTTAGTCTAGATTGTGAGTAAAGGGGGAAGGAGACTCAGATACTTGGAGGTTTATCCAAGGGTCTGAATCTGGTTAACCCCTTGGGACCTGCTGTTGTCTGATACAAAAGTTTGAGACTTTATTGTAATAAATTTAGGCATATTGATAGATATGGATATATAATTAACATAATTACTGTTATATCTAAGTATATAATTAATGTTGGAAACTACTTTTTTATTTTGTTTTTCCTCCTGGAAGATAAATTTGTAATCTAGCTATTGGAGTACATTTTATTTTATATATATATATATATATATATATATATATATATATATATATATATAAATATATATATATATATATATATATATATATATATATATATATATATATAAAATTTTGAACTTTGTATCGCTCTCTCTTCCAAATAATAATAATTGGTCAATGGGGCAGAGCGAAACATATAAAAACATCTACAGAAATCAATAAGAATTTTTCTACCACCTGTTGGTGGCTTGTCTTTAATTAAAATATCTTTATTTTTGGATATTATAATATCACTTTTTGTTTTGTTAATTATCTTTTCACGACTCTACACTTTCTGGTCTTTCTTAAGGTTTATTCTGAAGGGGAGATGCCAACAAAACTTAACAACTGGGGATGATCATCCTTCATCTGGAGTTATAATGTTCTTGGTTGCACCATATGAAGTAAAGGTATTAACATGATTCATAATGCAAGACGATAAACAAAAGAAAACTGGAGGAATCACGTTCTGTAGTTGGAATATAAGGGGCGCTAATGACCCAATTAAAAGGGGTAAGATCTTTGCCCAATTAAAAGCCTTAAAAAGTGACATTTTTTTTTTTTTACAAGAGACACATCTGAAATATCAAACGCAGAAAAGACTGACGGCAAATTGGATTGGGCAAACATACTACTCTTCATTTACTTCTAAATCTAGAGGCATGGCTATTATCATTCGTAAAGGTATACCATTTAAATTAAAGAATACTATAGCGGATAAAGAGGGGAGATACGTCATAGTTACGGGAGAAATTTATTCTACTCCACTTACTTTGATAAATATTTATGCTCCTAATTTTGACAACCCCCAATTTTTTTAGTAAAATTTTCGATATAATTTCAGAACTTAATCATCAAAATGTGATAATAGGGGGAGATTTGAATTGTGTTTCAGATCCATATTTGAATAAATCAGCAAAACAAAAAAGGACTAACATAAAATCTAAAACGAGTGAACTCCTAAATACATACATGAAACATACTAATATAACAGAGGTATGGAGAATCGCTAACCCAGTAAGTAGGGAATATTCATTTTATTCAACAGTACATAAAAGATATTCACGTATTGATTATTTCTAAGTGAACACAAAACTAATTCCATATACATATAATTCTAAATATCATAATAGTGTCATTTCTGATCATTCACTGTAAACATTTTCTTTAAAATTAGAAGGAATGCCCGATAAAAAATAGTTTTGGAGGTTTAACCCCCAAATTTTAAATAAATCACAAGGTTGCACATATTTAAAAGAGCAGATGCGATTCTTCTTTGAGACAAATGAAACACCAGATATTTCACCCTCCTTATTATGGGAAACTTTTAAGGCATTTATTAGAGGAATTATAATCTCATACCAAGCTTTCCAAAATACAAAGAATAATACTGAACAATTGCAGTTAGAACAAGAAATTAGACAATTAGATTTAGAAAATGCCAAAGAACCAACTTTAGATAAACATAATAAGATAATAATACTAAAATATAAATTAACTAAAATTTTATCGGCCAGAATAATGAGATTATTTCAAATTACAAAACAAGAAACTTTTGAATTTGGAGATGAACCTCATAAACCTCTAGCACGTCAACTGAAAAACAGGGACACATAAAATACAATTACTAAAATTAAATCAGACAAAGGCGATTTACTAACACTACCTAAAGATATTAATAAAAGATTTGCTCAATTTTATCAAAATTTACATACATCGAAAACTTCTGCAAATAATACTCAAATTGCAAATTTCTTAGATAACTGTAATCTTCCAAAATTAAATATGGTGGAACAAGAGGCATTAGGAGCTCAGATTACACTACAGGAAATAGAAGAAACAATTAGTTCGTTGAAGAATGGCAAACCGCCAGGACCAGATGGCTTTAGTAATGAATTCTATAAAAGATTCTACGAAATAATTTCTCCACGGTTGCAAGATTTATATATGTACATTTTTAAAGAAAATAAACTACCAGAAACACTAACTGAATCAACTATTACACTTATACCAAAAAAGAATAAAGATCTAGAAGACCCAGGCTCATATAGAGCTATTGCACTCCTAAATACAGATCAAAAAATATTAACGAAGACCCTAGCGAGAAGATTGAGTAAATATGTTAGTAAACTAATAAATCCGGACCAAACAGGTTTCATACCAAAGAGATACTCATTTAACAATTTGAGACGGTTGTCTAATATAATGGTGGCCGATTAGGAACAGGGGAGATGCAGCGAGACCTGGGTGTCATGGTACACCAGTCATTGAAAGTTGGCATGCAGGTGCAGCAGGCAGTGAAAAAAGCGAATGGTATGTTAGCTTTCATAGCAAAAGGATTTGAGTACAGGAGCAGGGAGGTTCTACTTCAGTTGTACAGGGTCTTGGTGAGACCACACCTGGAGTATTGCGTACAGTTTTGGTCTCCAAATCTGAGGAAGGACATTATTGCCATAGAGGGAGTGCAGAGAAGGTTCACCAGACTGATTCCTGGGATGTCAGGACTGTCTTATGAAGAAAGACAGGATAGACTCGGTTTATACTCTCTGGAATTTAGGAGATTGAGAGGGGATCTTATAGAAACTTACAAAATTCTTAAGGGGTTAGACAGGCTAGATGCAGGAAGATTGTTCCCGATGTTGGGGAAGTCCAGGACAAGGGGTCACAGCTTAAGGATAAGGGGGAAATCCTTTAAGACCGAGATGAGAAAGACTTTTTTCACACAGAGAGTGGTGAGTCTCTGGAACTCTCTGCCACAGAGGGTAGTTGAGGCCAGTTCATTGGCTATATTTAAGAGTGAGTTGGATGTGGCCCTTGTGGCTAGGGGGATCAGAGAGTATGGAGAGAAGGCAGGTACGGGATACTGAGTTGGATGATCAACCATGATCATATTGAATGGCGGTGCAGGCTCGAAGGGCTGAATGGCCTACTCCTGCACCTAATTTCTATGTATCTATGTATCTATAATGTATTCACATAATACTGAAGACGAACTTGCAATTATTTAATTGGATGCAGAAAAAGCTTTTGATCAAGCTGTTTGGCAATATTTATTCAAAGTATTGGAAAAAAATTAATATGGGAGATAATTTTATTTCATGGGTAAAACTACTATATGATAAGCCGACGGCTAGAATACTGACTAATAATATATTATCCCCGAAATTCTATTTAGCAAGGGGCAATAGGCAGGGGTGCACGTTATCGCCCCTGCTTTTTGCACTAGTGATAGAGCCCTTAGCTGAAAGTATAAGAAGCCATCCGAACATTCATGGGTATATTACCAAACACTCAAATAATAAAATTTCATTATATTCAGACGACATATTATTATATATTACAAATTCGCAAACTAGCATACCAAATATACTAAATTTAATAGAAGAATGTGGTTATTTTTCAGGATATAGGATAAATTGGAACAAAAGCGAAATTATGACGATAAAACCTCAATAGTGGACACATCTGTTGAAATTCCATTTTAGAATTACAACAGAAAAAAATAAATATTTGGGCATCCAAATTACTAGGAACTATAAATCATTACTCAACGCAAACTATATACCTTTATTAACTAAATTAAATGGGCTGATTAAATTTTGGAAGACACTGCCGATGTCATTAATAGGCAGAATAAACGCGATAAAAATGATCTTCTTACCACAAATATTGTACATATTTCAATCAATACCAATATACATACCTACAAAATTCTTCAAACAATTAGATTCTGATATTATGAACTGCATATGGGATTATAAATCACACAGAATTAAAAAAAAAAACACTTGTGTAAATCTAAAGAATCAGGGGGACTGACACTCCCTAACTTATTGTATTATTATTGGGCAGTGAATATTAAAAATATAATCTATTGGTTGGACAGTTCTGCCCAACAGGTATATTGGATCAGAATGGAGAAAGAGGATTGTTCCCCTTATAATATAGAAGCGATCCTTCTTTCTCCGATAAAACTGAACAATGTAATATACAAGAAAAATCCAATTATTCATAGTATAATACGAATTTGGAAACAAATAAAATTAACTTTAAAATTAAGAAAATTATCGCTTTTTTCTCCAATAGCTAATAATCCCTCATTCAAACCACCCATTATTGATAAAACGTTTACCCATTGGGAAAGAATAGGAATTAAATTGACGGGAGATATGTATGAAATGGGAAAACTTTTATCATTCCAACAATTACAACTAAAATATAATTTGAAAAGTAATCAATATTTCAAATACCTTCAAATTCAAGATTATTTGAAAAAGTATATACAAGGATATCAAACTTTAACCCCAGATCTACTGGAGGAAGGAATGAATAGAAAGGCAGAAACAAGCAATTTAATATCTTACTTATATAATATAATCTAAATATAGAAACACCAACGACAGAAGCAATTAGAAGAGACTGGGAACAAGCGTTATTGATAAAAATTCCGAACGATAGATGGGATAAAAATTTATTATATGTAAACAAATGTTCAATGAATGTAAGACATAACCTAATTCAATTTAAAATTTTACATAGATTATATTATTCGAAAACAAGACTGAATAAAATATTTAAAAATGTTTCCCCCATCAGGCGGTAAATGCTAACTCAAAATGCCACTATAGCACATTCCTTTGTCTCTTGTACAAAACTGTATACATTTTGGAATGAAATTTTTGGAATTTTTACAAAACTATTTAACATAAAATTAAAGCCCAATACTGAATTGATTATCTTTGGATCAATGGAAGAGGGACGTAAACTAACTATATTCCAAGAAGCTTTTCTTAATTATGGTCTAATAACAGCAAAAAAACTTATACTTAAATTTTGGAAAAACGCACATACGCCAACATTCGAAATGTGGATCTCAAACATGTCTGAAACGCTACATCTTGAAGAAATGAGATTCCTCTTACTAGGCAATGTAGACCAATTCTTAAAGATTTGGTCTCCGTTTATCAACTTTATGCAAGCATATGGTGCAACATAACATAACCTTAGAAATTAAATGTTTAGAACTGGGTGACGGATGGGCAAAAATATGAGATAGGTAGATCTCTCCTAATCTCTCTTTTCTTTTTACTTTTTCCTTCTCTTTCAATCTTTTAACTTCTCACCTCTGTCCTTTTTTTTTGTTTGTTTTCTGTTTCTACTCGCTTGTTCATCTATTCCGACACCCTTTATTTATTTTTTCTCTCACTGTTCTTTTATTATTGAACTAAAAGTATGAAGTTGTACAAGAATGAGAATATGTATTTATGTATTAGGTACTTAAGTACCAGACTACTGTACTTACTTCTAACAAAAATAAACAAACAAAAAACAAACTGTCAATCTTAATACATTTTACATATTCAAAAGCACATAGCCCATGCACAGAAAATGTTCGTTGCAACAATCATGTGGATATTTCTAGGTTTGCAAATTGCTTGTAAGCCACGCACATGTATCATATATATTCTTCACAAATCTTCCTTGATCGGACGAGGTGCTCGCGTTGTGTTTACTAGTCAGTTCTGTGCGGATCGCAGCTCAATACTCCTTCTCAGTGATAATTTGGTGTTATTTGATATCAGAAGTTTCGAAACACCACGATTACTCTGTAAATCAGTTTTATTTCGTTGCACATGTATGTGTGTAACGCAGGAAGACCACATGACGCATATCTGGAACTGTTCACACACATCTGGATGAAGCTGAATTCGTTATGCAAGAGATATTGACTTGATTTGGGATCGCCTACATCGTTCATCTTCAATATCAAAACCGCTGCATACGTGGGCGCAAGCAACAACCCGTGAATAGGTGTCTGGCATGGCCAAACGGAGAATGAGATCTTTGAAACTCACACGTAAAAGGTTGTTTCTGCTGCTCGTTAACGGCCTGATAATATCATTTTGCAATGCATTGAAAATATTACGTTATTTTCCATTTTTGTTTTTAAATATTTAGTGTGAAAGTGCAATCGTACTATCAGCAGGACATTCGACGGCACAGTTCTCTGCAGCTATGATTTGCTTATTTTATTGTTCAGTCTTTCATAATGCCTTCCGCTTTTTGTCCTGAATGCACCGCAATCAGTGTTCCAATAGTTTACCAACAGGTGTACTCAATAGCACGTCAAATGCAATAATAGTAATTTCCAACACTCCTGATGTGTGAATATGCTAGCCGCTGGAGAAACGTAGTGCAGCCCAAAGATTTACTCAACATACTGTAGCAACTCCGCGGTCCGGCAACATCTCTGGATAAATTGTATAGGTAACATTTTGAGTGCAGCCCATTGTTCGGACCGAGAGTCAGGGGAGAGCTAAACTAGAGATATGAAAAGATGCAAAAAACAAATAAATTAAAAGTATGAAAAGAAAAAAAAAAAACAACAAACAAAAAGGAAAACAAACAGATCAGGTGCGGCACAGACTTTGCAAAGAGATTTATAGTCATCTCCAAGTTTTTCAATTCATAGCTGTGAAGGCATATTAGAATATAGAACAAAGCAGAGTGCAGCACAGAAACGGGTAGTTCACCCACAATTTTGTGCGGGACTCTCATTCCAATGGTAAACTAATTTTCAATGTATGCCTTGCAGACGAAGCGACACAAGAAAAAGAACCTGGTAAACAGATCACGTTCGACCAAAAATAAAGTGCAGTTCACCTATGTGAATTAATAAAGATACAAAAGATTTTGAACTGCAAACGTTATTACAAGACTAATAAACAAACAAGCACGTTTTAACTCATCACATGTAAATAGAATTACCCAGGTATAGCCAATATTATCAAGACTCCAAGCCATCCGTAATATCAGTTTATTTACTATTATCTAAATCCCATTTTCCTCAACATATTTGAAATTATAGATTGTGATATTCTTGGAACTAATTTCCGAATCTAATTTTTCAACTCAACTAATGATTTAGAAACATATTATGGATTGAAAGTTGATTGTACAAACATATATAAAAACAATGTGTACATTTGCAAATAATGTCAGCAGAAACAGGATTTCTAAATTTTGCGTATGATAATTAATTTCTATTCTTCTATTTTAGAGGACATTCTCGCGATGTTTGGTTAAGTATAATTCTTGTTCAAAAATACTTGGAGCTGAATTAGCGGCATATATACCTGCGATAGCGGGATTGAGAATTCAAATTACATCTGCACATTTAAAGTAGTCAAACGTTTAACATTTTTTGAACTGTAATGGATCTATGATTGTGTAAATTGAACTGGGTTCATGTGGGACTCCGGTTCCTTCCCATGCCAGATAATTTCACTTTTAGGTAGACTGAGTGCAATAATTGGTCCAAGTTCGGGGATAGAATTAAATTGCAATGCATGAGTGCGTAAGGGAAAATATATTACAAGGAACCATGGAGAGAGGACAGTTTGCGTTGCTCTTTTCACTGCCGATGGAGATCCAATTAATTAATCAACCGACTCGTACTTTTTTCAGAACATTTGGTGGAATTTACAAGAAACTACATTCATATTGTATATTTCAACTCAATTACTGGAGAGTGCGGAGTAATTGATACGTTAAGCACCGATAGGAATTAAAATGACATTGAATCGAACGCTGCGTGGGCTTGGAAAATATGTTATATTTCAAATATTAATTTCAAGTAGCATTCAGGTTACAATCTAGAAATGAAAGGCATGTCCATCATATTCCCTGCGGAATAAACATTTTTAAATTCGATTTTTTTTTTTGAATACTTCTCATAGCCTGAAACGATATCTGGGCATTTATGAACATGTTCCGCCGTTCAGGGCAATATTTAAATAATATATCGCGGAGTTAAATGTTCACATGTTTCCAGGAGTTAACTTATATGAATCTAAAACGTGCGCACTCTGTTTGGAGAAAGCACACGCAAACATTGAGAGGCTTCCTGTGACATATTCGTTCAGTTTAGTTTAGTTTAGTTCTGCTTCGTTTAATTATGTTTAGTTTAAATTTGTTTAGATTTGTTTACTTTCATTTAGTGATGTCACGTGTGCAGAGGAACAGTGAAACAAATCAATATTCATAGAATGTACGAAAGCACTAAAACTTTCAAATATCACATAATAGTATACATAATGCACAGTGAAAATAAGCAACTGCAGAAAGGTAAGCATTACATATAAAATATTAAACTCATTGCATGATATGTCGGATAATGAAAGCCCTACTAATTTATTACAGATATTAAAAGATTAAAAAAACTGCTAACTGTTCGAGGTCAGTCTAAGGAAAGTTAGTCGCACGTGAACATTTAAGGAATGCTTTATTTCTTATGAGTGCATTAATAAGCTCACATTGTGCAACTACTATATATCTATTGAAATTTTAAACTGGTTCATTATTTAAAAGATATTCTATAAGTAGACACAAAATGCTGGATTAACTCAGCGGGACAAGCAACATTTCAGTAGAGTAGGAATGGGTGACGTTTCGAGACGCTTCTTCAGACTAATGTCAGGGGAGTGGGCAGTACAGAGATACAATGTAGTCAGAGACAGCAAAACTGGCAGAATGACTGGGAAGTGGGTAGGGGATGGAGTGATAGTGTAGGCAAGGACTACATGAAGTTAGATAAGTCAATGTTCATAATGTAGTGGTGCAAGATACCCATGCGAAATTTGAGGTGCTGTTATCCAACTTGCGTTATGTCGCATTATGACAATGGAGGAGAAATGGGACGGAAAGGACGGTGTGGGAATGAGAGGGGTGGTTAAATTGTTGCGCAGACGGGTGATCAGGTACGTTTAGGCGGACCGAGCAGAGGCATTCAGATGTAATAGTAAGATTAAACAAGAACTTACCAGTTCGATGTTTGATCGTTATTTTATGAGGAGTTACGATGAGGGATTACGTGAAGAACCCGCCTCACGCTGGCAACGGCATACTTCAAAGCAGCGGCATGAAAAACACAGAACACCAAAAGCCGGAGTAACATAGTAAGGCTTCACAAAAAGACTTAGAACTACCATTTGATCATTTATTTTATGAGGGTGGGAGCGGAGGGCACGTAATCCCTCATCGTAACTCCTTATAAAATAACGATCAAACTTCGAACTGGTAAGTTCTTGTTTAATCTTACTATTTTACTTCGGAGTCACGTGAGTGACTACGTGAAGATTTTAAAGCTTTCTGTGTTTTTTATGTCGTAGAATCAATCCGTACGACAGTCCGGCTAAGTAAACACATACATGAGAAACCAGACTAATGTTAGATCATTTCACAATTAACTTGTTAATGGTTTAAAGACCATATAATAACCCTCCTTATATCTGAGGGAAATGATTACAAGCGATAAAAGATAGAAGTGACTACACCATTGATTATAGCAATTAATAGTAAACAAAGCAGGTGATTATAGTGCTCCCAACACCGCGTGTCCAAAGCTTGTCATAGTGTGAACAGGTTTATTGTAGAACTTTGAAAAAGTTTCTTCTTTACTCCACCCTGCGACTTTTAAAATATGCTCGAGAGGTACGTCCCGCCCCTTCGCCGCGGACGTAGCTGCCGCCCTGGTGGAGTGAGATTTGAACACATCAGTGTCTACTCCCGCTAAAACCAACACCTGTTTCAACCATTTTGAGATAGTTTGAACTGAAGCTTTTGTGTGTGGTTTTTTGTGCGTAACCATTAACGCTTTTTCATTTCCTCGAAGGGTGTCAGTAACTTTAATATATTCGTTCAAATGTTTAACCACACACAAAGTAGGATCAATATGATAAGCTTGAAAGGTTACCTTTGTTCCAGATCTCCCTGGTCTGCTTTGTTTGATCAACTCGTAAACATAGAACACAACATTATCTGTAGTCACATGCATACAGTCTAAACGCAACATTTGTAAAGTTTGCACTCTTTGAGCTGAGACCAGTGACATTAACATGACTAATTTCAATGTCAATCTTTCCAATGTCAACCCTTCAATTGGAGTCCATTGTCTAAGTAGCGTAAGTACAATGCTCACATCCCAAATCTCTGTGTATCTTGGTTTGGGTGGATTAATATTAAAGATTCCTTTCATGAATCTAGATATTAATGGATGCGACCGAATTGATCTCTGATCAGTCATAAGTCCTAAATAGGACGACAAGGCACTGCGTGCAGTGTTAATGGCACTGTAACTTAAATGTTGCTCAAAATGCAAATTGGCAAGGAATTCCAAAACATTTGCAATATTTACAGTATCATAAGAAATATTTGACTGTGTGCAAAAGTCTTCCCATTTCTTAATATGTGTCATATATTGCTTTTGTGTGCTATTGCGCCATGATGCAACCATAACTTCCATAGTTTTGTCCGACAATCCCAGCTCCTGTAGTGGTCTGGTCAAAACCTGCAGATTAATAAATTCATATATGCATACAATGGGTAAATTTCTTTATTTACCGGATTAGTCAAGATATCACTACAGTTAGGAATCGACATATATGGTTCTTTAATCATATTCAGCATTACTGGGAACCAAGGTTGAGTTGGCCAGTTTGGAACTACCAACAATCCAGAAGCAGAATCTTGTTCTATCTTCTTCAGGCATCTCTGAATCAAAGCAAATGGTGGAAAAGCACAAAAGAACATCTTTCCCCAGTGTAACGAAAAAGCATCTACTGCTACTGCATCTGGATCGTGTTCCCAAGACACATAAGTAGGCAATTGATGATTAAGCCTAGATGCAAACAAATCTATTTCTGGCAACCCAAATTGGTTTACAATATTCTTAAATATTGCTGGCTTAAGCATCCATTCCGTATTATCTTTAAAAATCCTGGACCTTTCATCTGCTACCACATTGTCCTTACCCGGAATGTAGCTTGCTGAAATCCATGTTTGGCGACCAATACACCATTGCCATATCTCATTGACCAGACAATCACATGATACTGATCTAACTCCCCCCATGTGATTAATGTATGCAACAGCCG
This sequence comes from Okamejei kenojei, assembly GCA_035221665.1. NCBI lineage: Eukaryota > Metazoa > Chordata > Chondrichthyes > Rajiformes > Rajidae > Okamejei > Okamejei kenojei. The sequence goes on along the minus strand of CM069160.1, from coordinate 22,783,086 downwards.
TTTTATTGTCTAACTGTATTAACACATGTAGACCTTGTTTAGCACAACAATATGCTTTAAGTCCATAAAAAGCACCCAATAACTCCAAATAGTTAATACCATAAACTTGAAGAAACGCTTCTTCTTGAGCTTTCCATCTACCTCCACAACTGGAGGACGAATCTGTAGCCCCCCATCCGAGAGCACTAGCATCCGTTTGTAAAACCATTTCAAGTTGTTTAATCATGATATTCTTAGCAGCTTGTGGGACATTTTCAACCCACCATTGTAATTCCAACACGGCTTCTTTTGTTAATTGCATAGGCCTGTCAAAATGACCTGCCTTCTCTTTAAGAGCCCTTATTTTGTCCCTTTGAAGATTTTGATAATGTAATGGACCAAATTCCACTGCTGGAAATGCTGCTACCAGTTTCCCAATGGTTTTCGCCACTTCTCGGATGGAGGGATAAGGTTTGTGAATGAGGTAATTACAAGTCATCAAGATGTCATTGGCCTTCTCTGTTGGCAAAGTAACTAACATAGTCACTGAGTTAATTACAAACCCCAAAAAGTTAATTGTTTGTGCTGGCTGCAGCTGGGACTTAATTGGATGAATCAAGAACCCTAGCTTTTCAAACAAAGCTTTAGTAACTGAAACTGAGTGCTCAGCTGACTCTTGAGTATCATTAATGATCAGAATATCATCCAGATAAGCCATAACAATGTGTTTCTGTGCTCTTAATTGGGCTAAAACTGGTTTCAACAGTTTTGTAAAGAGTCTAGGAGCCGAACTCAATCCATTTGGTAAAGCTTTAAACTGCCATAATTGTCCCAGCCAATTAAATTTTAAATACCTCCTGAAGAATTGATGAATTGCTACAGAATAATAGGCATCCTTCAAATCAATCTTAGCCATATAACACCCTGCTGAGATAAGATATTTTGCAGTACTGAATGTCTCCATCTTAAAATGTTTGTATTCTACAAACTTATTTAGATCTGTAAGGTCCAGAATAATTGTGCAACCACCATCTTTTTTATCTCTTCGAAATATATTAGAGACAAATTGATGCTTATGTTCATAAGACTTTTCAATTACGCCTTTTCCAGATAATTTGTCAATTTCCACATTAATCTCCATTCTTTCCTCTGCAGAAAACACATAAGCATAAGCAGGTCTATTCTGTACAGGAGGATTAACCCCTTCTTTAAAAATAATAATGGCTCCCGAAACTGCTTGTAATACATATCGATCGGAAGTAATGTTAAGCCAGGCATTATAAAATTTTTGCAATCTCCCTCCAACTGGAGAGTCATCCACAGTTTCTTTAAGGATATAAGTCTTTAATACCTCTCCGTATGAGCGTGGTGGTCTCCTTCTTCCCGAATACAGGGAAGCACAGCATGATAGTATTTTCGTGACAAACTTCTGCTTCTATAACGAAAATCGAAACCCCTTCGGGTCGAAAAAACCCTTCTTTGTCCAAAGACAAAAGGTTTAACATTGCTAAAATATTTAGCTTCTTCATCCAACTCTTTCAGCTGTTTCGGCAGATTTTCTCCAAACAAATACCCAGGAGCTTGAACTCCACTTTCTTGACACAGGCTTGCAAATCTAGGGTGAAATATGGGCCGAATCGCCATTTTCCTCATACAATTAATTTCATAGAATGAATTACACAATAAGCCCAAAGTATCCTTTTGAATCTTTTCCATTTCCAGATTCTCCATTTGCCTGCCATAGGCCGTAATGGCAGCAGAAATTAATTTGAGCACCTTTTGAAACTTCACTTCTTGGGCTCTCATACTTGGAGTCATAGACGTCCATATCATCGGATTCACCGTAGGCACTTCCAATGAGGCACAATTTCTTGGAGCTTTATATAATTCTGATGTTTCATTCATCACAGAATTGTGAAGTTGGTGAGATACCATATAATTTATGTTTGCAGTTAGGATTTCTTCCATAGCCTCACCACTTCCTTCAGGTATAGCAAAATCTTGTGCTATCCCAGGCACATTAGGCCTTTTCTTTTTACTTTGTGGTGTGCTTTCAAAAGCCATATAGCCACCAGCAGGGTCTGCCTTCTGCAGCCCTAAATCAATTGGGATATCATCCCATGAGACTTCTTCCAGCCCAAATCCTGGGTCCGGAGTATCATATTCCCAACTTGGCCCACAGCCATATTCATCATATTCAAACCCCTCAGGGATTTTTTGGGATTCATCTGGGTACTGTGACCCTTGTCTCATCATTGTTTGGAGAACTTTCTCCATATGCTCCATTTTTAGCCACATAGTTTTATTGTCTGCAGATCTTTCAGTATCAGAGTCATCAGAAACCACGGGCCTCTCAGATTTCTTTTTGCATTTTTTAGGAACATTTTCCTCCGTGGTTATTATTTCTGGAGAATCTGGAAAGTCACTATCGGGTAAATCGGCGGCCAACGGTATCGGAACCGGGTCCGCACTAACTTCGCGTCCCGTATTTTTACTTTCACCCCGGGAAGATCTTTTTACCCGCGAAAACTTCTTTCCCGATTTCTCCATTTTTCTTTAATAATCAGTGCTCAATCAGCACGTTAACGTGGCTCTAAATTTTACTTTTGGTTTCGTTTGCTGGAGCCACCCAGCGTAACCTAAAAAACGCCCCGGTCTAACTGCACTTACCTGCGGGCCGTCCGACCGCTGCCGAGGAGCTGCTCCTTACTGCAGCTCCTCCTTCCGCCGTCAGCGTTGACGTCATGCCGTTGCCAGCGTGAGGCGGGTTCTTCACGTAGTCACTCACGTGACTCCGAAGTAAAATCAATAGGTAAACATCGAAGTCCCTCACCCTGAGAACAGCATCCCCCCAGGGTTGCGTCCTCAGCCCAATACTGTACTCCATGTACACACATGACTGTGTGGCTAGGTTCAGCTCCAGATCTATAATCAAGATTTCTGATGGCACTCTGGTGGTGGGCCTGATCTCCGATAACGATGAGAAGGCCTACCGGGAGGAGATGGTGGATCTGGCACTCTGTTATCAGGACAACAGCCTGCTCTTGAATGTCAACAATATTAAGGAGTTGATCGTGCACTTTAGGAGGACACAACTTCCTTGGACCCACACGCGATTGAAGATAAATGGGGATACTGTGGATAGGCTGAGTTGCTTTAAATACCTGGGAGTCCACATCTCAGAATATCTGACATGGACATCACACACAGCCACACTGGTGAGTACGGCGTCAGAGCTTTAATCACCTCAGGTAATTGAAGAAATTCAGAGTGCCTCTGAGGATCCTACAGTCCTTCTACTCAGTGGTTGTGGAAGGCATCTGGTCTGCAAACATTACAATTTTGTTTGGAGACTGCTCTGCCCAGGACAGGAACACTCTGCAGAGATTAGTGCGTCGGCCGAACGCACTATGGGAAGTACACTCACCCCCCTGCAGGAACTATACATTAGACGGTGCAAATCCAGAGCCAACAAGATCACGAGGGACACATTTCACCCCAGCAACAGACTGTTCCCGCTGCTACAGTCAGGCGAACGCCTCCGTTGCCATGCTGCGAAAACAAAGAGGATGAGAAGGAGTTTCTCTCCAGAGGCCATTAGGACTGAAAACTCATGCCTCACCAGGTACTGACATACTGGTCCAATTTACTGTTGTGTGGTGTCTTTTAAAATTGCTGTTTCTTCTTGTTTTTTTCTCCGACAAATATGTAACTACTGATTATGTTATTTTCTGTTTTGTAGTTTTGTTTTTTTGCACAATCCGAAGGAGTGCCACTTTTCTTTTCACTGCACATCTCGTATGCGTATGTGACGAATAAACGTGACTTGACAACTTGACTTGAGGCTGTTTTTCTACAAATTCGATGATAATAATACAACCTGGGTTGGTTATTTTGCGGAGAGGGCAATCGGAACTGGCAAGTTGATTCTTGGTATTATCAGAAAAAAAGGCCGGGCACATAATTGTCGGTAGGGCACATCAAGGCCTTCACGGCAAAAAACAGCACAGACGCAAGGCACATCGTTATCATTTATTGAATGTGTAACCCTTCCTTGTGCAAAGTCGCAATGCAATGGAGTTTTTCCTCAGACAAGCTTTTGCGATTGACAGTTCACCTTGATTCGATGAAGTCAACCTTGGAGGGCAATATTTTAACATGCAAATTTAACGCAGTCAAAATTTTCTCAATTTCCAATGTTAATTTTAGCACGATGTGATTGGATTGGGTATTTATTTTTGTACTTGTATCAAAAAGCTTATGCAAACGATCAATCTTGTCAGATATCGAATGATTAAAATCTCATTTATTGACACATTTACGGCTGTAGAGGAACAAGTGAAAGAAAAAGAAACAGGTAATCATGAATGCAATGAAATAGTTATAATAATGACTGGATATGATCGTTGCAGCCAGTTTATTCAAGGGTGAAGAATATCGATGACGTGAACTGTGATGATGATTCATGCATATAATTGTTTCTGATTGTAGACATAGACACATTGATGGTTTCGGCCATTTGACCGGTCATCTTGTTATAAGTAATAATTCACTCAGTACCAAAATATAGAACAGAAAGCAAATGCGAGGCTGAATGTTAATTTCGTGGAGAGTGCAATAAATGAAACCGTTCACATCTTGACAAGTTCCGTGTGAAAGGGTTTGGATAATATAGAATAATGCACGTGCAAACCATTACAGGAACATTATGCAGAAAACATACAAAACACTACATAATTGGAAATAATGAACAAATTATTATTATATTGAATTATTTGGGGCATTTTACAGTTAGTCCACGTGTATGTTAAATTACAGATATTAAGCGTTTGGAAACACTTCAAGAAGATGCAGGTTAGAGAACGAATTGTGAATTTGCAAAAACAAAATGGTATGTAACTGTGTAGCAAATGTGTGCCATTTATGACTATTATGTATCTCCTCCTGCGTCCATTCCTTGCGTAAGGTAATGTCATCTTTGATGAACTCAATTGCTGGGTGACTGTGCAAACAACGATGCCAAACATTGTTTCTCCTTGCTACTCTGTGGTCTCCGTTTTGTGATGGATAAAGGATTGTGAACTACGGCATTGGATGAAGTCCGGTGCTTCCTTGATACCAATGCGGGTATTTTTCACGTTAAGGCTGGATTTAAGCAGTTTATTCAATCTTCGGCGCATCACATTGGCGATGTCATGATGCATCATACCTTGGTAAAGTCATTCCTCTCACCAAAATCTCACGATCTTTAAATAATATGATTCAGCCCAGTTCAAACCAACTTCCCGCAGGTCTTCCAAATCTCCAACTACGCTCATCTAAGCATCACGCTGCCTCAGAAAAAAAGGAGCTTACATAGTCGTTGGCCAACTCTACAGTTATCACAGCACCCCGGCTTTCCCGGGCGCAAATTATACCAAATCGTGAAAGCTCGTACCCATAGTTTGCACAGAACGTTCTTCTTCGCTATTCTAAACATTTTGAACGAAACTCTCATATGTTTAGGATGTGTTCATCTTCTCGAATCTGCCTCGTTGCAAAATTTGTGCTGCTTTACGAGGCGATATGATCAGATAGGGCGTTATTTATCTCAGGAGAAAAAATTTCTCGCAACAGTCATAAAGCACAAGCTACGTGAAACATGAAACTAGAGTGACGAGTGGAAAGGTTTAGGGATGTGCAAAAATAGGGCAGGGGTTGGGGGGGGGGTGAATGTACCACACGACCGAAGGGGAGCGTTTGTACAGTTTGATAACCACAGGGAAAAAAGGACCTCCTGTTGCGTTCTGTACTGCATCATTATGGAACACGTCTGTTGCTGAGAATACTCCTCCGGATGTCCAGTTTGTAATGGAAGGGGTGAGATTTGCTCCCCAAGATGCTCCGCAGTATGAGGCGTATCCTCCCCTCCAAGACCGCCTCGCAATGATCCAACTCTGCCTCCAGGACGGAGCCACATTTCTTCGTGAGATTGTTAATTCTGTTGGCGTTTGCGGCCTTCGCCCTGTCCACCTAGCATACGAAAGCAAAGAGGATGGCACAGGCTACCAACGATTGCTCGAAAATCAGCAGCATCTTACTGCAGACGTTGAAGGAGCGGAGCATTTTCAACAATAACAGCCGGAACTGCAACTTCGTGTCCACGACCTGAGTGTTCTACGACCAGTCAAGTTCACTACACTCACTTACAACTGCACTTTCTATGCAGTTGGAACTCAATGTTCAGCTTTCGGTGTCCGTGTTCTGCTTTTTTTGTCAAAGAGAAAGTCAATTGTATTCGGCACATGCACCCGAAAATGAATTTACATTACTACTTATTTATAGCCATGTAGTGGATGCATACTCATGGGTGGTATGTTTTGTTTAGGAACATTTATAACTGCACATTACTGCTCGTGAAAATAACGAAATAGCCCAATAGCATTGCCTTTTTGTGAATTTCAAGAGAGCCTAGTTTCTAGTGAGTGATGTTCGTCAGCAGCTCATTATCGGAACTCTGCGACGCTGTGATCACTGGTTGTCAGTGGGAATTGAAGATTTGATCCAATATTGTCAAGTCAAACTGTAATGAAAGGACTGATGCTAAATTAAAATCAAAAGGGCACAATTGTAAGAAAAGAGCATATACTGTGCAGGTGAAATGGATTTACAAGGGGGGGGGGGAAGTGCGGTGTATGTAATACACAATGTATTAACTGCCTCCAAGTTAAAGGGGGAGGAGTGTTAGGTATGGGACATTAAGGACAAGTAATTGGTGTCATGTGATGTCTGGGGCAAGTACGCACGAGCAGAAAGAGACTGGAGGTGGCATCCTGCAGAAAAGAAGCTTGTATGATTCCTCCCGTGTTAACGAAGAAACTGCAGATGCTGGAGAATCGAGGGGTACACAAAAAACTGGAGAAACTCAGCGGGTGCAGCAGCATCTAAGAGGCGAAGGAGATAGGCGACGTTTCGGGTCGAGACCCTTCTTCAGACTGGTCAGGGATCAGGGAAACGAGAGATATAGACAGTGATATGGAGAGATAAAGAACAATGAATGAAAGATATGCAAAAAAGTATCGATGATAAAGGGATCAAGCCATTGTAAGCTATTTGTGGTATGAAAATGAGAAGCTAGTGCGACTAGGGTGGGGGAGGGAGATATGGATAAAGGGAATGCCAGGGCCCGAGGGCTGAGGGAGAGGTGGGAAGGGGAGGAGACAGCAAGGGCAAACAGAATTGAGAAAATTCAATGTTCAAGCCCAAAGGATGCAGACTCCACAAGCGGAATATGAGGTGCTGTGCCTCCAACTTGCGGTGTTGCTCACTCTGGCCGTGGAGGAGGCCCAGGACCGAGAGGTCGGATACGGAATGGGAGGGGGAGTTGAAGTGCTGAGCCAGCGGGAGGTCGGGTTGGTTTTTGCGGACCGAGCGGAGGTGTTCGGCGAAACGATCGCCAAACCTCCGCTTGGTCTCACCGATATAGATCATCTGGCATCTGGAGCAGCGGATGCAGTAGATGAGGTTGGAGGAGGTGCAGGTGAACCTCTGTCGGACCTGGAAGGACTGCTTGGGTCCCTGAAAGGATTGGAGGGGGGAGGTGAAGGGACAAGTGTTGCATTTCTTGCGGTTGCAAGGGAAAGTGCCCGGGGAAGGGGTGGAGCGGGAGGGGAGGGAAGAATTGACAAGGGAGTTGCGGAGGGAGCGGTCTTTGCGGAAGGCAGACAGGGGGGGAGATGGCAAGATGTGGCGGGTGGAGGCGTCACTTTGGAGGTGGCGAAACTGGCGGAGGACTATCTGTTGTATTTGCCGGCTGGTGGGGTGAAAGGTGAGGACCAGGGGGACTCTGCCCTGTTTGCGAGTGGGGGAATGGGGAGAGAGGGCAGTGTTGCGGGGTTTGGAGGAGACCCTGGTGCGAGCCTCATCAATAGTGGGGGAGGGGAATCCCCGTTCTCTGAAGAATGAGCCCATTTGTGATGACCTGGTGCGGAACACCTCATCCTGGGAGCAGATGCGGCGTAGACGAAGGAATTGGGAATAGGGGATGGAGTCCTTACAGGAAGCAGGGTGGGAGGAAGAGTAGTCCAGGTAGCTGTGGGTGTCAGTGGGTTTGTAGTGGATGTCGGTCAGGAGTGTATCAACTGCAATAGAGATGGTGAGGTCAAGGAATGGTAGGGAAATGTCGGAAATGGTCCAAGTGTATTTGAGTGCCGGATGGAAGTTGGTGGTGAAATGAATGAAGTCAGTCAGTTGTGTGTGGGTGCAGGCGTTGACACCAAAACAGTCGTCGATGCAACGGAGGTAGAGGTCGGGGGTGGGGCCCTGGTACGCCGAGAACAAGGATTGTTCGACGTACCCAACAAAGAGGCAAGCGTAGCTGGGGCCCAGATTGTTCGACGTACCCAACAAAGAGGCAAGTTCGACGTACCCAACAAAGAGGCAAGCAAAGATTCCTCCCGTGTCCGGGCCTTTATTAAAGACCGTTCAAAGCATCCGAATACACAACAATTAGCGACGACTATCCAAGACCGAAGATAAGAGCAAGGCCAGCAAGAAAATTCGAAAACAAAAGTTAAAAATGGAAGTAGTATTTGGAAACAAGTGCAAAAGCACCAAGCGAAATGGTTTTGAATTGGCGCCAAACAGAGAAGGTAGGAACGGGAAGCAATAGCTCAGGGAAGAGCTAGGAAAACAAGCAGGGGCAGTAAGGGTCACCAAGCACGGTGTCAGCTTACCTGGAATGTTTCCAGGTCTCTGCAGCCCACAGCCAAGACCAAGCAGCAGCCACTGACGTCGGGTGGTGGCCTACTACCGTGAAGGCCACCGACAGGTCCAGAGAGCCACCGACAGAGGCCGAGTCTTCTGCCCAACCGAGAACAGTCAACCCGGTGGGGGGAGAAAACAGACATAAACATAAATTAAATCGACAGATTTAGTGGTGCAGCGGTACAGTTGTTCCTCAAAGTGCTTGCAGCGCCGGAGCCCGGCGGTCGATACTCACTACGGGAGCTTTCTATACGGAATTTGTAACTTCTCCCCCGACCGTGTAGGTCTTCTGCGATATGTTCGGTTTCCTCCCACACTCCAAAGGCGTAGAGGTAAGTTGGTTGATTGTCTTGCATATCCCTCTGGAAACATGTCCCTAGTACGTGTAGGTTATTGTTGTGTGCGTAACCCGCTGGTCAGGAAGGACTCGGTGGGCCTCGGTGCATCTCTAAACTAAACTAAATTAAATCACACTGTATGTATTCTCTCGCCGGGCCTTTTCTGGGAGATATTTAGAATGTTACGACTTAAATCGTGATGTTCCCCATACCTCTGATTATCGGATTTGTCTAAACATGAACATGTGTTTGTCCTATAAATCATAACCACCTGTGCAGTGCCGAATCACGCGAAAGGGCTGCCTTCAGATCACTGAATGGCAAACACCGAGATAGCTGTGGAAACAAAATACAACTGGGAGCGGGAGAATCGCATTCAAGAGGAAGAGTGTTTTATTATCGTGTGTCCCGAAAAGAAATAATGAAATGCTTACTTGCTGAATGAAATTAAGCACTGTCAATACACCACGAAGGGCTTTTCTTTCAATGTACATTGATTAAAGGAGGAACAATGTCGCATAGAATGTCCAGTATATCTGATTTGTACATTACCACTTAATCTGTGAAACATCGCGCACACATTTGTAGAAAAGTGAAATAATGTACAGAGCAGGATGTATGACATTAGACAGTTAGTGTATTGATCTGTGCACTACATCTTGCAGAGGAGCACCTGAGAGAAAAGGAATCAGGTAAGTAGATATCCTTATCATTTTTTTATAAACTAGACAAAGAAAAAACCGTCGGGTCCCAGCCTCACACGGGAGGGCTGGTCCACCAACGCAATAATCCACCTCTCCAGCATTTCTAATATCGGTGGCCAGTGGGGGAGTGGCGGCTTTCTGGAGGCTAGTATGGGTGTTGTGGGCTTAAGGGACTGGTTTCCAGAGGGCTAGTTTGGACATTGTCGGCCGAATGGATTCTTGGTCTGGCGGCTCAGTCACTCAAGCCTGTTGTGCTGGCAACTCACTCACTCACGGCTGGTGGGCTGGCAGTTGACTCTCAGTTGAACTTCCATTTCAAACAAGGTGCAAGGCCACCAAATGCAAGTACACTTTCATACAATTTCAAGCAGGGTGCAAGGCCACTAAAGGCAGCGAGTCGTGAATCTCCCTCCTAAATTTTGTTGAGTCGGAACCTCGCCCACACTTCTAGGTTTTATAGTCCCTGTCCCCTTCCCATCAGAAGGGGCGTGGCCCTCATGGCGTGATTGACAGGAGAGAGCATCTCAACAATTTTTAAACACTAATAAGTCTTTTATTTTTCATCGATGGGAAAACTCCTCGGCACCTGAAGAGCAGAAGGGTACTCTGAGCAAGATGGCCAAAAATTACTGCCGTAAGCAATAGCTTGTTTTCTAAAATCAATATAAAGCGCAAACAAGAAGTGGTCAAGATTAGACGTTAATTATATAGAAGGCAAGCCAACTTTATTTAGGGAAGGCAACTTTAATTAGGCAAGACAATTTAATTAGGCAAGGCAATTTAATTAGGCAACACAACTTTAGCATGTCCAAACGAAAGGCAACATAGCTTTAGCATTTCCAAAGCAAAGGCAATACAGCTTTAACATTTCCAAACCAAAGGCAACAGCGATTTAGCATTTCCAAACCAAAGCCAACACAGCTTTTGCATTTCCAAAGGAACGTCAACACAGTTATAGCATTTCCAAACCAAAGGCAACACAGCTTTAGCATTTCGAAACCAAAGGCAAAACAGCCTTAGCATTTACAAACCAAAGGCAACGCAGCTTTAGCATTTCCAAACCATATTTTCAAACTACATTATGGGCACTAACAGGTCAGTAAAACCACTCACAGTTTAGTAGACATGTGTTCAGTGTTATTCACACCTCAGACTGGGAGACGTGACCCTCTCGCTCCGCTATCTTGCAGAGACTGACTGAGGCACTCAATACTTCCGGGATTTATTGTCCTTCCGGGAGTGGCCTTTAGGAGAGAGAATCTCAACATGTTTTAAACAATAATTACTCTTTTAATTTTTATCGATGTGAAAAAATCTTTTGTCCTGCGCACCGAAGGGGACTGTGAGTAAGATTGCCAAAAATCACAGCCGTAAGTGGCAGCGTTTTTTTTTTTAGTCAATGTACAGAACAACAGGACGTGGTCAACACCAGATTTTTAATAATGTAGATTATCTTGAACAGTGAATTAATGAAGTAAAATCACTTTTAAATCACTCACTATTATCGGGAGAGGCCAAATTCACGAAAGAATTAATGAATAAATGAATGAATGGACGATTGATTGAATGAATGAATGAATGAATGAATGAATGAATGAATGAATGAATGAATGAATGAATGAATGAATGAAGGAAGGAATGAAGGAATGAAGGAATAATGAATGAAGGACTACTTTGTTATCATATGTGGCAAGTCAGTGTGAAATATTTGCTTGCATACCCAAGTATGCAAATAGTCGCCAATAGAACACGCTGAATGGATTTACAATGTGTCCGCGCCAGGTCCCGTTTGTTTTCCAAATATAATTTGCAATATGATTTTGGCGTCTGAAATCAAGATTAAACGCTTATATTGAAAATGACATAAATTGCAACTCAGCTGATCTAACAGCATCTTCGGAGAACATAGATTGGTGACTTTTCAGATCAAGTCCCTTCTAGGTCTCTCGTGATATGGAACTGTTCTATTGTCTCCTCCGCCGCATTAGCCTTTATCTCTGGGAGGGTATCCTCGCCTCCCAGCCACGACCGTGCCTTCACCTGTCCCTTCTTCGTCCACCCGTATCTTCCCTGGATATCCCCTCCAAACACATATTTTCACTTGCAAATAAACTTCATCCATTAGGCACGTTCACACCCTATGTTCGGCTACTTGAAAAGTTAACATTTATGATCCAGCATCTCGTTTGGATGTTTCAGGATACCTATTTTACCAATTCGATCGAGAATGGAACTTGATTTTGAGTTATGTTATCCTCAAACCAACCCGCGACTTTATAATAATGGTTACGTGCACTTTTACACCAGAAGCAGAAGGCATTCAGTTAATTTAATATATTATTTCTCAAATTTGATATGTTTTCACCTGCCAAGTGTGTTTCCATCTGTTTCCTTTTAAGATGATATAAATTAGGGGCAACACCAATGTGCAGCGATTGGAGTGGTCGAATAGTTTCAGTCACCATTTGAAGGGTTTCGGCCCGAAACGTTGCCTATTTCCTTCGCTCCATAGATGCTGCTGCCCCGGCTGAGTTTCTCCAGCATTTTTGTGTACCAACTCCTTTTCAACCCTCACTTTAAAATATGTCTGTTTCGAGGTTGAGATAGTGACAACATTTTCTGCCATACCCTATGGTTTGGAAGATCGTTTGAATTCCCGATTGTGTGCCGAAGAGGAAGCAGATTAGGTAGAAACGCTAGCTAGATCAAACGGGAGAATGGTTTAAATTGGTGCTTGATGGCCTGGGCTATATCAATGGACCGAATAACGAAGTTAATGTTATCTGACATCGTGACCCTATTGGCGAAACAATAGGCAATATTAAGGTTTCAATAATAAAATACATTTGGAAAATTTGCAATACATTTTCTTAATTTAAAGTATCCATGAAATAATCAGTGTTTGTATTGCGAGTAAACATATGTTAATGCCGAGATATATTGCAAGAAGAATGGTCTTTACAGATAATTGAGGCAGTCTTGTATTAAATAAACTCAGGGAACACAGTCAGTTAACGTGGAGGGCACTGCAGGTAAATGATGGACAATAGTTTAAATGAGTAAGGCGGAAGCAAATATGTGCAGGAAATATACGCCGATCCAGTAGTATTTTTAAATATCAAAATGAATGCTTCATTCCAGAAATAAAGCGATTGAAAAACGTACAAGTGGATACAGGTAAGAATATAGATTATTTAAAGAAAATAATGATACATTAATTCTGGTTTTGTTCATACCTGGCCGATGTTACTTCTCAATCAATTAAATTAACATGCCTATATGTATTGCGGTCTAATATACATAACGGTTATCGCTTTAAAAGTGAGCAGAAAATACATCGACCATTGCGTTTTCTGCCCAGTTATATTTCAATATTGCGTAATAAATGTAGAGAAGGTACACAGACACCTTAAAGTCTTCACAACATTATTAAGCATACATTATATATAGCCCTGGCTGTACGTGGTCTGTCACGATCACTAGAGAGAGAGCTAGGGGCGTGTGGGTTACAATTATACTAACTGGTGGGGAGGTGGTTAGCATGGACATCGTCACTATCAATTAAAGATGTATACACATACCATCTACATCCTTCCACTACCAAAACAAACAGTGAGTGACAGGGCGACCACGTCTCATGCGCTAGGATGAATGCCAACAGTAAAGCACGGGAATAAAGGGTCACACGTAATCACCGTAACGGACCGGCGGCCTGACCAGGCGACCAAACGGGGTCCGCACCTCGCCATCACATCCTTCCCCGACGGAAAGAAGCGGGGTCGCCGGGGCATGGTGCGGGCTACGGACTGGAGAACCCCTTGGCGACAAAGGCATCGGGGGGATGGTGAAGAGAAGGGCGAGGAAGCCGGAAAAAGCGGGACCGCAGCCGGGCGGCGGACAGGAGGAGGACGAGGGAAGGTTGGCCCCAGAGCAACGGGCAAAGCACAGGGCCGCGACAGTGGCAGCGACGGGGCATACGGAGCCGCCGGGGGAGGGAGAGGCTCGTTCAAAAGCCGGAGATGCTGGCGGGACCAGTGGTACACTCTTCCGTCGTGGTTTACAAGGTACGAACGAGGGGAACCGGCAGAACCGACGACCACGGCCAGCTTGGAACGGCCAGAAGTGGACCTCATATAAACGACCTGGCTGGGGAGAAGAGGGTGGAGGACACGGCAGGACCTGTCGTGGGAACGCTTCTGTATACTGTGTTTTTGGCAATGCGTTTCTGGACCAAGGCAGCTTCAGGATGCCCGTGGCCACCATCTCGCGAAGAGCACACTGGACCTTGCCCCTCATGGCAAAGGAAACGCGGTGCATGGGACGGACGACCGGCGTGATGTCGGGATTGAGGGCAATCCTGTAGCTGCAGGGCAACTTCCCCAGCTTCGAGTCAAACCGGTGCGGGAATTCGGCCAGCGGGTTCAGGGGTGCCTCTACCAGGTGGACATCACTCTGGAAGCTCACCAATCCGTGGGCCTGGCAGGCCTCCACGCTGAGCAGGGTGGTCACATTTACCGTCTAGCGGGAAGAAAGAGAGGGGCCGAGTGGTCTTCAGCACCATGCAGTGGAAGAGTGGCCCTCCCCACAGGCACAAATACGCCACCCCCAGAGGCACGCAAAACAGCACTGTCTGTGGGAACGAGCTCATTATGTCTTATCTTCCTGAACAGGCTTGTTGACGTAACATTAGCAGCAGCCCCCATATCCACCTTAGTTGAGAAGGCCATGCCATTCACCGTGACTCGGACGGTCGGGTCCGTTATCAAAGCATCTGCACCTCGCAAGGAAAACACACTCAGCTCGCTCTGAGAAGAGTCAGGGTCAGACGGGGGCAGATCATCGTGCTGGAGATGGGAACCAGATGCTGTATCATCACGTGTCAGGTAGCGAGACGGTTTATGCTGTGGCTGTACAGGGTTCCCACGGTAACGGCATGCTGCCGAGAAGTGGTTGGGCTTGTTGCAGAAATTACAGGTTTTCCCCCAACGCCGGGCACACATTAGAACAGTGTGAGGCAAAGTTACAATTTGGACATCGTCGAGGCGGTAAGAAGCCCTGCAGTGGTCTTACCCTCTGTCGCCGGGGAGCATTGTACTGGGGACCAGCGAGACTGGCTGTGCGGACCACAGGGTCAGGTACAGCGGAGGAGACAGCCTCAGCTAAACGAGAGGCATGCAACGCCTCATCGAATGTCAGAGCAGGCTTACGCAGCAGCTCAGAGCGCATATTATCATCCCGTAGACCAAAGACCAAGATGTCATGGGTCAAAGTATCAGGGGTCAGAACATGCAGGTCACATCGGCGAGCCAGTTGGCGCAGCGCGGCCACAAAATTGTCAATAGTTCCCGAGGGTTTTGGCGTCTGGAGAACAGTTTGAAACGCTCTACGATGTGGTTAGTGGGAAGGTCACACATCGCCGTAATTTTAGCAAGCAGACTTGTACTCGCTGGAATTCAGAAGATTGAGGGGTGATCTCATAGAGACTTACAAAATTCTTAAGGGGTTGGACAGGCTAGTTGCAGGAAGATTGTTCCCGATGTTGTGGAAGTCCAGGACAAGGGGTCACAGTTTAAGGATAAGGGGGAAGTCTTTTAGGACCGAGATGAATAAATCGTTTTTCACACAGAGAGTGGTGAATCTGTGGAATTCTCCGCCACAGAAGGTAGTTGAGGCCAGTTCGTTGGCCATATTTAAGAGGGTGTTGGATGTGGCCCTTGTGGCTGCAGGGATCGGGGGGGTATGGAGAGAAGGCAGGTACAGGATACTGTGTTGGATGATTAGCCATGATCATATTGAATGGCGGTGCAGGCTCGAAGGGCCGAATGGCCTGCTCCTGCACCTAATTTCC
The DNA here is from genome assembly GCA_035221665.1 of Okamejei kenojei. NCBI lineage: Eukaryota > Metazoa > Chordata > Chondrichthyes > Rajiformes > Rajidae > Okamejei > Okamejei kenojei. The sequence continues at coordinate 22,767,472 of CM069160.1, read as the reverse complement.
ATGTTTCCATGTTTCTATACCGGGTCCTGGATACTCTCACCCTGTCCATAGATGAACGACTCCGAACGCTCGAGCGCTTCGGGACCAGCTAGATTAAGCAGCAGGGAAGCCTTGACAGCGTGGGCCACAGCAGGATGGCGATGATAACATAATGCTCAAAGTCACGTCGGAACACACTCCAGCGATGAGTGATGTCTGCATCGAAGACTAGGATGTCAGGTTTACGACAGGCAGAAGCCATCACAGCACAGGGAGGGGGTACTGGGACTAAGAAAATAAAACGAGATAGACTGGAGATGCCGAAAGAAGCACTTCTGACCCCATGTAGAGAAGGTACACAGACACCTTAAAGTCTTCACTACTTTAATAAGCATACATTATATAGAGCCCTGGCTGTACGTGGTCTGTCACGATCACTAGAGAGAGAGAGCTGAGGCCGTGTGGGTTACAATTATACTAACTGGTGGGGGAGGTGGTTAGCATGGACATCGTCAATATCAATTAACGGTGTATACATATATCATCTACAATAAATTGAATATGTTTTAAAGTTATCAAGCTGTTGGCTTATTTCACACAATAAATCGTTTAAAACACGTTTCATGTTGTTCAGATGATTGATTACGAACTACGTAATGACGCTTCGATTAAATTACAACAGTCCATAGAAATGAATGGCATTCTTGGTGAGAATTGCTACATTATACCTTTATGTGTGCAGAAGTTCAACTGCGAAAAAAAGATGCAGGTAAAAAGAAACGCCCAGCACAAATATATACAGTTCCACCACTTGTGCTTTTAGGAGCACTGTTGTTATTTTTTTATTATTGTTAAGATTAGTAGAACAAAAAATATCTTGTCATATTTCGTCGTCACCTTCAGCAGTCGTGCATAATATTCGTAACTAATCTTAACAGCTTTAGGAAAAAATAACTCATTGTGAATTGTTCCAAGCTATTCCACAAACACTGACCGTCTGTCAACTTTTTAAAGGCACTCCATATACCGCCGTGATAGACGCCTGTCTGCCCCTCCATGCAACATGGGTTTCACATGGTCGTTAAAAGCCCGCGATATTCAGAGACTTTCAAAACGAATTGCAATGCATAAAATTAATTCACTAAGATATGTCTAAGAATTATTTATAAATTGAAGGATTAAAACAAATCTATCTCATCGGCATTCCTCAAGGGAAAACAATCGTGCCGTTTCTCAAGGGAAAAAATGGCCCGTTTCCTTCCAACGAAATTAATAATTTCCGTTGAAAAAAACGAATAAAACCGTGTAAAAGTTCAATGCAGACAATTTCCTACTGCACAGAATTTCGTGAAAAGGAAACAATTTGCACTCGATCTGTAGAGAAGAGTGCAGCTCTTCCTAAATCACTAACATTAGGACGAGCGGAGGTGCTGGTATAATGCAGTTTATTTGAAACAGGATTTCGAATTTATATGATTGTAAACCCGTAGAAAAGAAACCTCCAATCAGCAGCACGGATCAGCCGATATTCATAGAGGCTTTTTTTTCAAATAATACTATAAAAAACATTCTAGTTTTTAAAAAAAAGCAAAATTAGGAATTGTATACGAACACAATGCAATGGATGCAAAATGACTTACGACGGGATCTTGCTGCTATATAACTCAACTTGGAAACTCTAGATTTTTAATAAATGATGGAACGCACGTTTCCCCCGCCCCGATAATCAACCGAACCATTCATATATTAAAGATGATATAACATCTCTTGAATGTCCGTTAATATGTATTAATTAATTGGATATATGAGGCCTTTTACGCAATTTCGAAAACAGGAATTGAATTCGGAATTTAGGTTGATTCTGATTATATTCAAGCACGTTAATAATTCAATACATTATTGGAAACGGGAATAGTTAAGAAGGATGGAATGCTGTCTTCAATTGCCATTAGAAACTGAAGATACATTAGGAAATGCATATGCCAAGTGAGTATATTTAATTTGACTTGGCACAGCTTGAAGGGTTCTTGTTTCGCTTCCACACGTTGTGCAAAACAGCAGGCGGATGGCAATACTTGGAATTATATCAACAATCATATCATATCAATGTTATATATCATATATATCAATGTTCCGATCGAAATGCACGTCAGTGCTACAGACAAATACAAGTACATTATGAGCTTGCAGCCAAACAGTCCGCTAAAATTTCAAAATGTAACTTGGGGATGCAATAGAAACAAATAAAATGAATACATTAGTCAATGATACGGACAAATAGAATATTTAAAATGCTCACTAAATTAAGTGCTTATTTATAATTGTCCGATTGAACACTGGTAATGTGAACGCCGAACATTTATGCAAATAGAAATGTCGTACTATTGCATAGCCACTGGAAGAGATTCGTGATATTGTGAAATGCAAATGAAACTTAATCTTTTTTGGCAGAAATATCTCGATTGATAAAGATGCAGGATTTTCAAGGTCAGAATAATCATTACTAATTGATTTACCGAAATCAATGAGGATCGTGAAAGTTTAATCATGTCGTAGTGTTCAAACGTAATTTTAAAATTTAAAGTGTATGTACGAATTGAAAATCAAATCCTTTCGTTGATTCAATTCAGCCAAGTGTCATAAACGGACAGAGTTTTGCATCGCCGTGGAGCGCCAGACATTATAAGTAGTCTATTAGTTCCTATAAACGCTATGGGAGTTATGCATATTATTTTCGTCCTGAATGCCATACATTCCTAGAATGCTAACTGTAAGCATCTTCGGAATTCAGCGAACGATCTTGCTCAGTGTCTATTTACAGAGAAATGGGGCATTTCGAATGCTTCTAAACGTGCACACGGGTTGCACTCGTATCACTGTCGCGCCACATATCAAACAAGAGATCTCCACGTTTCATCTCACCTCCCAATTCCCATTCGCCCTCAGGAGCGCACCATTGCCAAATTGATGCCGCCCGTAAAGTGGAGGATCAGCTCTTCATATTCCGTTTGGATACCTTAGTAACTGCTATTTGAATATTGAATTCTCCCATTTTGGATAATTAAACATGAACAACCCCTCCCCCTCTCCGTTCTCTTCCATGCACCTCAACCGCATGCACCCCGTTTCTCCAACTATCCTACTCCCCTTTCCCCTTATCCCGTTCCCTTACACATCCTTCCGTCCCCTGACTCACATGTGTCGCTTCATCACTCCTCATTTCAGAATATTGTCTTATTTAATGTAAATCTCCGGTGTTTGTGCAACCGGTTACCAAGCAATCTCCTCACCTGTATCCATGCATCACTTGGTTTTGCAAGCGCACCTCTCTTGAACATTACCTTCTCAACTACTATCAGTCCGAATAAGAGTCTCTACCCGGGACGTTCCTTATCCATGTTCTCCGGAAATGCACGCTCACCCACCAATTAACTCCAGCACTTTATTTATTAACCTATCGAACGATGCTCAGTTTAAATGAACAGTAAAGATAACGTCAAATTTCGAAAAAAGAAATTGAGTAAAATAGCATCCTGTTTTGCCTTTTTTCGAAATAAACTGGAGGCTTTTAATCATTGCTCGTTAGCGCCCTTAACAGTGAGCATGCTACATTCCAGAAAAAAAAGCATCGACAAAGGCGTGGCGTCAAGTATTGCATAATTTGCAAAATCGTCACCAAACTTACCTGTCAATGGAGGCTAACTGCCATTTTGTGCATTTACAGTGAAAAGAGTGTTTACGAAATACTGCTCTTGTGTTTGACAAAGCAAAACTAGTATATTCGAAGCATACGTGACCTCTATCTATCTTTCTCAAAGCCCTAAAACATTTAACTCTCGAAATGGTATCATAGTCCCCACGATTAGTTGAGAAGTGGAGTATCCGTTAGCTTTAAACATAAATCAGAACTCGTATGCTCAAATTCTTTATTTATGACTGCCAACATACCATTAACTTTCTTCACTGCCTGTTGTACCTACACATTTACTTTAGTGACTGGTGTACAAGGTGTAACATTTATTCTGCTTAGCTAAGCCGAACCACCACACAACCCAACACATTATAATTATTGGTCAGAACAACATCGTGCACAAGCTCAACGTACGATTGGGTTGAGAGTATTTTCAGTCAGGGTAGTATAACTGTGCTGAGATTACATATTAAGAATAGATATTTTTTAAACTAATGAAAATATTGCATTCCATTTTGTTTTGATAAATATATCCTTTCACAGGATCGGATAATCTTGTTGCCTGATTATATTAGCTCATCTGAATCCTTACTGAAACGTTGGATGGATTTATTTTTCCAATGCAACTTACAGTGGCGGACCGTCGTCAGGAAGTAGAAGCAGAATTCAATTATAAACATGGCTGCCTTTATTTATCTTAATGTCGGAGTCCAATGTTTTTTATGGCTAGGGTCAAAAGTTGAACAGGTCAAACTGATTTTTAACATATTGTGTCTATCATTTCTTGTGCACTCTCATCTTCACCGTTTATGTAATAAACTAAGGTCACGAAAAATCAACGCATATGCATTACCTAAAATATGAAATCAATATGCATGAAACGTTGATTTTTGTTTTACGAATCAAAGAGGATCAACTGAAAGAAAAAGATGCAGGTAATCTTCAACGTCGGGTTGAATATGGCTGACTAGATCAATCCATCAGATGAAGAGGCAACATACTTTTTAGTGGAATCTAGGATTGGAAAAGCAGAATCATATTTCTGCGTGTATACTATCAAGATTGTTGATATTATGCTACACAAACTCCTTCTCGATTTTAGCAAACGACACTGGCACAGTCTAATCGAAAGAAATGACATCACTCTCACTATTCCCTGCAGTGATTTTAATGAGTAATAATTATATTTGACAATTACAAAATCAACCCCAATTGGACAAGATGACCAGAAAATCGTTGATATATATGCATCAGAATAAAGGCAAGCAAAAGAATGAAGTACGTAAATACTGTCCCAATATACATCTGCAAAAGCCTGTGTCAAAGTTATTTCGTACGAATGTTGACAACAGGAATGTGGGAGGTGAAACGTCAACTGCATTCGTTATCTTTATTTTTGTCATTTCACAAGAACCAACTTCGGGAATCGATGAAGAATAGGTTTGCACGCCATTATTCATTCATTTAGCTTGATGCAGCAGACTTTCTCATCAGCTGAACTTTTGTTGAACTTTAATATTCTGCTGATGGGTACCACTGAATTGCCAATATATTTGCTGAAAATTTTCATGTCAGATTAAAATTACACCGCGCAAGTAATAAAGTAAGTACAATAACACGTGAAGAACTGGTAGACGATTTTCTGTTTTATGTTGCATTGCGAAGCAAGCCCGGGTGAAAGAGTATGTAAGATAATGACTGAGAAACCACACGGACGAATGTAGATATAGAAAGGTAGTTAATATTTAAATACCTAAATACCACGATAATTTTGCAACCCTGTGTGCTTTGACAATTTAATTTCAATGTATAACACGTAGATGTAAGCAGCAGTATGAGCGTCAGGCCTCCTAATTAATTAGAGCATTATTTGTCCAGGAAAATGAAGAAAAATAATAATCCGAGATGCTGTGTGGCTAAATGGATGGCAGGCAGAAAAGTAACAAGAGTGAAAAGAAATAAACAAATACTATTCGCTCGGTACATTGAAAATGTTTTGCCTTGATTTCAATTATCAATATTAGCGTTTCCTTCCAGAATCAAGACGTCTTGTACAAGCCCAAGAAAATTTAGGTCTGTACATAGACAGCAACTTTTCAATAAGACATTAACTGGATTACTAAATTGAAATATTTGTATTGAGTGGCAATGTAATTTTGTCTTATAGGGTTTCTAATGTATATTATCCTTAAAATTATTTGTGGCACAACGTGAACAATTAGTACCCGTATCTTCATTGACTACCGTTAAAACAGCACGTAAATGTTGTGTGTTGCTTTGGAAAATATATCCGAGAAAGCACTATCTGCAGAAACTGAAACATCCTTATGAACTTGCTTGTTTGTTTGCACTATATGTCCCGTAGAAGAACAACTGAGAGATAAAGCGGCAGGTAAGCAGAATTAAAGTAAATCAAATTAATGTAACTGTCCACCTAACCGTCGTGACCTACTTTAAAGCAATGGACACGTTCTCCCAATCAAACAATAATTATATATAATACAGAATCGCTGTCTTTCCATATGCTATCAGCCGTCGTTTCCTTCACAGCCTGAGCAAGAGGATACATTAGAGCCGATGTTTCATGCCACGCACAATTCTGCATCTGTTTTGGGGGGCATAGATAAAAAATTGCTGAACTGGATGAAAAATGTAGCTCTCCAGTCAGTGATCAGTTTTGAGAACAGCGTGATCTGTCCCTTGTGCAATTTAATATATTACAATGGATAAATCCAGAATTTAGTTATACAACTCTACCAAGCGGTAAACCTTTTGATACTGCTGCACCCAGCTTCAGCAAATAGTAAAATATAATCAGTATAAACATGAGACCCATTATGGAAATAGAGGGCATGTGAGCATCTCAGTATTGGGGAGGGAAAGGAAATTCTCTGGATAAAATCAATAGATATTGTGACATTTCTGGCTTGTGTTTTTCAATGCATTAGATCTATGCACAGCCAACTTATTTTCCACTTACACACAGCCAACTGTTCGAATCTAAACTATGGTGCATGAATTAGGAAAATAACTATAAGGCATCTGGTCGCTTCAGGATAACAGTAAGGGAAATTATTTTGTCGCATATGTATATCAGAGAAGGTAGCTATTGTAAACATTGGTGTAGGACCGTGAGCTCCATGAATGGAAGCCACTCTTAAGAGATAAGGGGTTTTGCATTATATTAAGAAGATCAATTGAGGATTATTTTGTAATTATTAGTTCTTCAGGCCATTAGTGATATAAGTAGAATTACGCAGTTCGGTCCATCATATTTATTCTTCCATTCCATCATGGCTGATTTATCTCTACCAACAAACCCCATTTTCCTTCCATCTCCCAATAACAGCTTACACCTATATTAATCGAGAATCCATCTAGTTCTGCCATTAAAAAAATCCACTGAGTTGGCCTCAACTGCTTCTGTGGCAAATAATTCCACCGATTCACCATCATCTGATTCAATAAATGTCTCCTAATTTCCTTCCTAATAGAACGTCCTTTACTTCTGAGACTATTACCTCCAGTCCTAGATTCACCCACTAGGTCCAATTCTACACGGCCATCGTAGAGTCTGTTCTCACCTTCTTCATCGTAGTCTGGTTTGGCTCAGCCAACAAACACGACACCTGGAGGCTGCAGCGAAACGTCCGATCAGCAGAGAAGGTTATTGGCTGCAACCTTCCCTCCATTGATAAACTGTACACTGCAAGGGCCAGGAAGCGAGCGGGCAAGATCATGTCTGACCCCTCCCACCCTGGCCTCAAACTCTTTGAATTACTTCCCTCTGGAAGGCAACTCCGGACTGTCAAAGCTAGCACAGCCAGAGATAAAAACAGTTTTATCCACGAGTAGTTGCTCTACTTTACAGCCAAAAGTCTGTACACTTTCTTAGATCTGGTATTGTGTTGGTTCACATGCTTGATCAATGGTATTTTATCATTAATGTTTTATTATTATTAATGTGCAGAGTTTTCTGGGTCATTCGTAACTGTCGCTGTATGTCATGTTGTTACTTGTGGGCGGAGCAGCAAGGCAAATTCCTTGTATGTGTATAATTGACCAATAAACTTACTTACTTAATTACTTAGGGGAAACATCCTTTCCACATCCACTCTCTACAAGTATTTCTATATTCTACATGTTTCAACCAGGACCTCCTAATTTTTCTAAACTCCGGCGAGTATAGACCCAGTGCCGAGAAACGCGCAGCATAGGTTAACCTGCTCATTGCTGGGATAATTCTTGCATACCTCATATACAGTGGCTTGCAAAAGTTTTCATACCTCTTGAACATTTCCACATGTTGTCACGTTAGAACCACAAACATAAATGTATTTTATTGCGATTTTATGTGATAGACCAACACAAAGTGGCTCATAATCGTGAAGTAGAAGGAAAATGGTACATGGTTTTCAATTGTTTTTACAAATATTTAACTGAAAGGGTGGCATGCAAAAGTTTTCAGCCCCCTTTACTCTGATACCCCTAAATAAAATCCAGTGAAACCATCTGCCTTCAGAAGTCACCTAATTAATAAATATAGTCCACTTGTATGTCATCTAATCTCAGTATGAATACAGCTGTTCTGTGAAGGCCTCGGTGGTTTGTTAGAGAACATTACTGAACAAACAGCATCATGAAGCCCATGGTATACACCAGACAGCTCAGGGATAAAGTTGCAGAGAGGTTTAAAGCAGGGTTAGGTTATAAAAAAATTATCCCAAGCTTTGAACATCTCACGGAGCACTGTTCAATCTATCATCCGAAAATGGAAAGAGTATGGCGCAACTACAATCCTACCAGGACATGGCCGTCCACAGTTGCGGCAAGGAGAGCATTGATCAGAGAAGCAGCCATGGTAGCTCTGGAGGAGCTGCAGAGATCCACAGCTCTGGTGGGAGAATCTGTCCACACGACACCTATAAGTCGTGCAATTCGCAATTCGGTCCTTTTTAGAAGAGTGGCAAGATGAAAACCATCGTTGAAACAAAACCATAAAAAGTCCCGTTTACAGTTTGCCACAAGCCACGTGGGGGACACAGCAAACATGTGGAGAAAGGTGCTCTGGTCTGATGAGACCAAAGTTGAAGTTTTGGTCTAAATGCAAAACGTTATGCGTGGCGGTAAACAAACACTGCACATCACCCTGAACACACCATCCGCACCGTGATACATGGTGGTGGCAGCATCAAGCTGTGGAGGTGCTTTTCCTCAGCAGGGGCTGGGAAGCTGGTCAGAGTTCATGGGAAGATGGATGGAGCCAAATACAGGGCAATCTTGGAAGAAAACCTGTTAGAGTCGGCAAACGACTTGAGAATGGGGTGGATGTTCACTTTCCAACAGGACAACGACACTAAATATACAGCCAGAGCTATAATGGAATGGTTTAGATCAAAGCATATCCATGTGTTAGAATGGCCCTAAATCCAATTGGGAATCTCTGGCAAGACTTGAAAATTGCTGTTCACAGACGATCTCCATCCAATCTGACTGAATTTGAGCTATTTTGCAAAGATGAATGTGCAAAATTTTAATTCTCTAGATGTGCAAAGCTGGTAGAAACATACCCCAAAATACTTGCAGCTGTAATTGCATCGAAAGTTGGTTCTACAAAGTATTGCCTCACGGGGGCTGAATACTTTTGCACGCCACACTTTTCAGTTTTTTATTTGAAAATAAAATTGAAAACCATGTATCATTTTCCTTCTTCTTCACAATTATGCGCCGCTTTGTGTTGGTCTATCACACAAAATCCCAATAAAGTACATTTGCGTTTGTGGTTGTAACGTGACAAAATGTGGAAAATGTCAAGGGGTATGAAAACTTTTGCAAGCCACTGTATACCATCTGTCAGTAAACACTGACAACCTCTGACAGCTGGACATTATAGAAGGGAGAATACTTTTCGTTTATCTCCTTTCCATCCACATTTGACGTTTCTCTCCTGGGCCTCCTAATTTGCCGCAGCTTGGCTTTTCGAAAACTTGAGGAAGAGTGCCTCACATTCTGTTTGCGTCTCTTATAATCCAAGAATCTGAACATTTAATTGTACAATTTCAGGTTACCTGTACAGCCTATATCTCACCACCACCATCCCCCCGCCCCATTTCTCGCACACATTCCCCTTTCTTCCTCCCCCTCCTTTGTAACCAATTTTGGAGTTCAATTTCTCCCCCCCCCCTCCCCACTCCCCACAATCCTGCTCCATCCGCATTCCCTCCTTTGACGTCTCAATACGCAAATCTTCAAGTGAGTTTAATATCTGGCCTTTTTGTAACCATCTACGCACCATAACCACTCTAGTCTCTGTTTGCCTATACCCCAACACGCTTGGTGCTGACTCTCCTATCTCGCAGAATGCCCCACAACCCCCCCCCCGCATCCCCTCTAAAATCAATCTGAGGAAAGCCCCCGACACGAAACGTAAACTTTACAAATGTTCCAGAGATGCTGCCTCTCCCGCTGTGTTACTCTAGCATATTGCGCCTTGTATTAATATTCAGCATCCGTCGTTCCTTGTTTCTACATCTAAATAAGAATACGTGCAAGTGAATTGAAATTATACTTATTTGGCCTTACAATTAGTAACTATTCATATTCATATTTGTTTCTAGATATAAGGCGATTCCTAAAGCTTCAACAAGAAGAAGGTCAGAATTCAGAATTAAATCGTTCCACACACTGTTCAAACTGCAGTAGTTGAGAGAGCTGACTCAATAACCAAAATCCTCTGTCGATGGACAGTGAGGTTGGGACAGTACAATCCATTGTTGGTATTACTTGAGTTATCCTGTTTAAATATCGTTTTTTTTCTAACATGTAGATCATAGCGTACTTCACGTGGCGTAATGTATAATAATAAAGTACATTCCTTTAAAATGGCTATGCCGCGTTGATTTTCTCGAAACAATTTAAAACGCGGCAATAGCTCGAAAACAGTATATTGTATAACCAATATTAACAGATGCTGACTGATCTTTCGATTACATGTTGCAGAAGAGAAACTGAACCTAGAAAGAGCAGGTAAACGCAGAAGCGATATTGAAAATATGCAGGGACTGAGGATTAGTGGGTCTATGAGGATCATCATCCTGTGACGTGCAGTGTGCCTCCAAAACTGAGGTAATTTTGAGGACCGGTATGCCATTAATTTGTTATTTACAATTAATTACCATGTACATCGTGTTTAGGATTAAACACAAAGTGGAATTATTTCCACGCAACAGATTAATCTTGATTTAAATAACAATTTAAATGATTTTGCGCCACGAAAAAATGCGGCGTGTGTAGCAAGAATATAATATTATTGGAAATCATAATGGCATTTTGCTCAGCTGCATGACGTGCAAATGTACAAACTGATATATTGCGAAATAAAGCAATAAAATATGAATGAAGATACGCGGAATTCTAACGACAGAAGTGAAGTGTGTATGGTACTTTCTGAGTCAACGTGGAATAAGTGACGTGCAATGAAATATACACATGTATTAGATAGGAAAAATAAATTAATGAATACAAGTTAAAATTGTATGCAAGGTCTGCAGACGCCATGATTAACTTATAGCTCATCGGCAACGCCGAATAACATTCTTTGTTTCAGAAACCAAACGAATGGAAAAAAATTATAACGATTCAGGTCAGTTTAAGGTTAAATATTCCCACATTTATTTAGCAAAGTGTATTTGTTACAAATGTCGAAGGTAGTATATCAAGGAGATTATACGACTGGAGCAGAATGAGGCCTTTCGACCCATCGAGTCTGCTCTGACATTCGATTTTAGCTGACCTATTTTCACTCTCAACCCCATTCTCCTGGCTTTTCCCTCAACTTTTGACGAGTTTACTAATCAAGGACATATCAATCTCAGTTTCAAAAATACCTAATGATTAGCTTCCTCCGCCGACACTGGCAATGAATCCCATACGTTCCCTAGCCTCTGTCTAAACACATGTCTCCTCATTACCATTATAAACATGTGACCTCTATTATGAGGTTGTGCCCTCTGGTATTATCTAATGGAAACATCCTTTTCGCAGAAACCTCAGATCTTTATCCAACCTTACCATAAATTAATGCTCTGACATGGCAGATATATTTTGTGTACCTGTCAGTTAGGTTGCATTGCCGGACGTATTTGTTGAATGTATATGTGTAGGAAAGAATTGCAAATGTTAGTTGAAATCGAAAGTAGGCGCACAATGCAGGAGTAACCGAGCGGGACAGGCAGCACCTGTGGAGAGAAGGAATGGGTGACACAAAATGCTGGAGGTATATTTTGTATATACATTGTTATATTGTTATATTGATATTGTTATATTTTAGTTCATTATGCAGGAAGAAAAAATCCCTCTTCCGTTTATGGTGTCATGCTTGCACCATCATGTTGATCTCGATTTATTTGTGGGAATTTTATGATGTACAATTGATAATCGTCAATGATCCGCATGATAAAGCTATATAATATTTTCCCTTCCAACATCAACAAAAGTGCAAAATGAGATGACATGTTTAAAATACTATATTGGTCAGCTCCAGTGACTAACTTAGGAACGGCATAGAGTAATACAAAATTATATATGACAGATTCCGAAGTTTAAAATACTGGAATCTGACCAAGTGTCCCAACCCGAAACGTCAACTATCAATTTTCCTCAGATGTGCTGCCTGATCCACTGAGTTACTCCAATACATTGTGCCTATTTTATTGACAGGTTCATATGTGTTGCTAAAACAATGCAATGGAAACATATTGTGCACTCACACTATTAATATATTGTGTATATTCTTACAGAAGATAGACTGAAAATCAAAGACACAGGTAAATATAACTCACTAGAGCACATTAAAGACATGTAGTTATCTTCGTTACATCGAAGGTAATAGCAAGTCTCGCAGAGAATATCTGAGTCTTAATAGACTGGTAGATTTGATATCTAACTTCACAGACTATTGGAATTCGATCAATCCAGCGGGTTGATTATGGTCTGACAATTTCCTGCAATAGTAAAAATATTCCTTCCGCAAAGTGACACATTTTTCCGAGATCACCAAACGGAATAACGATTTTTTTTTTACTACGGATGCATTGAATTATTTGAACATAAAGTCGATTTCGTTGGAGCATTGTGATGGCACGTCATGGAATCACAGGCATTAGGAAACAAAATATCACACTTTAATGAAGCAGTTTCGTTTTAAGGTGACCGGTACAGAGCCAGAACAAAACATTTATGCATAAATTCTAAAATACAAACATCTTCACCAGGCATAATTGTATTTAGTTGAAGTTCTCCTTTCGCACGTTACAAAGTTTGCTATGATATGTTGAAAATATATATTTGAAAACATAAGTCAACCATATATAGTATTAGGGAGAAGGACTTCACGAATAAATATATAACTGAAAATAATCAGCGAACCATGAAACATCGTAGAATGAATAAACAGAGGTTTACGCTAATGCCCGTTAATGATAACTGGGTAAGTGAATTCATTTTGTTGCAATGAAAGTGGAATAATATTACTCTGTGGACGTGATTGTTGCTGACATACTGTACTAGAGAGACGGGAGCATTTATTAACAGGAATAGTGTGAAAAGGACTGTGGAACTCAATCATGCAAAACGTTGCTATTGCTGGAAAGCTGAACCAAAGGGGAAAGCTGGAAATGCCCTGTAATTTTCCATTACGTCTATCGAAATACAACGTGGGATTAAATCCGGTAGGTGGCAAAGTAGTTATTTCTGCCAACGAGTGGAAAACACTCTATCTGAAAATGTTGAATTCAATCTAAGGTGCAGATGTTTGTCTAGGTGTAATACTACGTGCACCTGTCTTGAGATTACATTGCTATTTGCCGTAGTAATATACATATATTACATTATAATATTATGTAAATTCTGGACACAACTGCAAAGTGAACATATGTGTACTGCAAAGGTGTGCTCTTTCTATACAATACTTGTGACAAAGTTAAACCAACACGTTATTCAAATCTGGGTATCTAAAAATTGTTGACATCTTAATGAGGACGGAGATGGGAAGGGAATCACAGAGGAAAAGAGGGTGTGGATATTTTTTCCTGGGATATTGAGAAACTGCTTCGCTATGTAGTTTTGTAGTTTACATTTCACACGTTGCGACTTCGTTTACTACCATGTCTTCCTGCCCAGCATAAAACATATAACTTAACCCCCTCCCACCTTTCCAGAAACTGCAGTTTTAACTAATATATTTTCTCGTCTACTCTGCTTTTTGTGTTATTAGACAATATACAATAGACCATAGGTGCAGGCATAGGCCATTTGGCCCTTCGAGCCAGCACCGCCATTCAATGCGATCATGGCTGATCATCCCCAATCACTACCCTGTTCCTGCGTTCTCCGCATATCCACTGACTCCGCTCTTTTTAAGAGACCTGTCTAGCTCTCTCTTGAAAGCATCCAGAGAACCTGCGTCCACCGCCCTCTGAGCCAGATAATTCCACAGACTCGCCACTCTCTGCGAGAAAAAATGTTCCCTCGTCTCTGTTCTAAATGGCTTACTCCTTATTCTTAAACTGTGGCCGCTGGTTCTGGACTCCCCCAACATAGGGGAACATGCTTCCTGCCTCGAACGTGTCCAAGCCCTTAACAATCTTATATGTTTCAATGAGATTTCCTCTCATCCTTCTAAACTCCAGATTCTACAAACCCAGCTGCTCCATTCTCTCAGAATATGATAGTCCCGCCATCCCGGGAATTAACCTTGTAAACCTACGCTGCACTCCCTCAATAGCAAGAATGTCCTTCCTCAAATTAGAGGATCAAATCTGCACACAATACTCCAGGTGTGGTCTCACTAGGGTTTTGTACAACTGCAGGAGGATCTATGTGTTCCTATACTCAACACGTCTTGTTATGAAGGCCAACATACTATTCACTTTCTTCACTGCCTGCTGTACCTGCACGCTTACTTTCATTGACTGATGAACAAGGATACTCAGATCCCGTTGTACTTCCCATTTTCCCAACTTGACACAATTTAGCTAATAATCTGCCTTTCTGTTTTTGCTACCAAAGTGGATTACCTCATATTTATCCACATTAAACTTCACCTGCCATGCATCTGCCCACTCGCCCAATCTGTCGAAGTCAGCCTGCATTCTCACAGCATCCTCCTCACAGTTCACACAGCCACCCAGCTTTGTGTCATCTGCAAAATTGCTAATGTTGCCTTGAATCCCTTCATCTAAATAATTGATATATATTGTAAATAGCTGCGTTCCCAGCACCGAGTCTTGCGGTGCCCCACCAGTCACTGCCTGCAATTCTGAAAGGGACCATTTAATCCCTACTCTTTGTTTCCTGACTGCCAATCACTTCTCTATCCATGTCAGCACTCTACACCCAAAACCATGTGCCCTAATTTTGCCCACTAATCTCCTATGTGGGACCTTATCAAATGCTTCATTCCAATTTGATATTCTTAAAGTCATATACACTGAAGTTCACAGATCTGGTTAAATTTAAGACTGCACAAATCATGTACAATGCAAGACATAATTTACTTCCAGGAAACGTACAGGAACTGTTTATGGAAAGACAGGGTGGGTATAATTGGAGAGGGGAACTGAATTTCAAAAAAACTCAATGTCAGAACAATTCTTAAAAGCATTGTGAGTGGGCTGGAACAGGAGAAAAAAAACTTAGCTCAAACATAATTCAGTTTAAAAAGATGTACAAGAACCCTTTTTTAAAGGTTATGCGGATGAGGGTAGGTGATTTTAGTGGGATGTTTGTTATACTGAATGTATTGGGAAGGGTGATTATAGGGTGATGTGTTGTATATATAACTAAGAGATACTGTAGAGTATATGAAGGGTTTTTTATAATTTTATTTTTTTCTCTTTTATTGGCTTGTAAATATTTGATTAGTGTATAAATGTAAATCATTTGGTGTATACATATAAATATAGCTGCTACATTTGTTAATTATAAGCATTTGAATAAGGGGTGGGAATTAATAAGCTTTGGCTTCTTCCTGCTCCTTTTCGGACACATACGATTTCATTTATTGATAAATATTGTTTATGACATTATAAATATTCTCGTTTTGTTTTTTTCGGTTTTTGTATGCCGTTTCACACTTGCTTGTTTTTTTTTTCATTTTATTCGAAATAGAGAATAACATAAAATAAAAATAAAAAATAAAATAAATGTCTCCAATGTTCCAGATCCTGCCTGCACGATGAACATTTCCATGACCCTATTTTAATTTCAATATTTCAGCGCCTTCAGATGTGTTGGGGTTTTTTTTGCATTTCAACGACCAGATATTCAATTAGCCATATCCTACAATGGATGAACGCTGATGTTTGTTTTAATTTACGTATTCGTGGAAACAGCTGCCGATGGACTTTCCACGGCAGTGCATAGTGTGAGTATGTGTAAATAACTTGTTTCGTGAACTGATTTGACTGGTTTAAATTAGAGTGGCGTTGACCCCCCAGTGCCATTCCGAGCTACGGACAAGTAAAACATTTCAGCCACAGTTTTGAAAACCGAGAAGGGCACCGTAGGTGGGGAAACGCCTTGGTTCACGAGTGGGTTGCTTGGGTACGAGATGCGCGCCTTGGAAGTTATGATGGTAGGAGAAAGAAACAATGCGTAGAGATGTATTCATCGAAATTTGGAATATAATGTCTATGCCGTTGGCTGTTATGCTATTAATGTGAAAGATGAGGTGCTGTCGTCCAGTTTGACATTACAAATACAAATCGACGTGTGAAAAAAACGAATCGTGTATACCAAACAAAAATAAAGCAGACTTAATGCAGCAACAAGCGTCACAAGTATTAATGTTTCATTCTAGAAATAAAACGATTAAAAAGTTTTCAACTGGATCAAGGTCAGTCAAAAAATGAAGTGCGTCTTTATTGAAAATCATGGATGTGTTACAGTTAATATGGAAGTAGTAGAGGCATTATTTGCCGAGTAAGCATATTTCGAAGAATAATAATAAACATAATATATTGTTCGTTTTTTTCTTGGCCGGTATTATGCACTGCTCTTTATCTTGATGCCGTCAAAATGCAGCAGCAATGTTGCTTTCAGCACCAGTCCTGTGTAACGTTTGGTTCTCAAAATAAACCGTATGTGCCAAGGAACGAGATGAACGTCCAATCGAGACGAGGACTATAATTGAAATAGCGGTGGGGTAAGAAGGCAGTGATGAGCATTGCATTTCTGCCAAATCAATGCAAAACAGGGATGCCCGGAAGACCAGCATACATTGAATTTGACAAAAAAAGATGAAGTCATACTGTTGAGGGAGAATCAATGTGTTTTTCCAACAACACCTGCATTTTGTCATCAGCTGGACCTCGCTTTTTCAAATAGGCATCGGATATGCGAAAAATAATATGTAAGTGGGTATAATGAGGAACAGAAGCAAAGTCTGAATAGGTCTCTCAATCCGAAACATCACGCATTCCTTTTCTCCAGATATGCTGCCTGTCCGGCGTAGTTACTTCAGCATTTTGCGCATATCTTCGATTTAAACCAGCATCTGCTGTTCCTTCCTAAACAATGTTGTAAATTCATGATGTCCCATCGGACCTTTATCTCGCTCTCGTGAAAGGTCGTCCATATAGAGAATTAACAGTATAGTTCTTCTCGGGTATTGTTTGTTGTGCTTGTTAACTACAGAAACTTCTAGTTTATTTCATTAAATTCTCAAGTATTTGCAGATTTGCGTTGACTTATTTGGACAATTAACCTGGAAACGAAAAGTAACTGCAGGATTTTTATTTTTTTATGTATACACTTAATTATTGAGTGTACATCATCCAATTATGGAAAAAAATCATATAACACACCCACATTACCATCGGCGCTGACAATCGTAATCACTATTTAGCGATCGTCAATGTTTTCATGAGATAATCAATTAATTTTAAACTGCTCTTGGACATTAGAGAATATAAATCAAGTTATCTCAATTCAATGTCATTTCGCGAAAATCAATCAGAATACAGAGCAAATATTTCCCTTAGCCGTATGCCTCATTTTGTCAACCCTCTGAGACGCTATGTTTTCATGGTTAAAGATTTGTAGTGTTCCCAGTGGACGCAATATTTACTGTCACGTGGTAACATAGGTGATTTTACATCAATAAAGATAAACCGTCAGTAAGGATCACAACGCGAATCAATCAAGGAGTTCAAGAATGGTCCGGCAGCGGTTCTGCACTGAGCATTTTCTTTTAACTAGATTTATTGGATGAGAGGTAGACAAAAGTGCTGGAGAAACTCGCCGAGTGCGGCAGCATCTAGCTAGCGAAGGAAATAGGCAGGATTTCGGGCCCAAACCCTTCTTCAGGGTTAGAGCGGAGATTAACGCAATAGAAAGGAATGACATTAGTTTGAAGGATGTGGAATCGATATGGGTGGAGCTCCGAAACACTAAGGGCCAGAAAACGCTAGTGGGTGTTGTATACAGGCCACCTAACAGTAGTAGTGGAGTTGGGGATGGCATCAAACAGGAAATTAGAAATGCGTGCAACGAAGGTTAAACCGTTATAATGGGTGACTTCAATCTACATATGGATTGGGTGAATCAAATTGGCAGGGGTGCTGAGGAAGAGGATTTCTTGGAATGTACGCGGGATAGTTTTCTACACCAACATGTGGAGGAACCAACGAGAGATCGGGCCATTCTAGACTGGATATTGAGTAATGAGGAAGGGTTAGTTAGCAACCTTGTTGTACGTGGCCCCTTGGGCAAGAGTGACCATAATATGGTTGAGTTCTTTATTAGGATGGAGAGTGACATTGTTAATTCAGAAACACGGGTCCTGAACTTAAAGAAAGATAACTTTGAGGGTGTGAGACGTGAATTGGCCAAGATCGACTGGCAATTGATTCTTGAAGGGTTGACGGTGGATATGCAATGGAAGGCATTTAAAGACTGCATGGATGAACTACAACAATTGTTCATCCCAGTATGGCAAAATAATAAATTCGGGAAGGTGGCGCATCCGTGGATAATGAGGGAAATCAGGGATAGTATCGAAGAACAAGATGAAGCATACAAATTATCCAGAAAAAGCAGCCTACCAGAGGACTGGGAGCAATTCAGAGCCCAACAGAGGAGGACAAGGGGCTTAATTAGGAAAGGGAAAATGGAGTATGAAAGAAAACTGGCGGTGGGGGTGACTTTGGCCATGGAGGAAGCCCAGGACCGAAAGGTCGGATTCGGAATGGGAGGGGGGAGTTGAAGTGCTGAGCCACCGGTAGATCAGGTAGGTTATTGTGGACCGAGTGAAGGTTTTTGGCGAAACCATCCGCAAGCCTACGCTTGGTCTCACCGATGTAGATAAGCTGACAACTAGCTGATTGTTACCATTCTACCATTTTAATGAAAAACAATTTCCTTAATATTTTCATTCGTTCTCGCCTTTGGTCAGCTATAATGGAAAGTGTGCAAAATATGCAAGGTCAATTCCAATTTGATAAAGTACGCACAATCTAATGTGAGGAAAACATGCAAAACACCATCTTCTCCTTTAATAGGAGATATGAAATGATCAATAATAAACTTTACATTATAGAATATGTGACTATGGTGCTTTATACGTTGTGCATTGTAGAAGAACAAATGAGAGAAAAAGACAGAGGTAAGAGGAGGTTGAAGACACAACTAAGATTGAATCTGGCAAGGTTTTAATTATTCGTGTTATAAACAAAAAATAGACATCCACGAGTCTTCGAATAAATTGAAAGGAAGAATGCTTATTTACGAGCTACGCATTGGGAAGCGGTTCCTCGTTTCTCTTTCAGGTATAACTGGTCAGAGAGCCAATGTAATAATAAATAAGTTCTATATTGGCCTATTTCCTGATCATGTTACAACTAAAAATATTGCATTATTCACCGATGTGGCGCCATATTTCAAAAGGGCACTCTAGATAAACACAAACAAAGAGTCTTTAATCAATATACGACTATCTGTATGCTTACGAAACTGTTATCTTGTCCTCTTCCGGTTCGCGTTGTTTTTAAATTTGCGCAGAACGGGTACCAGATAGAGCTATGATTTTCGCCACCTTACTCGCCATTCTCGTGTGATGCAAGAGCATCAAGGTTTGCTCCGATCGGTGAAATATTACATAACTTATTCGCCTGTCATTTGCCGGGACTGCGACGCCCCTTCTGGCACCCGCTGTCCACCACTGGCGGCGAGAAAGATGCTGAAGGAACGTTTTGAGCATTGAGGGGCGGGGGCTGTGTTTGCGGGCGGGAGATATGTTCATGGGCGTGGGCTGTGTTCGCGGCGGGTCTGTGTTCCCGGCCAGGAGCGGCGATGACCACGACGAGCCGGGGGCCACTGAGAGCAGCCGGGGCTGTGAGTCGCAACGTAAGTCCGGAGCCAGGTCCTGGAGCCGGTGAGTGTGTCCGAGGCGGGCCGGGAGCCGCTGAGCCCACGCCCTTCCCTCCCCCGTTCCGTCAACCCCTTCCCACAACCCATTCCCCCATAACACACACCACACAAACGCACACCACCCACCTCCCACATACACACCCACAACCCCCATACCCCACACACGCACCCTCCCACACACACACATCCTCCCACACACACACCCTCCCACGCATACCCCTTCCCCCACACTCGCCTTTCATAAATAGAACTCCGCTTCCGCACACACGCACCCTACCAGACCCCGGCACCCAAAATCCACAGACTCCACACCCCACCCCTCCCCCACACTCACCTACTCCACATCCTCTCCGCCACACAACCGCTCCTCCACAGACCTCCTCCCGCACGCACCACCACACTCACACACACCCCTGCCCCACACACCCGCCTCCACCACACACACACCATCCCCATACAACCTCCACCCCCACACCACTCGCGCACACCTTCCCACAAACCACGCTCCCCCACGACCCCCTACCCACCCCTACCCACGCGACCTCCTCTTCAACCCCCCCCCATCCCCACACACGCCCCTTCCACCACTATCCGCACACAACACACCCCCTCCCTTTACAACTCCTCCCCCACAAACACCCTTCACCACAAACACCCTCCTGCCCCACACCCATAATTCCTCCACAAACCGCCCCCTCCCCACACACCGCTCACACACCCCTCCACAAACACCCCACCTCCGCACACACCCCGCCCCACACACAGCCCCTCCCCACACACCCCTTCCCCACGAATCCCCTTCTCCCCACACACCCCACCCCACATATACACACTTCCACACAACCCCCCCCCCCCCCCGCACCCTCATGTCCCCCTCCCTCACTTAACTCCCCTCCCCCTTTACTGCTCCCACACACCCCCTCGCCCAATCACGCCCTCCCCCACACCTCCTTCCACCACAAACACCACCCTGGATGCAAGACGCTCACCGGCTGATGTCGTCCCTTTCCTCCGGCTACAGAACGCTGCCGCCGTTGCGTTGGGGGAACAGGTGCGTGGTGGAATATTACATTGGGAAATGGGTTGCGTTGGGGGATCACGCCTCCCGTGTGACTAGGACCCAACGGGTCCCACTTAGTCTTGTAATTCTATAACATGGACAATTCTTCTGTGTAAATTTCATGTTGTTTCTCCCTTTCAATCTGAAGGAAGTTATAGCAAATTTCTATCAATATTGTATCGCAACAGTTAGTTCTTTTAACGTTTATTTTCAGAAATTAAACGATTGGAAGAACGTGTAAAGGATGCAGGTTAGAATAGAAACATGTGAACACGTTTCTGTATGTATGAAATCCACCAGAACGTTCTCTACACGTGGGCGGTCATGTGCACGAAACACTTCAACTTATATGGAATTTTAAGAGTTTTTGTTTTTGCACAAAGGGCCAAGATTAAGCTACACTGGTATACCCCCTGGTCTACCCTCCTTTCATACAAACATTATGCGTCGGTCAATAGCTGCATACAGTTTGCGTTTACCATTACATGTCGTACCTGTTGCTTGAAATACATCTGGTTGAAGGAAACTGGGCTCGCCTTCCTTTGCGGCTTGACGCTACTGGCATATCTGGCGCACTAACGTTGTTCAAGAGGTGAGTTGGTCGTTCTGTTTAGAGGCATCTGAAGGAATGCCGAAAATGGCACCGAAATAACAACCGATTTGCGGACACCTGAGATCGCTTTCTGCGATCATGTGCTGATATTAAACCGTAGGCACACATTAAAAGCATTGATGATAAATTGATGATAAGTGGATTTAAAAGGAAAATGGAAACCAAGATTTTTCTTTTCCTGAGGGCCTCTACATAATCTATGGATCTGATCTTGTATTAAATGGGAGGGAAATGTGCATCAGGGTACTGTTTTCACGTGTTCTATCTTTTGTTGCTTTTCTACCAATTTGAAAACGTTACATTGCTTTGCATTGTACAGAAGAAGAACGAATGCTGCAGAAAACAGGTAAAGAGGGTAACGAAGCTTAATGTATGTTTTCTTTCAAGGCAAAAAATAGACCATAGGGTGCTGAATGGGTCAGGCTGTATCCATGGAGGAAAATGGACAGTGCAGGTGGAGTCCATTATTCAGACTGCTGAAGTTGAGGAGAGGTATGTGTTGTAAGCGGTGACGGAAGGGGCTGACAACATAAACAAAAAAATAATCCTTACAGAAATACAGCGAAACATATGACATGGTCGACATCGTGAAGAAGAGCCATAATCCCTGACAGCTGCAGTGAGATGTTAACGAGGATCGTATTTTGTTGTTAACTATGATAACCATACCCAGCGGCACATTTCGAGCCCAGTAAAATATGCATTTGATGATTACCACATATTATGTTCTGCAGTGGGACAGGATGCACAATCAATGCACGACTCAATTAATCACATACGATTATCTGCCGACCAGGCGACACTTGGCCCACTGGCTGAGCCCTGCGGAATTGCCATCACCTTATTATAGACATATCGCGAGACACACTGTGGGCTCCATGGTCTTCATGTATAAGCACAGATTGGGAAATCTGTGGGAAAGCCATATTTTCAAGAAAATCGCATGCATGTGTGGCAATTGAATGGGGACAAAATTTCCAGACTATTACAGTCATTGATTGTTTATAGAATTTAATAATAAAACGATTTCCCAATGGAAAGTATAATTCAAAACACATGAATAACCAATAGGAAATTCGATTCTATAAGAATAATTTAAATCAATGGTGATAAAAATAAAACATACTTTATGGTTCATCTTCGAATCTTTTTTTCCACGAATGAATGGGTGTTCATAATACACGCTTAAAATGTAAAAACACGCCTTTTTAAATTGTTAATCAATTTTAAATAATTCAGATTCAAGTGGAAGTGAATTGAGGAGATGTTAATATGAAAGAGATTTGGTAGAAATTTTAAAAAGTGTAATTTTAAATGACTAAGCGTGTATTATGAACCCCATTTCTATCGTAGAACGAGTCATAGTCATAGTCATGCAGTGTGGAACCCCCCCCCCCCCCTTCGGCCCATTCTGCCCACACCTTCCAGCATTGCGATCTGCAATAGACCTCCCTGCCTGCTTTTGGTTCACATCCCTCTAAACCTTAAATGTTTGTTTTAATATATAGATGTTGATCTTTGTCGCAAGAGATGCAGTAAGTTTTTTTTCGAGTTCATTTAGGCGTATGCTTGTAGCAAATCAATGTTCAGTACGTTCGAATGGCTTTTAAAATGTTTTTTTTAGCGTAAAAAATATGCTCGGTTTAATACACATAATGTCCTGTCGAGGAAAATGTGTTCTTCGTTGTTCATATTAATCAGGTCTCTCCGATAGAAACAGATTATTCGCACATCCGTCATATCCATTGAGACGATTGCAATGAAACAACAACTAGAAAATATGCTATTCGCGTGACGAATGCACACTATGGTGTGCTGACTCGTTTTATGATTAATCAGCATGATTGATCTTTGAAGTGGGGAATCTGTTGTTAACATTCATTTCCATGCATCAGCACTCCATTAAGAACATCAAATATAATGCTGCTATCATAAACCGATATGGTTTTATTTCCTTCAGAACACTCAAACGCATCATTACAAATATTATGACGACACAGTATTTTCGAAACAGCCATTAACGATAATATTTTGAATTCTTATATATCATTGAAATTAAATCTCCCAATGGAAGTAGTTCCACACAATATCACGACTCTCGAAATAAGATGCTATCAATTCAGTATGTCAACAATACAGAGCAATATAGCCTCCTCTTGAACATCAAAAAAACGAAGGAGCTGATCGTGGACTTTAGGAGGGCACATCATACGAGGACGTACACACCATTGAGGATAAATGGGGATACTGTGGATAGGGTGAGCTGTTTTAAATACCTGGGAGTCCACATCTCTGAGGATATGACATGGACATCGCATGCTGCAGCACTCGTGAGTGAGGCTAGACAGCGCCATTACCACCTCAGGCAATTGAGGAAATTCAGAGTGTCTTGGAGGATCCTCCAGTGCTTCTACTCTACGGCTGTGGAAAGCATCTTGTCCGGAAACATTACAATCTGGTTTGGTAATTGCTCTGCCCAGGACAAGAACGCTCTGCAGGGAGTAGTGCGTTCGGCCGAACGCACTATTGGAACTTCTCTCGCCCTTCTGCAGGAACTATACATCAGGAGGTGCAACTTCAGAGCCAATAAGATAATGGGAGACCCCTTCCGCCCCTGCAACGGACTGTTCCAGCTGCTACGGTCAGGCAAACCGCTCCGTTGCCATACTGTGAGAACGGAGGGGATGAAAGCGTGTTTCTTCCCAGAGGCCATTCGGACTGTAAACTCCTAACTCACCAGGGACTAACTCTACTAACTTACTGTACCACAATACCGCACAAAATATTTAATATGAAAAAGAACATGTGATTCTGTTTGTAGTTTGTTGGTTGTTTGTTTGTATGTTTTTGCACAGTCCACAGGCACTGCCACTGTTCGTTTCACTGCACATCCCGTATGTGTATGTGATGAATAAACTTGACTTGACTTCACTTGACTAGAAATGAAGGCAGTGAAGAGGCAGATGGAGCTTAATGTGAATACGTGTCAGATGATGGTTTGTGTAGTCAAATGAAAGAGGTAAGTACGTACGAGCTGGCCGGACTCTCAGTAGCATTGGCGTACAAAAGGGTCTTGGGCATAAGGTCATGAGGACAAACGTGATAGGAGTGGGAATTAGGCCATTTGACACATTTACTCCACATTATATAACCATATAACCATATAACAATTACAGCACGGAGACAGGCCCTCTCGGCCCTTCCAGTCCGTGCCGACCATTTGTTTTCCCCTAGTCCCATGTACCTGCACTCAGACCATACCCCTCCATTCCCTTCACGTCCATATACCTATCCACTTTACTTTTAAATGGTAAAATCGATCCTGCCTCCACCACCTCTGCTGGAAGCTCATTCCACACAGCCACCACCCTCTGAGTAAAGAATTCCCCCTCACGTTACCCCTAAACTTCTGTCCCTTAATTCTCATGTCATGTCCTCTTGTTTGAATCTTCCTTACCCTCAATGGGAAAAGCTTATCCACGTCAACTCTGTCTATCCCTTTCATCATTTTAAAGACCTCAATCAAGTCCCCGCTTAACCTTCTGCGCTCCAAAGAATAAAGACCTAACTTGTTCAACCTTTCGCTGTAACATAGTTGCTGGAACCCTGGCAACATTCTAGTAAATCTCCTCTGTACTCTCTCTATTTTGTTGACATCCTTCCTATAACTAGGCGACCAAAATTGTACACCAAACTCCAGAATTGGTCTTACCAATGCCTTGTACAATTTTAACATTACTTCCCTACTCCTATATTCAATGCTCTGATTTATAAATGCCAGCGCACCAAGGCTTTCTTTACCACCCTATCTACATGCGATTCCACCTTCAGGGAGCTATGCACAGTTATTCCTAGATCCCTCTGTTCCACAGCATTCCTCAATTCCCTACCATTTACCATGTACGTCCAATTTTGATTTGTCCTGACAAGATGTAGCACTTCACACTTATCAGCATTAAACTCCATCTGCCATCTTTCAGCCCACTTTTCCAAATGGCCCAAATCTCTCTGTAGACTTTGAGAATCTACTTCATTATCCACAATACCACCTATCTTAGTATCATCTGCATACTTACTTATCCAATTTTCCACCCCATCATCCAGATCATTGATGTACATGACAAACAACAGTGGACCCAACACAGACCCCTGAGGCACCCCACTGGTCACCGGCTTCCAACCTGACAAACAGCCATCCACCATTACTCTCTGACATCTCCCATTCAGCCACTGTTGAATCCATCTTGCTACTCATTAACACCCAAAGATTGAACCTTCTGAACCAACCTTCCATGGGGAACCTTGTCAAAGGCCTTACTGAAATCCATATAGACAACATCCACTGCTTTACCCTCATCAATTTCCCTAGTTACCGCTTCAAAAAATTCAAGAAGGTTTGTCAAACATGACCTTCCAGGCACAAATCCATGTTGACTGTTCCTGATCAGACCCTGTTTATCCAGATGCTAATATATATTATCTCTAAGTAGCCTTTCCATTAATTTGCCCACCACTGACGTCAAACTAATAGGTCTATAATTGCTAGGTTTATTCTTTGAACCCTTTTTAAACAATGGAACAACATGCGCAGTACGCCAAACCTCCGGCACTATTCCCGTTTCTAATAACATTTG
Organism: Okamejei kenojei; assembly: GCA_035221665.1. Lineage (NCBI taxonomy): Eukaryota > Metazoa > Chordata > Chondrichthyes > Rajiformes > Rajidae > Okamejei > Okamejei kenojei. The sequence continues at coordinate 22,741,067 of CM069160.1, read as the reverse complement.
AAATATTTCTGTCATAGCTCCTGCTATTTCTACACTAACTTCCCTCAATGTCCTAGGGAATATCCTGTCAGGACCTGGAGACTTATCCACCTTTATATTTATCAAAAGTGTCAGTACTTCCTCCTCTTTGAATCTCATAGTTTCCATAGCTACTCTACGTTTTTCCCTTACCTCACAGAGTTCAATATCCTTCTCCTTGGTGAATACCGAAGAAAAGAAATTGTTCAATATCTCCCCCATCTCTTTTGGCTCTGCAGATAGCTGTCCATTCTGGTTCTCTAATGGTCCAATTTTATCCCTCGTTATCCTTTTGCTATTAATATAGCTGTAGAAACCCTTTGCATTTACTTTCACCTTTCTTGCCAAAGCAACCTCATATCTTCTTTTAGCCTTCCTAATTTCTTTCTTAATATTATTTTTACATTCTTTATACTCCTCTAGCACCTCATTTACTCCATGCCTCCTATAATTATTGTAGATATCTCTCTTTTTTCGAAACAAGTGTCTAATTTCCCTTGAAAACCATGGCTCTTTCCAATTTTTACTATTTCCTTTCAACCTAACAGGGACATAAAGATTCTGTACTCTTACAATTTCCCCTTTAAATGTCCTCCATTTACTCTTCTACATCCTTCCCATGAAACAAAGTGTCCCAATTCACTCCTTTAAAATCCTCACGCATTCCCTCAAAGTTAGCCTTTCTCCAATCAAAAATCTCCACTCTAGGTCCTGTTCTGACTCGCTCCATAATTATATTGAAACTAATGGTATTGTGATCACTGGTCCCGAAGTGCTAACCAACGCATACCCCCGTCACCTGTCCTGCCTCATTTCCTAACAGGAGGTCCAGCACTGCCCCTTCTCTGGTCGGTACCTCTATGTACTGCTGCAAAAAACTATCCTGCACACATTTTACAAACTCCAAACCATCCAGCCCATTTACAGAATGTGTTTCCCAGTCTATTTTTGGGAAATTGAAATCTCCCACAATCACTACCTTGTGCTTACTACTAATATCTGCTATCTCCTTACATATTTGCTATTCCAATTCTCGCTCCCCATTTGGCGGTCTATAGTACACCCCAAAAAGTGTTGCTACACCGTTCCACTTCTCAGTTCCACCCAAATAGCCTCCCTAGACGAACCCTCTAATCTATCCTGCCAAAGCACTGCTGTAATATCCTCTCTGACAAGCAATGCAACACCTCCACCTCTGGTCCCTCCAATTCTATCACCCCGGAAGCAACGAAATCCTGGAATATTTAGTTTCCAATTACAGCCCTCCTGCAACCATGTTTCACTGATTGCCACAACATCATATTTCCAGGTGTCAATCCAGGCTCTAAGTTCATCCACCTTACGTACAATGCTCCTAGCATTAAAATATACACATTTTATAAACCCACCATCCTTTATTCTCTGTCTATTATCTTTTTCATCTTTCTCGCCTACATTTTGGGTCCGAGTGCTTCCCTTCTCTGCCTCTTGCCCCACACCCTGTCCCCTAGCCCCCTCTACCCGAGTCCCTCCCCCCAGCCTTTCTAGTTTAAAGTCTCCCCAGTAGTCTTTGCAAATCGTTGCAATGTCTCCCCAGTAGCCAATGCCAACCATTCAATCATGGTTGATGTATTTCACCATCCGAATCCCAGTATCTTGTCTTCTCCCCATAACATCTGACACCTGTACTAATCATCAATCTATCTACCTCTGCCTAAAACAAATCCACTGACGGCCTCCAGAGCCTTCTGTGGCAAAGAATTCCACGATTTCACATTCTCCGACTGAAGAAATGTGTCAACATTTCTGTTCTAAAAGAACTGCCTTTAATTCTGATGTCATGATCTCGAGTCATCGAGTCATAGAGCGATACAGTCTGGAACAGGCCCTTCGGCCCACCTCGCCCACACCGGCCAACAATGTCCCAGCTCCACTCGTCCCACTTGCCTACGCTTGGTCCATGTTCCTCCAAGCCTGTCTTATCCATGTACCCGTCTAAGAGTTTGTTAAACGATGGGATAGTCCCAGCTACCGCTACCTCTTCTGGCGGCACGTCCCATGCACCCACCGCCCTTTGTGTGGAAAGGTTACCCCTCGGATTCCTATTAAATCTATACCCCTTCACTACGAATCTATGTTCCTTGGTCCACGATCCCTCTTCTCTGGGCAAAATGCACAGTGCATCCACCCGATGTATTCATCCCATGCTTTTCTATATCTCTATAAGATCGCCCCTGATCCCCCTTCGCTCCATGGAATAGTTAGACAGCGTACTCGACCTCTCCGTATTGCTCACACCCTATAGTCCTGGCAATATCCTTGTAAATCTTCTCTGAACTCTTTCAAGCTTGACAATGTATTTCCTATAACATCGTACCCAGAACTGAACACCATATTCTAAACGCGGTCTCACCAACGCAATTGCAACCTGACCTCTCAACTTATATATATAATACTTTGTCTGATGAAGGCTAAAGTGCCAACAGCTTTTTTGACCACCTTATCTACCTGCGACTCGACCTTCAAGGAACCATGCACCTGTACTCCTAGATCCCTCTGCTCGACAACTCTACCCGGAGGCTTACATTTACTGTGCAGGACTTGTGCTTGTTCGACGTCTATAATTGCAACACCTCACATATTTCTGTATTAAAACCCATCAATCATTCTTCCACCCACCTGGCCAATCGACCCAGATCCTCCTTCAATATTTCACAACCATATTGACTATCTGCAAAACACTATTTTTTCATCATTAGCAAACTTCCTATCCTTGCCTTGTATGGCCTCATCCAAATCAGCGACGTAGATTACAAACAGTAATAGGCCCAACAATGGACCCTGAAGCATACTACACGTCACAGGCCTCCAGTCCGTGAAGCAATCTTCCACAATCGCCCTCTACTACCCTCCATGGAGCCAATTTGCTATCCGTTCAGCTAGCCCTCCTTGGATCCCATTAGACCTAACATTCCAGAGCAGCCTACCATGCAGAACCTTGTAGATGTACACGACATATACAGCGCTGCACTCATCAACCGTTTTGGTCTTTAAAAAACATCAATCAGATTTGTGCGACACGACCTCCCACATACAAAACCATGCGGATGATCCCTAAACAGCCTTTGCCCATCCAAATGCCTGTAAAACCTATCCCTCAGAATAATCTACAGCAACTTACCAACTACAGATATTAAGCTCAGCGGCCTATACTACCCAGCATTTACCTGCAGCCCTTCTTGAAAAGGATTACAACATTCCCCACACTCCAGTCTCCCCCCATCTCTCCTTTATTTAAGGACGCCACGTAAATTTCAGCCAGGTCTCCCGCAATGTGCCCTCTATTTTCCAGCGTTGTCCTCAGATATATCTCATCAGGCTTTAGAGACTAATTTACCTTCCAACATGAGAGTACCATCAGTAATTTTTCGAAGGTAACCCTGACTGCTCTCAAGACTGTGACTGCTTCCTGTGGCTGCTCCAATATCCTCCGTCCTACTGTCTTATTTTCGGTGAATACAGAGGATAAATACTTGGTTAGTACCGTGCCCATCCCCTGTAGCTCCACAGAGAAGTGACCACTTCCATTCCTAGACTCTCCCCCTAGTGGCAACATCTTCTTCGCATACACACTATGAAAGACTTTCACTATCATGTATGTTTTAATTAGGTCCCCATCATTCTTGTAAATTACAACGAGTACAGGCCCTGTGCGGACAAACGCCCATCATAAGTTAACCAACCTGCTTCTGGAATTATTCTTGTAAACCGCCTCTGGACCCTTCTCAGAGCCAGCATATCCATCCTGCAGTCCCATGCCTGCCTAGAATTTTCATCACAGTGGCAAAGAAGACATGCAGCATCTTTCACTCCATCTGTCACGTTTTGCGTATTACAAAGGAAAGCCACGTTGCAGCTCTTTTCCATTTTGAATAAGCTACATCAAGAGCACTGCTGCGTTTATCGTCACCACAATGCGGGAATGTAGTGTAGGTATCTTCGAGGGTGCAGGGAATATTTCCCAGGTATGTTTCTGGTTCAGAAAAAAATAAATACAAAGGGAGTTTGGATAACCTGGTTGTATTATATGGAGCGTCAGATGCTTAGACAGACTTACTATATGGATATAATATAAAAAGAAGAGTAGATTCGTCCATGTGAAAAGTTAAATTCCACGTAGCGTACTTGTATTCTGAGAGGGACACAGTTTAAAGGTCGCTTATGAGGAATAGAGAGATTGGAGGATCCTACAACGCCTATGTTGATGGTGTTGGAGTACGTTGTGACAAGTTATGGATTTTGGAGCATGAGGTGAGATCGTCAGTTTCTTTTAACAACGAACCCATGGAGGGCATTTGTCCATAGCTTCGCCATGAAGTCTCCGGTTAGAGTTCAGTTCATGACGGCCCAGTAGTTCCTTTCGAAATCATAAATATACCTATCAGAAAGAGTGCATACAGAAATAAATCAAATATTTGGCGCTGCAATTGATACAGAGCCACAAACACCAGCTAGTAATTCAGTCTAATAGTATTTTGTGATTATATTTTTATAGGAGAACAAGCCCGTACTAAGGAAACAGGTGATTGTACTGCCAGTGCCGTACGCGGAGAAGCGCTAATCGTAAATGCATTAAAATCTAATTTTCTGCTATCCAATAACCAGTTCCTCCAGTGGATGGGCGTGGTGATAAGATGTTTTTGTTGCGACATCAATTAGTTACCTCTAAAGAAACTGAGATATAACTCGCTTTGACAAATTCCACACCAACATTAGTTTGAAATTACACGCGATCCCGTATATAATAACCGAGAAATCTCAATCTTAATCACAAGTGATATAATTAAATAAAGCTCGCTTATGTCTGCTTGCCTCCAGGCCATAACAAGTTAATTTACGTTCACCTCTCATGTATTATGTTATCTCTGTTTATTTCTAATTATTCACAAGTTTTTAGGTGTACAATGAAATTATTAACGATAACAATAGCGCGTGGCAAAACTTGCTTTAGCACTCCGGGAAAATTTTATTCTGGAAAACGTAAAAAACATTTCGAACATTTAACGTGGATCTAAATATATTGATGATCAAAATACATTTATGAAATCGATACTCGAGATCAATCAAAATGATTATTTATTTCTCACATAATGTTTCTTAGTAAAAACAAAAACAAATGTCACCTTGATTACCTCTTCCAGAACTGGCATCACTTAACGAGACTGTTCAACTTTTGGGTGAGAAAACCTTAGTGTTGTTTGCACTTATTATCAAATTCACCAGTGCGTCGGTAAATTGAAACATAGAAACATAGAAATTAGGTGTAGGATCAGGCCCTTCGGCCATTCGAGCCTGCACCGCCATTCAATATCATCATGGCTGATCATCCAACTCAGTATCCTGTACCTGCCTTCTCTCCATACCCCCTGATCCCTTCAGCCACAAGGTCCACATCCAACTCCCTCTTAAATATGGCCAACGAACTGGCATCAACTACCTTCTGTGGCAGAGAATTCCACAGATTCACCACTCTCTGTGTTAAAAACGATGTTCTCATCTCGGTCCTAAAAGACTTCCCCCTTATCCTTAAAATGTGACCCTTGTCCTGGACTTCCCCAACATCGGAAACAATCTTCCTGCATCTAGCCTGTCCAACCCCTTAAGAATTTTGTAAGTCTCTATGAGATCACCCCGCAATCTTCTAAATTCCAGCGAGTACAAGCCGAGTCTATCCAGTCTTTCTTCATATGGAAGTCGTGCCATCCCAGGAATCAGTCTGGTATATGGAAGTCGTGCCATCCCAGGAATCAGTCTGGTATATTTGTTTCGATTCTCTCTTTTTGTTACCAACAAAAACGATGCATAGACTATTATGAAAGACAGCAGAAGCCATTTAATTTCATATATTCAAGGTGTAAATTCCGCAATTTTTGTAGTTGGTCATTAGACGAAGGTATAGTTGAACATACGGGGAGTCAATGTGGGAATTCTGCCCGCATTGTAGCAAGCAGCGAACTCCCTCAATCAACGAAACGGTATGTTCCATTCCACACCTTCCATTAAAAGTGTCAGGCAGTTACATCGTTATTCTGAAATTTCGAATTATTCGAGAAACTATCATTCACTCTTCTTAAGAAGTTCATATTTTCCGCAAGCAATAGTTGTGTTTGGCGGAGGTGCAGGTGAGCTTCTGCGGCACCGGGAAAGGCTGTTTAGCTCCTTGGAAGGAGTCAAGGGTGGAGATAAAGCGATAAGTGTGGCATTTCCTGCGGTTGCAAAGGAGAGCACCAGAAGAGGGGGTGTTTGAGTTGGAAGGGACAAATTGACCAGGTAGTAACGGAGGGAGCGGTGTCTGCGGAAAGCCGAAAGGGGAGGAGATGGAAAGATGTGGCCAGTGGTAGGTTCCCATTGGAGGTGGCGAAAACGTCGGAGGATTATCTGTTGTGTGTGACGGCTGGTAGGGGGGAAGGTGAGAACAAGGGGGAATCTGCCCTTGTTACGAGTGGGCGGATGGGGCGAATGAGGAGAGTTGTGGGGTATAGAAGAGACCCTGGTGGGAGTCGAAAAGGGGCATCCTCGTTCCCTAATGAATGAGGACATATCCGATGCCCTGGTTTGGCATCTCCCTGCCGTTTCCATACCTCACTATCTCCATCGCTGGTGGCAAAGTACTGACCGACGTCTACTATACACCCACTGACTCCCCTGGCTATCTGAACTATACTTCTTCCCACCTTGTTTTCTGTAAGCACTCCACCCCCTACTGCCAATTCATCCGTCTATGCCGCATATGTGCGCAGGATGAGGTGTTCCAAAGTAGGGCATCGGAGATGTCCTCATTCAAATCAGGCTCTCACCGGGGGTCTTCTATACCCCGCAACACTGGTCTGCCCCCCCCCCCCCCCCCGCCCCCACTCATATCAAGAGCAGTCTTCTTGGGTAGTTTATACAGCAGATGTTTGAAACTTGACTTCTCCAATTTCAGGTAGCCCCTGCTTTCTGCCTATTTCCCCTCCCCTTCCCAGCTCTCCCACAGCCCAATGCTCCCGCCTCTTCCATTCTTCTCCACCAACCCCCCCCCCCCCCCCCCTCCCACATCAGTCTGAAAATGGGCTTCGACCCGAAACGTCGCCTATTTCCTTCGCTCCATTAATGGTGCCTCACACGCTGAGTATCTCCAACATTTTTGTCTCCCTTCGAAAATACATCTTATTTGGGTCGTTTAAGCGTCAACAGTCAAGAGAGTTGTATGGCCATGTGTCCCAGATAGGGCCATTAAATGTATTGTTCAGAAGGAATAAATTAGGATGTATTCTGCGTCGCTGTGCAGATTTGCAGGCATTATATAATGGTAGAATAACGGAGCACATCCAAACGGAGTTGATATTGGCCGAATGCATATGATCCCTTGATTTCAAGAAGCCTGTAAAGGGCCTGTCCCACTTGCATGCGGTTGCATGCATTTGACGCGATCAAATGGAAGCGGGATTCGCGTTAAGTTAGCAGTAAGTACGCGGTAAGTACGCGCTACGTTTGCGCTACATTCACGCTAATTTCGCGCTAAGTTCGCACGTGACGTAATTCGCGTCATCCTCACCAATCAGCTTGGCAGGCGGGCCGACTGACTGGGCGTCGCACGGCGCTGGGTGGTGACGTCATCGCGCAACGCCACGCTGGGCAGTGACGCCATCGCGCACTGCCACGCACTCGCTGTACGCTGTCAAGACGCTGCGTACGACGTCAATACGCTGCGTACGCCCTCAAGACGCTGCGTACCCCCTCAATGAACCTGCGGGCGGACAGGCCAGTGCGGGATTTTCAGAGCCCCGCGCAATATCGGGTCCAGTCCCGCACAACTCCATACGCTCCGCGCTTCGAAGTGGGGCCGGTCCCTCGCGGCCCGTAATCCTCAAACGACCGTTTGGTCGCGCCAGACGAATGTAATCGCATGCAAGTGGGACCAGCCCTTAAGGTTTGGGTATAAATTGGCATGCCATAATGTTCTTTCACGGACACATTGTGTTTACATGCACAGTTTGTTCCTATTAGAGTCAGCCAAAGTTATTAAAGGCATTTCAACAACAAAAAAACAGTAAATGAGGATTAAAGTAATTGTGCGGGAGCAAAGCCAGATGAAATCACCTCTCGTTTCTTCCAATGTTTAAATCAATTTCAATAAGTGCAATTTGGCATTGCCTCACGTAATAACCCGTTTAATGAAAGCCTCGTACTGTGCGGCACTGCTCAGCTCAGAAGAACGATTATGTTTGTAATATTAAGTCGATTTTCAAATACGAAACGTACAGCGTCCCACTGAGATGTCCCATGAAAATAACCCTCCATGAGCACTTCTTATACTAAATGCCTTCTTATCAATGAATCTGAGCAGCGCAATGTAGAGGTATGTAGCGGAAGGTCATGGCAAGACACAATTGATTTGATGTTCCCTCCGTAAGACACGGAGTTGATAACGAAGGCCATATAACCTGAAATGACTCGAGATTCCGAATCTTTGTTGAAACATACGGAAATAGATCCAAGAGTCACGATGTTAAAATTGTTACTTCATCGCTTCCACTTGATTATTAGCATTGCTGACTATTTACATTTACTAATATTGGCCGTTCATAATTTTCCTTCAAAATCACACGTGGAAAAGAATCTGGTAAGTGCATAATCGCTTGTAAGACGGTTATTACATATTTGTTTTCCATGCTTCGAAACGACGTGTATTTTTGCATTGCTCGACGAGTCCAACAACAACCGATATTTCATTTCGCATATTTTCCTGTTCCTGGACATTTCAAGCGGGAGCCAAATTATTATGGTTTTCATAGAGTGCACTAGCATAACATAAAACCAATGAAAATGCCTGGATAGTTCTAAAGATCAAGAGCAATTCCGTTCGCTTAAACAAAACAGATTCGAAAGCGTTAAATCCAACATTTCGCAAATACATTTTTCCATGTTGTCACTACTTCAGTCCATTCGCAATTCCGTCATCTATATTTGTATGTGGCCACAATTCCCGTGTGTTCGCTCTACAGAGAACCGAAAGATATTCATCAATTCCCCAATGCTTAGAACATCCAGTTCGCACATTGATATGTTTAAAAAAACACAGGCGGCCGTCAAAATATATATAGAATTCCTCTAAAATCTAAGATCCATGTTCGCCCATTCCTCCATTGTCCTGCCCAGCATAAGACCAAGACGGCGAAAGACATGAATGGTGTACCATAATTTTCAAACAATTTAACACTGTACTCTGTTCTCCGCAAATATTTTGTCATTCTCTGATTAAAAGGACATCAATAGAAATAAACCAATACAAGACAAAATAAAACCCATCGATGTCTTGAAAGCTGAAAAGGAAAACAAAAATTACGTATGTTATATATGCGCAAACAGCATCGCGGAACGCTCTTTTCCCAGTGACTACTTTGCACATTTGGATTACACATAGAGATTTAATAGTGTACTTAGTTTTCCTCAGTATAAATTGTTTATGGCAGCCCTCGCCCATTAAGCCTGAACAATAATCGTAGAAGTTACTGAAAATTACTTGATACACGTAACGTAATTTTAAGCAGGTGTTATTTTAAAGTATCTGTCTCTGCAAGTCAAATGTATTTCACTTTACAGAAAGTGACTTTAATATCACTTCGCAGAAAACGAGAAACTGAAGAAAGCTGTGCGGGGTAAGGTCGTCTGCATTGAGTTTCGCAATTGGACAACTGGAGTTCATTGTGGCAATACCAATATGTGAACAAAGTTTATCTTCCTTATTGCTGACAGATAAATGAGGAAGCTATATTAAATATTAAACGGATTAGCCACTCATATTCAAATTAATGAAACGTTGTACTTCCATGACTGATTGGAAACCGCTGCAAAACGACTCGGGTAAACTATGAAACATTGCGATTTTTTTTTTCGATTGCAATACTTCATCACTTTTGGAAAGGGAAGGATCAACGGATACTGTATCTAGTGGATATCTCGGTTGCCACGCCTCCCGTACATAATTAGAGGATTTTTGCTCCCCATATCTCCGTGACCGGTTGCCCTCAATGCTCCTGACCTTTGTTAAGCCACGAAATGGCTCAATTGAGTTCACATCCTTATGTGTTTCGATTTGGAACGATCTATGAGGAGTTGTAATGTCCTCTACCTCTGAACACGACAAAATATTAGATATAATTGAAATATTTTGAATAGAGAACAGTACAGCGCAGGAACAATGAATTCGGCAAACGACATATGTGCCGAACATGATGCCAAATTGTACCAAGGACTACTGCTTGCATGCGATGCCCAACATATTGATGATCCAATCAACAATCATTTATTGTACTTGCTGGTTTAAAACGAAGATAGACAACTACATGCTGGAGGGACTCATCGGGACAGACAAGGATCTCTGGAGAGAAGGAATGCGTGACGTTTCGGGTCGAGACCATTCATCCGTCTGAATGTCACCCTCTGCAGCATCCTGTACAGAAGCACCTATGAATATAGTAATGAAAACGTTAAGGACATTTACTTTCTATGGCTGCACATAATTTTCAACATGTTGCATACCTCCCTTTTGGTCGCAAACTATTGCCCCCATCCGATGATACCTCAAATTGTTTAATGCTTCACGCGCATGTCTTTCCATACATGACTGAGATGGGTCAATCTGTTTTTTTCATATATTATATTATACACTGTGCCTTTTCGGATATATATTTGCAACGGTCCAATTCTATCTCAACTGACAATAACATAATGTTAAGTTAAATAGAATGTGTTATGCCATCACCTTGCGACAATTTGTATCAGTAAATCATTTACCTTGGTCTGAAAATAACAACCCCTTTAACACCTTCCATCATGTGAAGGAACGCCAAGGCTTAACCTTTTCCTTTTTCAATTCAGATTTCACAACTCTCATGTTCAGGGGGGACGATTTGATGTACTGTTCCATTTTGCATAACTTCATCTCCTAATATTGCAACTAGAATAGATAATTTCACCAAAGGAGTTTACAACTCCAACACACATGTGTCCGACTTATTGCCAAGGACTAACTTATGATTCTTGCAATATCATTAATTTATATTAGATCTGAAATACCGTGATATAGATTCAGGTATGTCACAATGCCATGAATTTATTTTCAAGTCTTGAACAGATTCGATAAATGAATGTATTGTACATAATTGCGCAAATGCACACATGTACTTTGTTGCAGAGCTATTATCTCTGCTTACGTTAAGTAGCGAGATAATAGTTCAGCGGACTTTCCTTCGGCGAGAACTGGAAATGAAGCAACATCTCTTTCGGAATATAGAAATTTCCGCTCAAGGGAAAACAAAATAGACTTCGATTTAGCCATGATTCTAACGCGTGCTGTCTCATTTTCACCTCAGTTTCCTCGAGGGAACATGGCACCCTAACTCGATGACCGCAATATAACTTTTCAATGGCCTTGAATGGAAGTGTTTAAATATAGTAAACATTCTCTATGTCATTTATTGTTATTACTGATTCTACTTCAAATGTTCATCGGACGGTGATTCTTCGTAGCAATGTGTATTGACTCATGAACACTTTGAAACATGCCACGCCTCAAGCAAACTGAATAGAGTCTCTGACACCTGTATTTTCATCTCCCCAACACAGCCTCGTCTCAAATCCTTATGGATTCTGCAGGTCAAGCAAGCTTGACTGGCATTAAACAAACTCAGACAGACAACCCTTCCTGCGAAATGCAGAAAATTGTGTCGATTCCAAAATACATGTCCGTACGCCAAACTACACTTACATCTCTTATTGGCAAGTGGAAAATACTGACACATATATGAACAATTTTAATCATACATCGTGAAGTGTGGAAATGTGAACTGTAGCTCGCTAGTTTCACAAATGCCCATTCAAGCCACTGGCATTATTTTAACCTGTCTGACACTGTAGACATGAGCCAGGGTCCACAAGATGCAAAAATTATTAATGTGATATATTTCGGATTGATTGCCATTGTGTAATCCAAGTAAAATTAAAGTAATGCATAAATGACAGAAATCCCACTTCAATACTATGTACGTGAACGTTAATACCAATGTATTGAACTCTCACTCTATCAATCTATTACGAAGCCCAACAAAGAAAACAGTGCACATACACTTTTCACCTTTTGATAATAGTATGGTAGCAACAGCTGTTAAGTCAACAAAGCAAACGGTGGATTAAGGGCAAAGTGCTTCGTATCTATGCTCTTCTTTTCCGCAACTCTTACACAGTGGTATTTAAACTCGGGGTCTGATTTGCCTCCAATCGGCAACCGCACGTGCAGTCAATACTGATTTCTGTAGTTCCAAAAATAAACAAAATTTCTGAAGTTCTAAAAATAAACAAAAGCATTTGAGTTAGGGCACGCTTACATAATTTCAATGTGGGAAGAACAAACAAGTTAAGATATCAGTTTCATCACGTGGTGTTTAGCTTGCTTATGTACATCATTTAAAGTGTGGATTTAATAGGCCCCCGCGGGCCACTTTAAGAATATCAACGGTTTAAGTGTGCGTTAAATATTTAGATTTTCTTGGAAAAGCGATAGTGACTAATGCCACAGATGTACTGCAAACAAACTGCCAAAGCAATTAACGTTTTACACTAAATCTATTCCGCAAGTAGGTCGGATATCATGACGGGTAGCTTTCTTAGCATATTGTGTTAGATTTTTGCACAAAAGTGTATTGATGCAATGTGGCGAAGTTAATTTGTGCATTTTCGCATTCGAAATCCGTTGGATCGAATGAATACACGTGAATGTAAAAATTAATAAAATAACAGTTTTAAGCTTGTCGTGGATATTAAACAAAAATATCCCTCAGTAAAAAATTAAGATTTTCCATCATATGATGAATGTATCGTTAAAGCAGTAAGGAATACTGCACTTGCTAATAACGAGATAACTGGCCAAGTTATCGTGCAGAACATAATTACCAAATAATGTGCACATCGATTTCTGCTCAACAAATATTTAATATTCGCATTGGAATGCGAAGTACACATCCAGTTCAGATAAAAGTTCGGCTTTGTGCTACTCTTCAGCATGTAACGAAATAATTTCAGATGTAACAAATCCCATTAAATTGCTCTTTTTCAGATGACACTGGATTGTGGAAAAGTAAGACTGCTTTTACTTCCCGGCAAAACTCGTGATTATTTTCATCATGCATGTTGGATATTTTTATTGTCTAGCATCGCGAAACACATCCACCTTAGTTTTAATCAAGTATTAATTAACCTCGTCATTTCACAAGGGTTTATTTTCTGCATTTACAGTGGTTATTTGCAGTCGCACTAAACAAGATAATATATTGTCGAACGAAAAGGCTCAGATGTCTTCTTTACTGAAGGAGATATTCTTTAGTGAGATTTGCCGTAGTTATGCTAATAATAGAGTATTTATAATTTGCCGATCCAGTCCCTGATACAACCGGTAAATCTGTGCTTTGCTGTAAACCCGTGTTCCAAGCGTGTATTCATTGACAAACCGAATCTCCTGAAACCTCGAAGGAAGTAGAGGCGTTGTTGGGCCTTATTTATGATTGCATCAATGTGCTGCGTCCAGAACAAATATTCAGGGACACGCAAGCCTAGGAATATTAAGCGATTGACACTTTGCACCGCCATCTTGTCGATTAAGAAAGGTTTGTCAAACCTCACCCTTCCTATCCAAAGTCTACAATCCGTTCCGTGGTTTTACTCACATTGATAACAAGTATGTTCTTTTGGCACCATTTGGATCCATCGATCTATCTCCTATACCCCGACTAATGTCCATCTGTAATTTGGTGGTGTCGTCGACGAAAGTGAAGATGGAGTTGTAGCAATATCCCGCTACACAGTTATGAGTATAGAGTGAGTAGAGTAAAGGGTAATGCGTAAGCCTTGTGGTGCTCATCTCGTGACTGTTATCGAGGAGGATGCATTGCGCGAATTCGTACAGATTGTGGTGTGCTGATGAGGAAGTAGATGATTCAGATGCAGAGGGATGCGTAGATACCCACTTCACTGCTCTTTATAACTAGTTTGGGGGGGGGGGGAGAAAAGTGCTGAATGCCTCACTATAGTCTAGAAACAGGAAACTGGCGTTGGTGTTTTTATTGTCTCAGTCGTCTATTGATGAGTGGAGGGCCAGCATCAATGTATATCCCTTGATCTTTTGCGGATGTCGGACACTGCTAGTGGGTCCAGATTCTTGGTGAGGTAGGAATTAATATGCGGCATTATCAAACGTTCAAAGCCATTTCGTGACCACGGACATTACTGCCTCCAACGCTGATGCTTCTTGAGAATTCCTCAGTATCAGACATCAGTGTCAGACCTCAGGGTTTTATTTCACTTTTTCGGAATAAGAAAATGGTTGGATGTGAAACACGCCAAGTATTTATAAGCAATGGCTCATATTGCTCGAATGCTTGTAAGTACGGATGCCTCAAACACGCCACACCCAGATTCTGCCGGCGTGTAACGCATCACCAATCTCACAAATTCCGAAATGACTTTAATTATCAAACTGGATGAGGAAGATGTTTGCGATAAAATCTTCAAATTCCCAAAAAACTGGCAGATAATTTATAGAATATTAGAGGCAAACCTCTATTTTCAAATTGCATTTTAGACCTCCTAGCACGTCTTCCCAAACGACTCAGGACAACACATAGGCACTTAGCTACTATTTGGCTTACCTTTATTCTGTGTGTATGCATTCGCCGAGAACACTTTAATTAGCTGGATGTTGTTGCATTGGCCCGCACATCACCTCGGAAAGTGCAATGGTTGCGCCTGATTTCTCGAGCAGCGCTAAATTACGTCCCAGCCAGGCTTACCTCTCCGGTACGAATACGCAAATCACTTTCAATGCTCCCAACGGATGGGAATATTGACATATCCAATATTGCTTTCAAATTATATACAAAAACAAAAATGGATACAATTATTTAAAAAAGATCGAATGAATGCAAATTCCCTGCAGTTAGATTACAGTTAATTGACCGGTCCTTCGGTTCTTTCTTTCCATTTTAAAGAACAGGTGATGTGTTGAGTGATGTGTGGAATGAATATTCGCCTCCATAGGCATGACTGCAGCGACACTCTCTGAACGTATGCACGACTGCGAACAGTTCCTGCACGCAGTCTCGATTCCCTTTGCAATTATTGCTAATTTTTCACCTATTCCAGAGAAATATATTCTGAACCGTTCAATTGTCGTTCCTACAGAAATAAAGCTGCGGTACAAGGAACGAGGTAAAATACTGTACCGTTGGCGTACATTATTATATGCTCAGTAATAATTAGCTCGCCCTACTACTTTCCAGTTTTAAGGTGGTGTGGGTGCAAGGCGAATAAATATACATTTGGCACTGGTAATATGAAGTATCATACCTCTATCGAAAAGGGATAATGTGACGTTGGCCAAACATATCATTCAAATGGAATATGATCTGCAGACGATCAAGACCAGTACAATGTTTTGTTCTCGTAAAATAATAATTTAAGTGAATTATTGCGGACACAACGAGGAAATCAGTGATGATTAAAGGTAATACGTCGTAAATGAAGACTGTACAAGTTTTCGATAGTACCCAACGGTAACTCGTGATAATCTGACGGTTTGAGCAATACCCTTGAATGAATGAGTGAATGAATGAATGAATGAATGAATGAATGAATGAATGAATGAATGAATGAATGAATGATTGAATGAATGAATGAATGAGTGAGTGAATGAATGAATGATTGAATTACTCAATAATGAATGAATGAATGAATGAATGAATGAATGAATGAATGAATGTAGGAATGAATAATTTTCACGAAACGTTATTTCTCTAGTGTGAACTGCTAGTAGAGAAATAACGTTTGGTGAAAATTATCTTAACATGCTCTGTTTAAAATTGCATATATTTTTAAACGCGGAAGCCACATATTCCACGACGTTTCTGTGTATTCAAACGATCTTTTCTGGGTATTCACATTTAACATTCACATATTTATTTGATGCAGATGTGGTCGGCCGAAAGATTACTCCAAGCTCTCCGAATGAAGAGGATATATTGGACGGTAATGTACGCTTTACGTATTTTCTGAGACTGCATTTGCTCCATGCTATGAAGCACTGTTCACCTCAGTATATGATTGATAACACGCACTATTTACTAACATGTATTGTATGGCTACTATGCATTGGTTGACTGGATTGTCGTTCACAACATTTCAGTCTGCTTGACCGGGAACTTGAGCTTATCTTCAGCCAGACGCAATAGTTGTAACAACCCAATCTGTAGCTGTCCTTCGGTCTCATTCAAATAGAAACGATGATGTAGACAGCGGAAGTTTCAATAAAATAGGTTTTATTTTTTTATTAAGAAGGACATGCTATAATTTATTTCAATATTTTTCGTTGTATGCGCAGGTTCTTGATTGTGTTTCGCTTTGCTTGCTTGCAAAGTTATCAGATCCATACTAACGAAACTAACCAACAAAATTCGCACTACAACCGAAACATATTTTTGCTGTTATGCTTCTTTGCAGCATGACCAAAAATGTGTCGTGGGAAACATTCCATCATTTTATGTCACTTTTTCTACTTTCGTTTATATTAATACGAACCATATGCCACTTTACAGAAGAAGACGCACCAGCTATAAGTAAGTTGTGTTTAATCATTGCAATATTCAGCATTTTTCAATTATAAATGCTTAGTTAGAAACATAAAACGTAAAGACATAGAAAATAGCTGCAGGAGGAGGCCATTCGGCCTTTCGAGCCAGCACCGCCATTCATTGTGATCATGGATGATCGTCCCTAATCAATAACCCGTGCCTGCGTTCTGCCCACATTCATTGATTCCACCAGCCCCTAGAGCTATATCTAACTCTCTTTTAAATCCATCCAGTGATTTGGCCTCCACTGCCCTCTGTGGCTAGGAATTCCAACAATTTCACAAGTCTCCGTGTGAAAACTTTTTTGTTCACAAAGATACAAGCTAATTGACTACCTACTCATGGAACAACGAGTACGTCCCCCCTAACATTCTTTAACTATAGAATTGTGCTAGATATACAATATGTTAGCGGTCTGCTGTTAGTTGCTCTCACTCCTCGCTGGATTAATCTCCTCGTCGAAAAGCAATTTTTTTTCCGTAGAGACGTTTAACATGGATAACATGTCGGCCCTTTGTTTTATATAAGATGTGTCCAAGTAACGGCAATAACACGTTTACAAGAAATCCACTCCATTCCCACAACCACGTGGTAGAAGATATTAATCTATCCAACAGCAGATGTATTGTTAGAATAAAGGGGAGGTCATTTAAAACTGAGGTGAGAAAAACTTTTCCTCCCAGAGAGTTGTGAATTTATGGAATTACCTGCCTCAGAGGGCAGTGGAGGCGAAGTCACTGGATGGATTTAAGAGATAATGAGATAGATCTCTAGGGGCTAGTGGATTCAAGGGATATGGGGAGAAGGCAGCACGGGTTATTGATAGGGGACGATCGGTCATGATCACAATGAATGGCGGTGCTGGCTCGAAGGGCCAAATGTCCTCCACCTGCACCTATTTTCTATGTTTCCATGAGGTTCAGGGAGACAATGGTCAAGCGAACATCCGTAATTAACAGGCAACATCAGCTGAGGAATGGTACATCCTGACTACAATTGGGCTGCGTTCTCTGTACAATAATAAGATTCAAGCACATTACAAAATTCGAATTAACAATTCTGTTTACGAATGAAAAATACGGCACAGTCATCAGGAAGTTATGCATCATTCGCTGAATTAATAAGCTGCATGTAAATTACCTCCCATATGCGTCTGACCGCATAATCTAGGGGACGTTGTGAGGAATCTGACAGGATTTTTGTGAAGAAACCTGAATTGCTGCATGGTTTATGTAAAAATGAGTGATTGGTGAGCGATGAGCTTTCTCAATGATGAAGTAAAACAGTGTAATAGGATATAACCGGTTAATCCTCTTCTTTAAACTCAAAATATTCAGATCCCGGTGAGAAGACAGAATATTGAATTGATACACGTCTCCAGAAAAAGGAAACGGACAAGAAACAAGACCAATCGGCGTCTTGATTCCTCCTTGGAATGATCTGCTTGAATTATGAACATTACTTCTGCAAAATGTATAATCAAATGTATTGGTATAATTTGAAAAATGAAATTCGCTATGGCAACCTTCAAAATTGCTAACAAAATACAATGATGTATAACTAATCTGTATATGTTAATGTAATGCATTTTTCGTGTTTAAATGCAGATACAAGCATTCTCCAAGATATTAGGCATAAGATTCAAGCTCCCCAGTATTTTGCAATTTTCAGGCTCATTTACCTGAATTGAATTAACGACGAGGTGGCAATTTGGCAGAGGTTCAAAGATATGATGCTTCAATGCGCGTTACGTGTATTGTCATTAAATTAATTCAGTTTTTTTTTAATTTAAGTCGTTTTATGAATGTTTAGATGTTTGCCACCAATTACTCATAGCTTTGATGTAACAAAATTAATGTCATTTCTGAAATTGATGTGTGCATTTCTGTTTAACTAAAACCCTACTGTACTTGCCTACTCTTGACATATCAGCACCTGCCTCCAACATTGCAATGATTTGCATTATGTTTTACGGCCTTGCGGTCCGCTATTCGGAAGTGCCTAAACGTTACTATCCGTGTACTACATCCTGTTATGTGTTACGATCTCTTAAAAGAAACAGACGACGGCTAAGCAGTCAACCAGGGTATGGGAAATGGCTGATCAGAATAATACAAATATTTACCCATAACATGACGTACCCTCGCATTTTTTGGCCTTTATGTTTATTCAACGTAATAAATTTCCATCGTACAGATAGCTTATTATAGGTATGTATGCAGTAATATATCGATTCCGTAATTCCTTCACAAAGAGAAAACAAGTCAATGTATTCGTCGCCTTTGTTGATGATGTTAGTCTTGAGCTGTTTCACAAATGCCCCATATTTGATATAAGATCATGAGGTGAAACATGAATAGTGTACGGTAATTTTTTGGCAAAATGTTCAATTTCGTTTGCGACACCTCAGCAAACGAAGCAATCATGACTAAATGCAGAAAGACGGAGACAATTGTTAACGTTGGGGACGTAAATAGCACGCAACACTGTTGCGCTCGCCAATCTAACAAGACAGTTAAATCGCCACCTTGATATTCTTCATATGACCTGGCGAGATGCAGCGTCGAGCAATTTAATGCCGATATCCAGTAGAGAGAATCATTAACTCATGAAATATCAAAAATATCTCCATTCCAAGAACCACAATCCATAGCACGATGTTGGTGTTGTGACCGGTTTACTATTGTTCATTGTGTTTCATGTATCGCGATGTGATTAAAAAACATCTGCTTTCCAATTAGATCACATACATGATTATAATTATGATATACGCAAGTACAACACTTAGAACGAAGATAAAACATACTGGATTCAGGCGCGTACGAAGCATTTTGAAAAAGGGGGGTGGCATCACAGAATTACAATAAATGTAAGTGAAATAGTGCGCGCACACCGCACATCGCGAGCGCAAAGCCCCTTGCAGCCGTGGTCCATGACACGCTTAATGGCCCTGGGAAGCTCAGGGGTTTTAGATGCTCTCCGGATCATTCCGAGCCTTATTTGTAGCATTTTTGCACGACAGTTATAACCAATATTTCAAACATTAACAGGAATCTAGGAGCTAGCTATTTTACACAAATGTTGGTGGGTGTATGGAACGGTTTGTCAGAGGAGGTATTTATTTTCTGGGATTATCCTAATGTTTACGAGACATTTGGACACGTACATGGATGGGAGAGGTTTAGACGGATATGGGTCAAATGGGTGTGAGTGGGACTAGTGTAGTTGGGGCATGTTGGTCGGTGTGGACAAAATGGGCTGAAAGGCCCGTTTCCACACTGCATCGCTCTATGACAGAAAAGTTAAGAAGAAAAATGCATGTCGATAAGTAGACCAGTTTGAATGAGGCGTGAACAGTAAAGGCAGGGAGATATTTATGGGTGGAAAGGGAAATAGGAAAGGAGGGGGAGGGTGGGGTTGGGCAGATGGGTGAAGGGAAAATAGACACAAAATGCTGCAGCATCTCAGTAGGTAAGGCAGCACCTGTGAAGAACATAGCTAGATGACGTGTCACAGAGTACTAGAGTAACACAGTGGGTCAGATAACATCAGATGGCAGGGACTTTAGAGATCTCGAAAAACTGTTGAAAAGCAGGTCCTCCAGGGTGGTTACCTCCGGTTTGCTTCCAGTTCCTCGTGCTGGCGAGAGCAGGAACAGGGAGATACGGGACCTGAATGTGTTGCTGCGGAACTGGTGCTGGGGGCAGGGATTTAGATTCTTAGATCACTTGGATATGTTTTGGAGTACTGGGTGAAATGTACAAAAGGGACGAATTGCATCTTAACAGGTGTGCACCAGCATTCTGGCAGGCAGGTTTGCCACTGTTACTCGAGTGGTCTTAAACTGAATAACTGGGGTGCGGTGTCAAATGGGATAATCGAGGATGGAGATAAAGGGGAAGAGAGTAAAGGGATCGTTAATGACCCCGGCATTAACGGGGAGGAAGCTCTTAAAGGATATGAAAGTATGGGCAAGTGTAATAGGGATCGATGTGAAAGGTGAGTTGCGTAAGGAATTAAAAATATTGTATATGAATGCGCGAAGTATACGAAGTAAAGTATATGAGCTTGAGGCTCAGTTAGAGGTTGGTAGATATGACATTGTGGAGATTACTGAGACGTGGGGGCAGGAGGATCGGGCCTGGGAACTTAATATTCAGGATTATACATCCTATAGAAATGACAGGCAGGTGCGCAGAGGAGGGGGGTTAGCTCTGCTGGTGAAGATTGTGGATTCATTTGAGAAACTGTAAAGGCGAGAAGACACTTATTGGTGTTATCTACAGACCCCCAAATAGCAGCCCGGATGTAGGGTGTACTTTGCAGCAGGAGTTAGAACTGGCATGTAACATTTGTAATGCCACTGTGGTGATGGGCGATTTCAATACGCAGGTAGACTGGGAAAATCAGATTGCTTCAGCGCCCCAAGAAAGAGAGTTTGTAGAATGCCCCCATGATGGAATCTTAGAGCAGCTTGTAATGGAGCCGACCAGAGAAAAGGCTATTCTGGATTGAGTGTTGTGCAATGAACCAGATATGATAAGAGAACTAGAGGTAAAGGAACCGCTTGGCGGTAGTGATCATAATATGATTAGTTTTAATCTGCAATTTAAGAAGGAGAAGGTTAAATCGGAAGTGTCAGTGATGCTGTTGAATAAAGGGGACTATGAAGCTATGAGAGGGGAGTTGGCGAAGGTAGACTGGAAAGGGATCCTAGCAGGAATGACGGTGGAACAGCAATGGCAGGAATTTCCGGGCATAATCCGGAAGCAGCAGGATAATTTAATTCCAAAATGGAAGAACGATTCTAAGGGGAGGAGGAGGCAACCGTGGCTGACACTAGAAGTTAGGGATAGAATAAAACTAAAATAAAATATGTATAACACAGCAAAGAGTAGCTGGAAGCCAGAGGATTGGGAAACTTTGATAGGACAACAGAAGGAAACACAACGGGCAATATGGGCTGAAAAAATTAAGTACGCAGTGAAGCTGGCCAGGAATATAAAGAAGGACAGCAAACGCGTCTTGAGATATGTTAAGGGAATAAGAGTAGCAAAAGTCAAATGTGGGTCCCTTGAAGGCAGACGCGGGTGAAATTATTATGGGCAACAAAGAAATGCCAGAAGACTTGAATAGGTATTTCGCATCTGTCTTCTCTAAGGTAGACAGAAACAATCTCCCAGATGTACTGGGGACAGAGGATCTAAGGGGATAGAGGAACTGAAATAAATTGTCATTAGGCGAGAAATAGTGCAGGAAGAACTCAGCAGGAGAACATGGATAGGTGACATTTCACAGAGTGCTGGAGTAACTCAGTGGATCAGGTAACATCTCTGGAAAAAGGGTATAGATGATATTTCGGGTCCAGACACTTATTCAGTAAAATCCATGACGTGCCATGTATAGACATTCCTGAATGTTATCCAAAAGTGAGCTATTTTGTGTCGGTGCTTGCCTTCTCCTATAACGTCTCTGCTACCTTGGGTGATGCAGCACAGGACACGAGCTTTCGGACACTGTGTGAAGCTGCTGCAGTCTGTACGTGCCTCGCAAAAGCCAGGATTGAGTGGATGTGGAAAGGGTGTTTACAGTGATTTTACATGCTTACACCGATTGTACAGTGAATATAGTTTTCAGGATTGTTGCGTAACAATTCAAGCGGAAACGTCCAATATTTGCCACATAGCTAGGTAGTAAAATTGTGGGTATAGCCTAGATTATGGATGTGATCCAGTTCTTCACAGACTCGCCACCATTCACAATTTTGCCTACATAGGAGAAGAGGTGGTACTACATTTGGATTATTTTGTGTCTTCTGTAGGACGGGACCGGGGAAATGGGGAACAACCGAGATGAAAATGGCAATTGCCCATGTTGGCTGCTTTACGAGACAGCATGATATATTTATATATATATATGTAATCAGTGTTGATAATCTGGCAAATTGGAATATTGCTGCTGTCTCCGACAGACCCGTTCCCAAATCAGGGTGCATCACAATCAATAGACAATAGACAATAGACAATAGGTGCAGGATTACGCCTTTTGGCCCCACGAGCCAGCACCGCCATTCAATGTGATCATGGCTGATCATCCGCAATCAGTAACCCGTTCCTGCCTTTTCCCGTGTGTAGCTCTCTCTTGAAAGCATCCAGAAAACCTGCCTCCGAGGCAGATAATCCCACAGACGCACCACTCTCTGTGAGAAAAGTATTTCCTCGTATCCGTTCTAATTGCTTACTCGTTATTCTTAAACTGTGGCCCCTGTTCCTGGACGACCCCAACATCGGGAACACGTTTCCTGCCACTAGCGTGTCCAGGCCCTTAACAATCGTATATGTTTCAATGCGATCCCCTCTCACCCTTCTAAACTGCAGGGTACAAACCAAGCTGCTCCATCCTCTCAACATAAGACAGTCCCGCCATCCCGGCATTAACCTTGTAAACCTACGCTGCACTTCCACAATAGCAAAAATGTCCTTCTTCAAAATAAGGGACCAAAACTGCACTCAGTACTCCAGGTGTCGTCTCACTGGGGCTCTGTACAACTGCATAATGACCTATTTGCTCCTATATCCGATTCCTCTTGTTATAAAGGCTAAAAAGCCACTCGCTTTCTTCACTGCCTGCTGTACCTGCATTCTTACTTTAATAGACTGATATACAAGGACCACCACATCCCGTTGTATTGCCACTTTTCCCATATTGACGCCATTTAGATAGTAATCTGCCTTCCTGTTTTTGCTACCATAGTTGATAACCTCACATTTATCCTCATTAAACGTCATCTGTCATGCATCTGCCCACTCCCCCAACCTGTCCAAGTCACCATGCATTTTCAAAGCATCCTCCTCACAGTCCACACTGGCACCCAGCTTTGTGTCATCTGCAAATTTGCTAATGTTACTTTGAATCCCATCATCCAAATCATTGATGTATATTGTAAATAGCTGCGTTTCCAACACCGAGCCTTGCGGTACCCCACTAGTCACTACCTGCCATTTTGAAAGGCACCCGTTAACCCCTACACTCTGTTTGCTGTCTGCCAACCGCTTCTCTATCCAGGTCGGCACTCTACCCACATACCACGTGCCCTAACTTTGCCCACTGATCTCCTATGTGGGATCTTATCAAATGCGTTCTGAAAGTACAGGTACACTGCATCCAAAGGCTCTCCCTTGTCCATTTTCCATGTTACATCTTCAAAAAGTACCAGAAGATTAGTCAAGCATGTTTTACCCTTCGCAAATCCATGCTGACTCGGAAAGATCCTGTTAGTGCTATCAAATGTGCGGCTATCTCATACTTTATAATTGACTCCAGCATCTTCCCCACAACCGATGTCAGGCTAACTGGTCTATAATTATCCGTTTTCTCTCTTCCACCTTTCTTAAAAACTGGGATAATATTAGATACCCGCCAATCCGCAGGGACTGATACTGAGTCTATAGAACGTTGGAAAATTATCACCAATTCCGCCACGATTTCTAGAGCCACTTGCTTAGGTACACTGGAATGCAGACCCTTGGGATTTATCAGTCTTCAGTCCCATCAGTCTATCCAACACCATTTCCTGTCTAATGTGGATTTCCTTCCGTTCCTCTGTCACCCCAGATCCTCTGGCCACTACTATATCAGGAAGACTGTTTGTGTCCTCCTAAGTGAAGACAGATCCAAAGTACCTGTTCAACTCATCTGTCATTTCCTTGTTCCCCATAATAAATTCATATTTTTCGGTCTTCAAGGGTCCAACTTTGGTCTTAATTATTTTGTTTTTCCTCTTCACATACCTAACGAAGCTTTTACTATCCTGCTTGATATTATTGGCTAGCTGACCTTAGTAACTCATCTTTTTTCCCGTATTGTTATTTTGGTTATCTTCTGTTGTTCTTTAAACATTACCAATTCCTATTGCTTCCCGCTGATCTGTTCTACGTTGTACTTCTCAGCTTTAATTTGTATACTGTCCCTGACGTCCCTTATCAGCCAGGGTCGTCCCTTTCTACCTTTGAAATCTTTCTTCCTCTTAGGAATGAACTGGTCCTGCACCTTCTGTATTATTCCTAGAAACACCTGCAATTTCTGTTCCACTGTCATCCCTGCTAGTGAATCTTTCCAGTCAACTTTGGCCAGCTCCTCCCACATGGCCCCATAGTCCCCTTATTCAACTGCAACACTGACACCTCCGATCTACTCTTCTCCATCTCCAATTGTAAATTAAATCTCACCATCTTATGGTCACTGCCTCCTAATGACTCATTAATCTCGAGGCCCTTTATCAATTCCGGTTCATTACATAACACTAAATCCAGAATTGCCTTCTCCCTGGTAGGCTCAAATACAAGCTGTTCAAAGAATCCATCACGAAGGCACTCAAAAAGTTCATTTCTTGGGGTCCACTAACAACCTGGTTTACCCAGTCTGCCTGCATGTTGAAACCTCCCATAACAATCACAACAGCACTTTTACAAAATGCCAATTTTAACTCATGATTCAACTATCACCCTATGTCCAGGATACTGTTTGGGGGCCTGTAGATTTGTCCCATTATGGTATGTTTACCGTTACAGTTCATTAGCTGTATCCAGACTGACTCCACACCCCATTTTTCCATGTCACCCCACGCAAGGGACTGAATTTTATTCCTCATCGACTGGGCAACCCCACCCCTCTGCCCAACTCTCAGTCTTTTCGATAGTAGGTATTCCCTTGAATATTCAGTTCCCAGCCCTGGCCCTCTTGCAGCCATGTCTCAGTAATTCCCACGACATCATACTTGCCAGTTTATTACTGAGCTTCAAGCACGTCCACTTTATTCCTTATACTTCGCGCATTTATATACAGTATTTTGACCTCCGTATTCACTTTCCCCTTCGCAATTGGCCCTGACCTTCGTCTGTTGTCCATTCTGAAACTTTCATTCCCATTACTTCGAGAACCTTTTATAATTTTTCATGTAGCCACTTTCCCTTCAACTACATGTTTATTCTCTCAAATAAAGATGATTCATCCCTCCCCCCCCCCCCCCCCCCGCCCCTCACTATTTAGTTTAAACCCACACGAGTAGCCCTAGAAAACCTGCCTGCAAAATGTCAGCCCCCCTCCAGTTAAGGTGCAACCCGTCCATTTTGTACAGGTCTCCCTTACACCAGAAGAGATCCCAGTGGCCTATAAATCTAAATCCTTGCTCCCTGCACCAACCCCTCAGCCACACATTCAGATTCCCCCTATCTCCCTGTTCCTGTCCACACCAGCACGTGGTACTGGAAGCAATCCAGAGATATCCACCCTAGAAGTCCGGCATTTCAGTATTCTTCCCAACTCACTGAAGTAATGTTGGAGAACTTCCTTCCTCTTCTTCCCAATGTCGTTTGTGCCCACATGCACAGTTACTGCCAGCTGTTCACCTTCTCTCTCTCGAATGTTCCGAATTCGGCTCGTGACATCCTGAACCCTGGAACCAGGGAGGCAACAGACCATCCTCGCATCTCGTCTGCCGCCAAAGAATATCCTTTCCGCTCCTCGGACAATGGAGTCACCCACCACTAGGGCTCTGCCTGCCGTCGGTCTCGCCGGTCGGGTCCCATCTCCATGTTTGGAGCCACCGACGTTTCCGTCGCTCGGACTGGAAACATCGTCTTCCCGGACAGTTCCCAAGAGGGCGTAACTGTTTTCATTATGCACAGCCACCTGGGTCTTCTTCACGCCACGATGTCTACACTTTCTCGCCGTCACACACCTTGGTTCTTCCCGTATCCTCGGCGTGACTACCTCACTGTAGGTCCTGTCCAGGAAACTCTCGTTAACCCGGATGGTCCTGAGGTCAACCAGCTGCTTCTCAAGTGCCCCAACACGGTAATTTAGGAGCTGAAGCTGGACGCACTTGCCACAGTTGTAGCAGCCAGAGGCTCCATCCGTGTCCCTGGGCTCCCACATTTTGCAAGCTTCACACTGTCTCATCTGCCCCGACATGTGTTCCCCGCGTTCCGTCCTCTCAAACTGTATGACTAGCCTTCTCTCCTCTCCGAAGACACTCAAACCAAAGACTCACACTTCCTCCACAAGCTCGCTGCCTCCCTGACGCCCCCTAAGAGCCGTCTTGTTTATATTGACTGATAAATTGGCTAATTTACCAACTTACAAACCAAATTCCTCAGTTTTAAACTGTTGTCCCCCTCTGACTCACTTCTAACTCGGCCTCCCACTCGGGCTAGAGCCAGTCATTGCTTTCTCCTGCTTTTTCTTTGTTGCTGTTGCTTCAAAATCCACAGGAGCTCTAAGTCTGTGCTTTGCCTATCCTTTTCAACGGTCCCCCCCCCCCCCCCCACCCCCCCTCACCCCTTACTCACTTCTAACTCTCCTCCCACTCGGGCTAGAGCCAATCAGTCATTTATCCTGCTTCTCTTTGTTGCAGTTGCTTCAAAATCAACGGGAGCATCCTGGAGTATGATTTATAAGACTCTCTGTATGAATTAGTAAGGGAATTTGCCGAGTTTTATTTTAATCTCATGAGGTCGCGGAGCCTTTGGTGTACGTTTGTCTCTATTTTCATTGCGGTCTCGTTCAGAACAGATTATTGTCAACTTTGGACCCTTGACGCTGATTGGCGCACGTACTCCGCCACGATTTCTGAAGTCAATAATTAGCTCCATTGTCTTGTTGATATGAGATTGAAGTTGTTGGCCTGACACCATGTAACTAAATTGTCTATCCCCTTACTGCACAACGTCTCGTCAGTGTTCCAGATCCAAACCACCACGGTGTTATCATTGACAAATGTGTAGATGAATCAATGAGTGTAGCAAGGGGTTGATTAACCATCCTTTGGAAACACAGGTTTTAAGAATTGTTGCGGAGAATGTGTTCTTGTCATAATCACTGATTGTGGTCTGAGGGTAAGGAAAATTGAGGCTCCAGTCGCAGTGGACTGCGTAACTCCCTGGTCCATGGGAGTGCAAAAGTGTCTGCATATGATAAAATAGAGTCTGTCGTAGTGTCGCTTTTATTTACGTACTCAAGTAATAATGGTCGGAGCAGGAACATGCCGGTGTTGCCGTGGAAATATTGGGACGTTGAGCAAATTATAGTGGATTATGGCTGTCTGAGAGACTGAGCCTTGCAGGTGACACGTATCGCTAACCTGCTATCGCATGGTTGAATGTCCGGGTGGACAATAAAAATCTCAAGGAGCTTGCTCAAAAATGCATCGCCTGAATGAAAGTCCATCATCCACGCTGAGCTCACATTCTTTCAACCTCTGGGCATTAGATATTCCATTGTTGTGATATTAGCTTCTGGCGCCTGACTGCGCGCGGGGACCCGATGATATCTTATCTTTGCCGGTCGACTGCAGCAGTGGTCGTCACAGTATGCAGGTGATGGTGGGGCTGATAGACATGATTAGTACAGTCACGCGGGTACCATGGTGGTCAACATTTAGTCAGATATCGTTAAATCGATTGTCTCAGAATTTCAAAATTCTGAATAATATGGCTGCGTCCCCTCTGATTATTGCAGTTGTTCAATTAAACACTGGCTGATCGGTGCTCAATCCAATCTCTCCATTCGCCTGTTTTTAGTTTAATTCTTCTGCGTGTTAGGTAACATTTCGCATTTGCTGTACATTATAGGTAGTTAGTAAACTTGCAAACGTGTATTCCGTGGGTTCTTGGGCTTTCTCCATTACGGTTGGGCAGCGTGATCTCAGTGGGGAAGCAAGATGTACCGTAGTAGCAGAAACTTGACTGGTGATTCAGAGTTCATGAGTTCAAGAGAGTTTTATTGTCCCTAATAGGACAACTAAATTATTTTGCCAACACAAAGAACTACTGTAAAATGCTATGCAAGTCGCATGTTTTAATGTGCAAAAATATATTTTAACGAGTTGTAATGTCAATATAAACCCTCAGTAAATGCCTTCCCATAACAAATGCACTTCCCTAGATAAAATCTGCTTTTTGTTTAAATGCAAAACGAACGAAATTGGCAATTCAGCAGTCATGATGTTTTACTGGATAAAGTCAAATTCAGTCGGGACTATCCAGGCACGCTGGTAAGAAAGGTCTCGACCCGAAACGTCACCAATTCCTTCTCTCGAGAGATGCTGCCTATCCTCCCGAGTTGCTCCAACTTTTTGTGTCTACCTGGAAGTTATATTTGTCAACTGTATTATGAACTTGGTCATTCTAAATAACGGGGCAAATAATAGTTAACAGTCAACAATCAACGGCCGAGTGCTCCTTACATTTCTAATATCCGTAACTGATGCCTAAACATATACATAATAAGAAATCACTCCAGCTTTTCCATCCGCAAAACGAGCTGAATGTATTTTGTTGCATATAATATGAGGATAATTCAGTTAAGATTATAAACCATGGCCTGCCCCGTTTAAGATGAAGAATAAACTATCGACACGCTCCTTCTATTCATTGACATGGTGAACTGCTACCTTATACTCCACAGTACCAATCATTCTCAAGAAAAACAACAGCTTAGGACGCTCCGTGTGTTTTTAATCCAATACAGTTTTCTTCAGATTCAGAGTCTGGACATAGATCGCAGCCCGAAACGTCTCTTGTCCATTTCCTCCACATGTGCGGCCTGCCCCATTGAGTTACTCCAGAACTTCCTCTTTGCTGAATACTACATAATCTGCGATTCCTTGTATCTGCTTTCTTCTCCTTCACTTTGACAGAAAGATTATCAGGAATAACGGAAATCCGATCTCAATCTCCCTCTATATTAATTATATATACTAAATGACAACTGAAGTGTTCAGTGACTTAATCTGCACTGTGTATTTCGAATTTCCTATCTGCAAACTCGGAAAAGGAATAGATTCATCATTGGATAAATAATTGAATGGAAAGGTAATAATATGATAATGATAAAACGAGGATATTTTGCATATTTATCTGCCCAGCAATGGCCTGTTACCATGGCAACGAATATGTGCTTTTGCATTGATACATATTGAAAACATTTGACAAGTATTTCACCGGATGAATGCCAAAAGTGCCCATCAACACCATCCGTATATTCTTAGAATAGCTTAATAAATTGCAGCTGCACATTTCCATGAGGGAAATTAGCGACGTGTTCTCGGCTGCGGAAAACTGTTCGTACTTCACCAACAACGTGTCCGCCGATATTCTGATCTCCACCAAGTGTAAACCACAGCCTGCAGAGAAAAAAAACACTGAATCACCTGCAAATATGTTCGTGATTCGGAGAGCGCAAGCAAGTGCACATAATTGCGAGGTCACCTGCATCTGCTTGTGAAGAATGGCAGTTTGCGGGAGGCGCCGCGGCATCGCAGAATGGAAGCTCCCCGCGAGATGCCTCTGAGCACCGCAAGAGCAGACCGGGCTGCCAAAGCAGATCCGTGCTGGTTCGGCCCTGATGGCGTACTCGGAGCCATGTAAGACCCTGCCCGGCGACCGGCCATCGAGAACGAATAGGCGGCAAGCGGTGGGCCACGTTTACCACTGCGGACACGGGTCCAGGGGCCAATATAGGCAGGGGGAAGTTGGAAATCCACGAATACCCGAGAGTCGATGAGGGAGCCGCTAGCGGAGGATGCATGGAGTGGACCGGTAAAAAATAGACAATAGACAATACGTGCAGGAGTAGGCCATTGGGCCCTTCAAGCCACCACCGCCATTCATTGTCATCATGGCTGTGGTCCACAATCAATACCCCGTTCTTGCCTTCTCCTTATATCCCTTGATTCCGCTATCTTTAAGAGCTCTATCGTATTCTCTACTAAAAGCATGCGGATTATCGGCCTTCATTGCCTCCACAGGCAGAGAATTCCACCGATTCACAACTCTGTGGGTGAAAACGATTTTCCTCATCTCCGTTCTAAATGCTGTACCCCGTATTTTTAAACGGTTGCCCTGGTTCTATCTTGCCCAACATCCAGTACATGTTTCCTGACACCAGAGTATGCAATCCTTTAATATTCTTATATGTTTCAATAAGATTCCCTCTAATCCTTCTACATTCAAGTGTATACAAGCACAGACGCTCCGTTCTTTCAAAATACGACAGTCCCACTATCCCGAAAATTAACCTTGTGATCCTAGGCTCCACTCCCTCAATAGCACGAATGTCCTTCCTCAAATTTGGAGACCAAATACTGCACGTGTGGTCTCACCAGGGCCCTGTGCAACTGCAGAAGAAAATCTTTGCGGCTATATTCAATTCATTTTCTTACGAAGGCAGCTTTCTACACTGTCTGCTGTACCGCTATGCTTCCTTTCAGTGACAACGTACACGGACACCCAGATCTCGTTGTAATGCGCTTTTCCTAACTTGACACCATTCAAGTAATAACCTGTGTTCCTGTTTTTGCCAAAAAAGTGGATATCCTCATATACAGTGGCTTGCAAAAGTATTCATCCCCCTTGAACTTTTCCACATTTTGCCACGTTACAACCACACAAGTAAATGTATTTTATTGGGATTGTATGTGATAGACCAACACAAAATGGTGCATAATTGTGAAGTGGAAGGAAAATGATACATGGTTTCCAAATTTTATTACAAATAAAAAATTGAAAAGTGTGGCGTGCAAAAGTATTCAGCCCCCCTGAGTCAATACTTTGTAGAACCACCTTTCGCTACAATTACAGCTGCAAGTCTTTTGGGGTATGTCTCTACCAGCTTTGCACATCTAGATACTGAAAATTTTGCCATTCTTCTTTGCAAAATAGCTGAAGCTCAGTCGGATTGGATGGAGAGCGTCTGTGAACAGCAATTGTCAAGTCTTGCCAGAGATTCTCAATTGGATTTAGGTCTGGACTTTGACTGGGCCATTCTAACACATGAATATCTTTGATCTGAACCATTGATTTGTAGCTCTGGCTGTATGTTTAGGGTTGTTGTCCTGCTGGAAGGTGAACTTCCGCCCCAGTCTCAAGTCTTTTGCAGACTCTAACAGGTTTTCTTCCAAGATTGCCCTGTATTTGGGTCCATCCATCTTCCCAACAACTCTGACCAGCTTCCCAGTCCCTGCTGAAGAAAAGCTTCCCCACAGCATGATGCTGCCACCACCATGTTTCACATTGGGGATGGTGTGTTCAGGGTGATGTGCAGTGTTAGTTTTCCACCACACATAGCGTTTTGCATTTATGTCAAAAACATCAATTTTGGTCTCATCAAACCAGTGCACCTTCCTCCGCATGGTTGCTGTGTCCCCCACATGGCTTGTGACAAACTGAAAACAGGACTTCTTATGGCTCTGTTTCAACAATGGCTTTCCTCTTGCCACTCTTCCATAAAGACCCGATTTGTAGAGTGCACGACTAATAGTTGTCCTGTGTACAGAATCTCCCACTTGAGCTGTGTATCTCTGCAACTCCTCCAGAGTTACCATGGGCCTCTTGGCTACTTCTCTGATCAATGCTCTCCTTGCCCGGCCTGTCAGTTTAGGTGGACGGCCATATCTTGGTAGGTTTGCAGTTGTGCCATACACTTTCCATTTTCGGATGATGGATTGAACAATGCTCCGTGAGATGTTCAAAGCTTGGGGTATTTTTTTATAACCTAACCCTGCTTTAAACCTCTCCACAACTTTATACCTGACCTTTCTGGTGTGTTCCTTGGGCTTCATGATGCCAAGGAACATTGTTTGTTCACTAATGTTCTCCAACAAACCTCTGAGGCCTTCACAGAACAGCTGTGTTTTTACTGAGATTAGATTACACACAAGTGGACTCTATTTACTAATTAGGTGACTTCTGAAGGCATGTGTTTGCACTGGATTTTATTTAGGGGTATCAGAGTAAAGAGGGCTGAATACTTTTGCATGCCACACTTTTCACTTTTTTATATGTAAAAAGATTAGAAAACCATGTATAATTTTCCTTCCACTTCACAATTATGCGCCACTTTGTCTTGGTCTATCACATAAAATCCTAATAAAATACATTTACGTTCGTGGTAGTAACGTGACAAAATGTGGAAAAGTTCAAGGGGCATGAATACTTTTGCAAGCCACTGTATATCCACATTGAACTGCATCATCCCTGCATGTTCCCATTCACCCAACCTGTCCATGTCTCCCTGCATCCTCCTAGCATCCCCCTCACATTTCACAGATCACACTGCCACCCAGCTTAGTGGCATCAACAAATGTTCTTATGTTACTTTAATCCCATCATCTAAATCATTTATGTTTATTCTAATCCGTCCACCGATCCTTGCGGAACTCCACTACTCACTGCCTGCCATTCTGAATGGGACTCGTTAATCCCTATTCCTTGTGTCTTGTCTGCCACCAATTTTCTCTCCATATCACTACAATACCCCCAATACCACGTGCTCTAATTTTGCCCAATAATCCCCCATGTGGACATTGCCAAACTATTTCTGAGAGTCCATGTGATACCCACTGACTCTTCCTTGTCTATTTTCGTCGTTACTTAATCAGAAAATCCCAGAAGATTAGTCTAGCAAGATCTCCCCTTCATAAATCGACGCTAACTCAGACCGATTCTCATACTATTATCCAAATGTGCCGCTGTTTCATATTTTATATTTGACACCAGCATCTTCCCCACCACTGATATCGGGCTGGCTTCGATTGTACAGCATCTGCAGGTCCATCTTAAACATACCAGATAGAAAATCATCAAGCATTCCGTTTTTCAAAACAGAAAACTTGCCGCTATTCTCTGTTAAATGCTGGTAACTCACAAATATTAGCCTGACAAGCAAAGGTTTGCACATTGGACAATGCCCACGATTGTGCATGAAACTGTGAGTACCAGTTTATTCTCTGATGTGAGAAGAATTATATTATCTTACTTATCTTTATTTAACACAATCATCTTCAATTCGACTCTCATATCTTTCGATTTTGGTCATTTACTAGTATCCATCCTATTATTTAAGCATTCATTCCCTCATTAAATATTTTTTAAAATTGCGTGCAAGCTGTGAAATAGCGATTCTATTCACAAACGTGGTTCATCCATCGACGTAAATAACTTTATAAACATTTCAACATAAAACACGCCGATCTTCTTTCTAATCTAAACACGTCCCCGTGCAAGCCCAGAAAAAATAAACCATTTACGACACGAAAAGTTAGTTATTAATAGAGCAATAATACAGAAGTTAAGTAATCATCTCATGTCCAAGAACAGCCTTTCCAAATTCAATATATACATAAAAATAATACAAGTTGGTATGCAAATTTGGAGGACATCATTGCATGTCACATTGTTCTTTCTCAGAAGATTAAAGACATAGACATTCCATAAATAACACGATTGATATTACAAAATGATGATGGAGTACGTGCCAAATGAAAACCAGAAAATACAAATAAAGTAAATGTTCTTAATATTCTTAGGAGGAACATCAATGGCAGGAATTTGTGGGCATAATCCAGAAGGTGCAGGATCATTTCATTCCAAATAGGAAGTACGATGCGAAGGTCAATAAAAGGCAACCTTGGCTGTCAAGGGAACTTAGGGATTTTTGGAATAAAACTAAAAGAAAAGGTGCATAACATAGCTAAGAGTAGCGGGAAGCCAGACGATTGGGAATCGTTCAAGGACAACAGAAGGTAACAAAACGAGCAATACGGGGAGAAAAGATGAAGTACGAGAGTAAGCTGGCCAATAATATAAAGAAGGATAGTACAAGTTTCTTCAGGTAGGTTAAGAGACGAAAATTAGTAAGGACAATGTGCGTACCCTAAAGGCAAAAAAATGTGTAGTAATTATAGGGAACAAGTTAATGATAGAAGAGTTCAACAGGTATATTGGTACTGTCTTCACTTAGGAAGACACAAACAATCTCCCAGATGTACTAGAGGGGAACGGAAATAAAATTCCATTAGGCAAGAAATAGTAACGGGTAGACTGATGAAACTGAAGGCTGATAAATTCCTATGACCTGATGGTGTGCATCCCATGATACTGCAGGAGGTGGCTCTCGCAATCGTGGACGCATTGGAGTTCATTTTACAATATTCTATAGATTCAGGATCAGTTCCTGTGGGTTGAAGGTTAGCAAGTGTTTTCCCACTTTTCAAGAAAGAAGCGAGAGAGAGAAAACGATACATTATAGACCAACTTGCCCGATGTCAGTGGTGGGGTAGATGCTGGAGTTATTGTTTTTAAAGAATTAATAACGGTGCATTTTGATAGCAGTCAAAGGATTGGACCAAGTGAGCATGGATCTATGGAACGGGAATCCTGGTTGACTAATCTTCTGGAATTAGTTGCGGATGACACATGTAAAATGGATGAAGGATAGCCTGTGGATGTAATGCATCTGGACTTTCAGAAACTCTGACAAGATCCCACACAAGAGATTAGAGGGCATGGTATGGAGGTTGGGTATTGACATTGATGTAGAATTGAAGGAAACAAAGATAGATGTAAACGGGTCCCTGGCAGAAATGGCATGCAGTGGCGACTGGAGTGCCGCAAGGCTCTGTGTTGGCGTCGGAAATAATAACAGCATATATTAATGATTTTGATGATGGAATTAAAAGTAAAACCAGCAAATGTGCAGTTGACACAAAGCTGGGGGCAGTGTAAAATGCGAAGAGGATGCTAGGACGTTGAAGGATGATTTGGACCGGTTGAGTGAATGGGCAGACGCATGGCAGATGCAGTCTAATATAGATGAATGTGCGGTTATCCGCTTTGGCGGCATGAACAAGGAGGCAGATAATTATCTCAATAGTTTCAGATTAGGAAAAGGGGAAGGGTAACTGGACCTGGGTGTCCGTGTGCACCTGTCATTGAATGTCTACATGCAGGTACAGCAGGCAGTGAAGAAAGCTAATGGCATATTGCTCTTCATAATGAGAGGATGTTTGTATAGGAGTAAATAGGTCCTTCTGCAGTTGTACAAGTCTCTGGTGAGACAACATCGGGTGTATTGCCTGTAGTTTTGGTCTCCTAATTTGAGTAAGAACATCCTTGCTATTGAGGCAGTGCAGTATAGGTTCACGAGGGTAATCTCCGAGATGGCGGAACTGACTTAGGATGAAAGTTTGGAATGGCTGGGCATGTCTTCAATTGAATTTAGAAGGATGAGACGGGATCTTACAGAAAAATACAAAATTATAAGCCAGATGCAGGAAAATGTCCCCAATGTTCGCAGTGTCCAGAACCTGGGGCCACAGTGTAAGAATAAAGGGGAGGCCATTTAAAACTGATACGAGGAAAAACGTTTGAACCCAGAGAGTTGTGAATTCTCTGCCACAGAAGGCAGTAGAGCCATGTCACAGATTAATTTAAAAGATAGTTGGTTAGAGCTCTGGAGGCTAGCGGAATCAATTGATATGGTGAGAAAGCGGGAAACGGGTTACTGATTGTGGATGATCAGCCATGAACACAATGAATGGCGGTGCTGGCTCGAAGAGCCAAATGGCGTCCTCCTGCACCTATTTTCTATGTTGCTATGTTTCAACATCAAATCCTTAGATTAAACGTATTAAAATGAAAATTAGTGGAAGACATGCGTCAGCATTTCTAGTTCTTTCTGTTCTCCATTTGCAACAGAAGAGACGTGACCATGAATGTTACCGTTCACCCTTTGATACAGTTAATACTTTACTTCCTGGCAAAAGCGAACATTTTACGTCAAATATGTTGCAAATTGGATTCGTATCTGATGAATCACTTCAGTGGAATTTGGTGGCTGACATGAGTGTGGAATTTCAGTTCTGAATATTATCACTATTGTACAGATTGCTTGCGATTTTCAAACGAAGTTCATTGGAAGAATGAGGTATATTTATTTACTTTTCCCAGTATAATTCTTACCGCTGAAACAGACGTGATAATTTACGCTGGTATAAATACAATGCATTATGTAAGCGATCTTACTGTCCTATACTTTTGTTATGGTCGGCATAAGGGCTGTTTTGCAGAATTAATTTGGTCTCAGAATTGGTCTACTCCGCGGGTGTTTATAATTTCAACGCATGTTCCACTGACTAATATCCTAATAAAGATAAACAAGAGGAATAACAGCGTTGCAGACTCTTTGCTACGAGAGCATATGTTTAAAATATAGCCTAGAAAATTTACCTTTCCATTTAGTCCTACAAAAACACACTTACACGAACACAACATCTATTCATCTCGTTTTAGTTTAGATACTTGCGCAGTTCAGTTTATTTAGTTTAATTTGGGGATACAGCGCAGAAACGGGCCCGTTGGCCCAACTAGTCCGCGCCGACCAGCGATCCCGAACGCTATACTATGCCCTCACTAGCCAGTTCAGATTTATACCAAGCCAATTAGCCAACAAACTTGTACGACTTTGGAGGAGGAAACTGCATATCCCGAAGAAACCACACGACGGTCACGAGGAGAACGTACAAACTCCGTGCAGGAAACACCCATAGAAACGGGATCTCTGGCGCTGGAAAGCAGCAATTCTACCGCTGCGTCACCGTGTCGGATATTCACTAAAAAAACGCAAACTGATGAAGAGATCCATAACATCTCCATTATAACGGCCAAAACACATTTTCATTTTTACACAGCAATGGCAGCACCGTCGGATCAATATATCAGCACAGAAACAGAAGATGGCGATCAAAATAATGTAGTAGAGCAACACGTTCGAGAAGATGAAATAAAGTTCAAATTCTTTAATACAAAAGGTACTTGAGTCAGTAGAGGATTATCTGCTATTTTATAAAGTTCGTTAATCACGTTCGTGCAATATTTGCGTAGGCTGCAAATCTTATTTGCAGATATTTTATTAATAACACCTCGAGATTTTGGAAATAATGATCAAATAGTGTTCATCAAAACAGTATCAACATGGACACATAGACACATACAAAATAGGTGCAGGAGGAGGCCACTTGGCCCTTCGAGCCAGCACCGCCATTCATTGTGAGCATGGCTGATCGTCCCCAATCAATAACCCGTGCCTGCCTTCTCCCCATATCCCTTGACTCCACCAGCCCCTAGAGCTCTATCTAACTCTCTTAAATCCATCTAGTGACTTGGCCTCCACTGCCCTCTGTTGCACGGAATTCCACAAATTCACAACTGTCTGGGTGAAAAAGTGTTTTCCCACCTCAGTCTTAAATGGCCTCCCCATTATTCTTGAGTCATTATTCCTGAGTCATTATTCTTCAAAACAGACGAAAAGTCTGTTGGCCCATAGTTCATTTTAATTATTTTGTCAAGTTATTTCCTGACCTTCTTAAAATGTTCAGAATTCATTTTCATGTTGCTACTTTTAACTTCTAAATTCGTCTTTTGTTAGTGATCGCTTCTGATGAGAGCAGTCCTCTTATATTCGATTTCGTCGTAACATAATACCATGGATATGGTGTTCGAATTTTGCCTAAAAATTAAATTATGCCCGTGTCGAAGCTCGTTCCTCAACTTCATTGTGCATTTAGTCCCGAGCACGTGAACACGAATGATGCCATAATGTGTCGTCATCCGTTAGTGCTTTTGTTAAATATGTGATTTTGGAGTCCCATTGTCTGCTCTGTAACTTGTAAGTTCATAGATGATTGGAGCAGCATTAGGCGAATTCGGCCCATCAAGTCTAACCGGCAGTCCAAACATGGCTGATCTGTCTCTGCCTCCTAACCCCCATTACCCTGCCTTCTCTCCATAACCCCTAACACCCGTTCCAATCTAAATCTATCTATCTCTGCCTTCAAAATATCAATTGACTAGCCCCCTACACCATTTTCTGGCAAATAATTCAACAGATTCATCACCCTTAAACATAACAACGTAAACATAAAACTATCATCCTTCCTCAAAACAATTTTTTTGTTTTACCCTGATATCAACGAATAATTTGTTTTTTTTAATTGACGCTCGTAATTAGAATTACATTATAGACAACTGCGGCGAAAGACTAGGTGTTGTTATGAAAGACATATTTGTGAGTGCAATACTACCCGATATAGTGATGCGAATGATAGTAAAATTAATGTTAGCAACCAGATTTATCATTTTGTAATGTGAGCAATGATTCCAATGTGAGCTATTACAAACGAAAATTCGGTATCCGGGCTTTTATTCTATGGATAAAAATATTAAGGCGCTTGGGATAACATTGAACTGTCATACGTGACCATTACAGATATCCCAGACTTGGTGAACAGTTTAAAATATGCAGGTAAGATTAAAAGGGAAACGTCACTAATGCAATGGCATATATTAATTCCCCGTGTCCATAGATCGTGGTAGCATTCAGGTCATAAGGGAAAACATCCCTGCAGATGGTCAACTAGCTGCAGACAATGGCAACCGATTGTCCAACCTTATTTCATAGTAAGATGAATATAAATATTTCACGTTTACCGGCGGGTGGCGACGTACGATAACTTTCATTGAATGATGAACAAGGACCACCAGATCCCATTGTACTTCCCCTTTTCCCAATTTGACACCAGTTAGGTAATAATCTGCTTTAATTTGTTGCTATCAGAGATGATAATGTCACATG
Source organism: Okamejei kenojei (assembly GCA_035221665.1). Lineage (NCBI taxonomy): Eukaryota > Metazoa > Chordata > Chondrichthyes > Rajiformes > Rajidae > Okamejei > Okamejei kenojei. The sequence goes on along the minus strand of CM069160.1, from coordinate 22,701,879 downwards.
CAATGCAATTTCAGAGCATCCCCCTCACAGTTCAAACTGCCACCCAGCTTTGTGTCATCTGCGAATTTGCTATGGTCATTTTGAATCTCTTCATCTAAATCATTAAAATATATTGTAAATAGCTGCGGTCCCAGCACTGGGCCTTGAGGGACCCCTGTAGTTACTGCCTGCAATTCTGAAAGGGACCCGTTAATCTTACTCTGTGTTTCCTGTCAGCCGACCAATTTTCTATCCATGTCTGCATTCTACTCCCAATACCATGTGCTCTAATTTTGCCCACTAGTCTCCTAATTTGGGCGTTATCAAATGATTTCTGAAAGTCCAGGTACACTATAACCACTGGCTCTCCCTTGTCCATTTTCCTAGTTCCATCCTCAAAAAAATCCACAACATTAGTCAAGCATGATTTCCCCTTGGTAAATCGATGCTGACTTGCACCGATCATGTTACTGCTATCCAAATGTGCCGTTATTTCATCTTTTATGATTGACTCCAGCATCTTCCCCACCACCGATATTAGGCAAACTGGTCTATAATCCCTGTTTTCCCTCTCCCGCCTTTCTTAAACAGTGAAAATCTCCGACCGCACTGTGGCTTAATATGGTGGAGATGGCGTTCCCTTTGCCGGAAATTGTCTTCGGCGGGAACGTGCGAACTTAACATCGCGGAGTTCGCGGTCCCATGGCTAGGTACCGACTTCGGGAAATCCAAAGGCAGGAACACGGGAGCTCCGATCGGCCCGACTGCGGAGGTTCGACTGACCCGACCGGGCGAGAAATGCAGTGAAGCAAATAATACATGCGCTGTGGTAGATGTGTATGTTAATTGTAATGTAGTTGTGTGTCTTGGTAACCTTTTGGTATAAAGGTGTGACTGTATGGCAAAGCAAATTCTGAATATGTTTTTACATACCTGGCTAATTAATTAATTTCCATTACAATACATGGTACTCCTGATCCTCATCGCCAGAGAAGGGAGAAACGTGTCTGGGGGACTGCTGGCATTCTTTCTTCCCTGTGGATTATTTTCTTTCAGAAGATGTACTTATCGCCAAGGATAAATGTGCGTTATTATGTAATCTGAAAAGACTCAGGAATGAAATGAAATAACACGCTATTACATCTTAGGGAGTCAGACAGCATATGTAGAGGGAATTAATGCGCAGATGTTTAGCGTCCTGAACATCAGCAGTCTGCAGAAAGATTAGGACAAGAGACGTCGCCTGTCTTATTCCTGTGTGTGGCGCTCTGAATTCCAGCTCATCGCCTGATCGCATAAGTTCAAGCAGAAGATGTGTTTTGAGTTCAAGCAGATAAAGCATGGAGTGCAACATATATTGAGAAACCATCCATTGTGTTTCTCAGAACTCATATCTTTGACGCAAACTTTGCATGTTACACGTGAGTAATAACTTCGCACAAACCAAGAAAGAGTGAAACAAAACTTTGCCATACATGTGTTTTCTACAGCCAAATGTGGCCTGTTCGTGAAAAATAATGTAAAATAGCGAAACCTTTCACCTTATTTTCGATATTGCTTGAATATTTTCAAATTACATTCAAATATTGTGATGCCAGAAATATATGGAACATACAATTAATTGAATCGCATGATTTATTCGGGAAAATTTCATTCACGTCTTCTAACTATTAATATAGTTGCATTTACTTTCACTATGGACAAGAAATGTTATCAATTCATTTGCCCTATAGAAGAAAGCGTAAAACAACGAGATAAAGGTAAAAGTGAGCATTTTAATATTGCCCAACTTAAAGTGAAAAGTTCCAAAATGATACTAAGAATAATTGGTGTAATATCAGATATTTTTGGTGTTAAAAAATGACTGCGTTCCCACTTGTTTTTCTGGCATACACTTCACTACAGCCACCAGGATTCGCCTTGTATTTGGCTACAAATATCCATCAATCCAATATCGTTAAGATCACATTAATTGATGTTTCTATGTTCCCCATTGTCGGAACTATCTGGGTAGTACAGGCACTAAACACCAACTATCAGTGAGTAACCGATTAAGATTTTCGGAATTTCCCGAAGCTGATTCTCGAGTATTGACATAGAACGATATATGATCTCCTGATTCCGCAAGTTCCTATGCTTTGCAATGTATTTGCGATACGTATGATAATAATGCAAGTAAGAACTTCATTGTTCTATCTGGGACATTTGACAATAAAACACTCTTGTCTCTTGAATCTTGACAATTAATTTACAAGGGTTTGTAGCTTATAGATATAGCAATGTAGCTGCTTGCAGGATCGCTGCTGCTGGCGCCGACGATGGCTGCCACAGAATACCGTTCCTTGCTCTTTTGTATGTGTGTGTTCCTTTGCGTCGTCTGTGCAAACTTACTTTCACGAGAGGGGTAGTCATTAACATCGGACAAACAGTACTTCCAAACATCGTTCCCGATTTCCCTTACTCGCTGGATTATTTGGACATAATCGTCGGCGGATTTGTGGCTGCGTTCAAGTCCTTGAGACGGACGAGGATCGGTGGGAAGCACTGTGGAACAATCACCCGACTCCGGCGACGAGGATCACGCACACCACTCCCAAACATATTACTGGCAAACGTACGTTCTCTCAATAGTAAAGTGCACGAAGTGTAACTCATGCGCAGGACAACCACTGACTTCCCTCGACACACTGCCCTGTGCTTCACCGAGACATGGCTGTGTGAGTCTACCCCAGCCAGCGCGCTGCAACTGGCTTGCATCCAACCTCACAGAGCGGACCGCGAAGCGGACGCTGAGGGGAAAGCAAGAGGCGGTGGAATATGCTTCTATCCCAACCACGACTGGTGCAGCGACATCACGGTATTTTCAAACTTCTGCTCTCCAAACACAGAATACTTCTTTACCAACCGCAAACCCCTGTATTCTCACAGGAAATTCAACTACATTATTTTCACTGGTCTTTATAGCCCACCGTGCCTGCGTAGGTGGGGCGCAAACGCAACTCGTAGACCAGATAATGAGGGTAGAGAGTGACTCGGCTAAATCCATGGTCTTTGGTTTGGGGGACTTTAACAAAGCTAACCTTAGCCATGACATCCCAAAGTGCACTCTGCAGGTTACCAGCCCCTTCTAGAGAAGATAATATTTGACCACTGTAACACGTCAATCATGACCCTCCTGGCTGATCTGGGTCTCTCTGATCATTGCCTAGTTCACCTACACAAAGTCTATTCCGACCGACAGGCAGAAATTAAAACCTGCTACGGCTCTGGTCAGAACAATGAATAGAAGAATAGAATGGAATAGAATATAAAGCCATTTATTGTCATTCAAACAGACATGGTCCGAATGAAATTTCGTTCTGCAGTCACAACATAAAAAATAAACGAGACACACAATTAACACAATTTACATAAACATCCACCACAGTGAACCTCCAAAAACCTCCCCACTGTGATGGGGCAAAATGCTTGTCTCTTCCCTGTTCTTCTCCCGCGGTCTAGCAGTCCAACTGCTGCGTCGAGCCGACCGGGTCTCCCGATGTTACAGCCCCCGGCGGGCGATGGTAAGTTCCTCGGCCGTTACGGCCGTAACGGACGATGTAAGGCCCTGCTCCGGGTCTTGATTTTAGAGCCCACGGCCGTTAAAGACGCGCCGGGCGATGTAAGGCCCCGCTCCGGGTCGTTGTAACCCCGCGATTCGGGGGGAGAAGTTGCCGTTGCGGGAGCTCCGCAAAGCGGTCGCCCACTAGGGTAGCGCGACCTCCCGATGTTACCGTACACATGGCCTGCAGCCGGAGCATCCGAGCTCCGAGGTCGGGTCGCAGCCACGCGGCACCACAGCTCTCCACGCTCCGAAGTCGACCAGCACCGCGATGGTGAGTCCGCAGGCTCTACGGTTGGAGCCCTCAGGTTGGTTCCGGTTCGAGGCCGCCGACTCGAACGGCAACGGAGACCCGACAGGGAATAGGTCGGGTCCCCGTACAGGGAAGTATTAAAACGCCCCCCCCCCAAACCCACATATACACATCTAAAAAATAAAACCGAAACCATACATCTAACGGGACAAAAAGAAGGGAGAAACGGACGGACTGCCTCGAGCCGTTGCCGCAAGCCGCCGCCACCAGTGAAAAGATGGACAAACGAGGGCATAGAGAAGCTACAATCCTCCTTTGACTGCATGGACTGGAATATATTCAGGGAAGCAAACACAAGCCTCGATGAGTAAACATGCACTGTATCATCACATGTCAGCTTTTTTTAAGTACTCTGAGAAGTTGAGGTGCACGTTCTCAGCTAGTGACTCTTCTTCAGTTTGAAAGAGCTTGAAAGAAATCACCATCTACAAGAGGAAAACACCCTGCTCTTTGGGCAATCGTCAGCTGAACAACGACCTGAATAAGTTCTACTGCAGGTTTAACAAGCAACACCGTAACCCTGGCACCCCTTCCCCAACCAACGCAGCCAGACCCCAGTCTGCAAAGACTAGACCCTTCTAAACCAACTCCTCCCCAATCACCGCTTCACACTTACTTAAAACAATACTTCTGTCTGGAAAGATTGGACTCAATCCCATCCCAACCAACACTTCACAACCACACAGTGCCTGACTCAAGTCTGCAAATAATGGACCCTTCTACACCTACTCCTCCCCAATGACCACTTTGCACTTACTCCAGCCTGAAAATGCGGGACCCTTTCGCACCTCAACTCTCCAATCACCACTTAACACCCACTTACAACCTGACTGCACTGCAAAAGACTGCAGCCTCGTCCACTAACCGACACCCTCCGTGCTGCACACTTCTCCATCAACAATAAAAATATTGTTGGTGGTCGAGAGGCTGTTCAGAAGACCGGAAACCTGGTACTCTCCAGGACCGGACAATATTTACGCTCTACAATCATGTTCTGTGCCGAACAACTGCCACACATTCCCATAAATATTTGGAACCTGTCCATGCAAACCTGTACTGTCCCTGCCTGCTTCAAAGTTTCCACTATTGTCCCCGTACAAACAAAGGCAAGGATTACTGTCTTAATGGCTACAGGCCTGTCGTGCTGATCTCCGTAGTCATGAAGATGATTGAAAGGTTCTGGCCAAGCTGTAAAATATCCCCTGATGGACCTTCTGCAGTTTTCATATCTGGCCGATAGATCTGTTGATGACGCTGTAAACCTGAGCATGCACATCATCTTCCAGCACCTATACGGCCAGGCGACCTATGCGATGATTTTATTTATTGATTTTAGCTCTGCATTCAACACTATTGTGCCAGAGGTAATACACTCCAAGTTGACAGCGCCTGATCACCTCTGTCGGTGGATCCACAAATACTTGACAGGCATGAAGCAGCATGTGAGGCTGAAAAGCACACCTGGGCTCCGCAGACCCTCAGCATAGGAGCACCGCAAGTCTAGGTCCTCCTCCCCCTCCTCTAGTCTCCCTACACCAATGAATGTAGAGCACCTCCACGGAATCCACTGTCAAGCTTTTCAAGTTTGCGGACGACACAATCCTGATTGGACTGATTCGGGATGAGGAGGAATCTGCCTACAGACAGGAAGAAACACATCTGGCGTACTGGTGCCATCGCAGCAAACTGGAGCTCAATGGACTTAAGACAGTGATTTTTTTTCCAGACTTTAGGAGAGCTCCACCTCCCCTCACCCCACAAACTATCAACAACTCCACAGTCACATCTGTAGAGTATTTTCAGTTTCTGGGACCTTAAATGGGGGGCGGGGGGGCACCATCGACTCCAAATTATATGGCACAACAGAGGATGTACTTCACGCAGCAGCAGAAGAAGCACAATCTGCCACAGGCAATGATGGTCGAATTCTATACGGCTATTGTAGAGTCTGTCCTAACCATCTGCATTATGATCGGGTTTGACTCAGCACCGAACAGGACATCCGGATGGTGCAGGGAATCGTCCGATCAGGTGAGAAGGATATTGGCTGCAACCGCACCTCCATTGACGAACTGTACACTGCAAGGGCCAGGAAGCGACCGGATAAGAATACCTCTGAAACTTCGCCTCCTGGCCACAAACTCTTTGAAGACTTCTGGAAGGCGACTCGCGACAGTTAATCCTGCCATAGCAAGACATAAAAGCAGTTTTTTCCACGTGCAGCAGCTCTATTCAATATCCAAAAATCTATATCCTCCATTTGTTCTGGTATTTTATATAATTCACATGTTTAATCGAAAATATTGTATTATTAATGTGTCATTCATAACTGTCACAGTATGTCATGTGGTCAATTGCGGGCGGCGCACCAAGGCAAATTTCTTGTACGTGAATACGTGGCCAATAAACTTATGTTTACTCTTACTCTTACTCTTATCAAAGTTAAATAGTGTATTTGGCATCAATATTCTGGCAAGCATGATCTATTGGTCCTACTTGACATGGCAAATGTGTTTTAATATTCCCATTGATATTCTGCAACTTGCCATAGAAATACTTGGCAATAATATTTCATGTTCTCACCATCAATTGATTCCCATTAATTAATAGTGTTCATTTCCGCTGGTAATGTACCTTCTGTATCACGCGGTAGGACACATGGACTACCTGATTTAAGACAAACATTCCCGTTTGAATTTGCAGTGAGCTATTGAAAGCTACCTGGGGGCTACTGACTTCTAGAACTACATTATTTGCGATTCCTGTCCGATAATTTCAAACCATAAATAGAAAACTATCTGGTATTTTTATTAATGATATCCTAATTATAATAATGGGTAAAATATCAATATGGTCCTGATCTTTCCTTGCACGATCGATCATTTTTGTAGTCATTTTAAGACACAAACATGTGGGCCCTACTTTCCAGTGTAACAAATTCATATGCTGTAATCTTATCGCATCAGTTAATGTGCATCGCCTTGGAATAAACTGATACTGAAGCTTTATTTTTTTCACGAGAATAGAGAAAAATCAAGAATGTATTTTGAATTGAGTATAATTGGTAAAATTAACGTGTTATCTTAATGCATTAACAGACGCTTTAAGAACTCGAATCTTGCTGCAATCTGTAAGATATTAGCAAGATATTAGGCTTGGCAATATTAAAGCGCAGAAAGAGTGATCGGAGTTATCACCTCATTCTGCTAGCGTACATGGGCATTTATTGTAATAGTTTCTTAATCAGCTTGCATCACACGTTTACGCCTCATGGTGGTTTATATTCTTTCACCTGGTTATAGTTTCCAATGCTCATGAAATGTCTATATGGAGGCAAATGTTCAACTACACATTTCGGACTGCATCAGGAAGGAGAGATAATTGCAAATTTTGACAGGTGTTTGGAGGTTTACAGATGATACGTGTAACCAAAAGGACACGGATAATGAGCTCAATGAACCAAATGCTGGACGGGTATGGCAGTGCCTGGTGGTACCCGGACGTGTCGCCGACGGACGATAAGCCAAAGCTAAGAAGTCGAAGCCAAAGAATCGAATGTAAACGAGACGGAAACCCCAAAAAAAACGAAAGGATAGGAAGACGAAACGCCAACTAACCGAAATGATGGGACGCCTAAATGTAAACTAAACGAAAGTGCGGGACTAAAAGCCAATTAACCGAAAATCTGGGTAGCCTAAAAGCATTCTAACCGAATGGCCGCTCTGTCGAAACGCCACCTATTCGAAATTCGGCGTCGCCTACAAGCCATCGAACCGACTGCCGCTCAACAGAAAAGGCCAAAAGCGCACATGACGTTGCCGGGGGGCGGGACTTGTCAGCGATTGATCCATATACACGCGTCCATCCCATCACTGTGGAGACATTAACATTATCCCACTCCTCCGCTCCACCCGACACACAGCCCGCAGAGGGTGGCCGTGAGAGAATGGAGGCTGTCCCGGGGGATGCGCACCTTCGGCCGCTTACAACTTGGTGTTTGGGTTCAGATGGCCCAGTTGCCTACGGCTTGAGTGGATAACTGAACCGCACGCTCCCGTCTCCCCTTTCTCTCTCCCCTCTTCTCTCTCTCCCCCTCTCTCTCTGCTCTCACTCCCTTCTCTTACTCTCCTCCCTTTTCTATCTCCCCCTCCCCTCTCTTGCCCCTCTCTTGCCCCTCTCTTTCCCCCTCGCTCTCTTCCGCTCTCTTCCCCTCCCCTCTTCCCCACATTTTTCCATTCAAGCCATAGGTGACTGAAAAAATTATTTCCAAAATATTAGCTACGAGATTGGAAAATATTTTACGGCAAATTATTTCTGAAGATCAGACAGGTTTTATTAAAAATCGTTACATACTCTAACGTTAGGAGATTAATGAATATCGTTTATACAGCGCCAAATACAACTTCAGAATATGTCATTTCACGATGCTGAGTAGGCGTTTGGTAGAGTAGTTTGGGCATACATATTCAATACCCTTGAAAAATTTAGGATTGTTCCAAAATTGATTTCTTGGATCAAGCTGATATATCGTGTACCTCAGGTTTCTGTACTTACCAATATTCAGAGATCCCCTTTTTTCAGGCTCTTTCGAGGTACTAGATAGGGCTGTCCTTTAAGTCCATTATTGTTTGATATCGCTTTGGAATCTTTGGCCACCGCTATTAAGGAATCATCTTATATTTCTGGAATTGTCCATAGGAATAAGTCACATAAGCTATCTCTTTATGCAGATGATCTGTTATTATTCATCTTTAACCCTGGTAAGTCTATTCCGGCAATAGTAAATCTACTCAATCAATTTAGTAGTTTTTCTGGTTATAAACTAAATCTTAATAAGAGTGAACTTTTTCCATTAAACAATCTAGTTTCGAATTATGGAATTATCGAATTCCATTTAGATTCACTACCGAATGTTTTAATAATTTAGGCATTAAGATTACCAAGAAACACAAGGATTTATTTAAAGCCAATTTTACGCCTTTAATTGAGCATATTAAACAACAGTTCACTAAATGGTCACCAATGTCCTTATTTCTAATAGGCCGAATCAATACTATTAATATGTTTATCTTACCTAATTTTTGATATTTATTTCAGACGATACGAATTTGTATTGTCTCCAAAATTTCCTTATATATATGGCAGAATATAAATTCCAGACTAATAAAAAATATTTACAGAAATCAAAAAAAAAATGATGGTTTGGCACTGCCGAACCTTAGATTTTTCCTATTGGGCAGTTAATGCTCGCTATTTAAAAATTTGGACAAAAGATTTAGAAGATATTCAATGTCCAGGATGGATAAATATTGAACGTGATTCATTGGCTTATACTCCAGGGCCCTTGTTACCTTTTACAATTACGAGATTTAATTAGTATACGACTAACCCAATATTAAGTCATTAACTTCGAATATGGATTCAATATCGTAATTTTTTTTGGATCGAATGCTCTTATTTTATCGATTCCTTTTGTATATTTTTATTTCAACCCTCTCGCACTGATCAATACTTTCTATTATGGAAGTAGAAGGGATTTGTCACTTTTCGTGATTTGTTTTCCGATGGGTGTTTTATGTATTTTGAACAACTCTCCAATAAAAATAATTACCTAACTCGCATGTTTTGAGATATTTACAAATTAGATATTTTTTTAGGTCCATTCAGTAAAGTGTAATTTGTGCTTTTTTTTAACGTGCGCTGTATTAGACGAACAAAGGAGATATGTTGTATGTTGGTATCCACCAGGAAACACGTAGAGTCGATGGAAAACGAGTCCAATGAGCATTTCACTGGTATAAACAACTTTATATTTGACTCTGCACAGAGCGTATGCTGGGTAATATACCGCCTCTTATATATCATCGCTAAATGCGCAATTCTGTGCCTTAACAAATTACAGATGTGCACATGGACTCCTCGTATTTATTACTTTACAATATATCAGGGCTACGTGTATAATAATGAAACAAAATAATCTCGCATCCTTATCTACATTCTGAGTTTAGTCCCATCAATTAAATTATCCCGCCATTTCATACAGTGTTTTGCAACGTCTCTAAATAAGGCATTAGTATTTTTTAAATCTAGACATTTTAATCATCTGGAATTGCTCTCTCCGGCATTTGGACCCCAGATGAATCGGGAAAAGCGTGTAGATATTAAGGATAAAGCATTGATTCGAAACACACTCCCGCGCTAGAACCACCCCCTCCCTCCCGCCCCCACCATCCACATATGATATAAATGGAAGGGCAGAAAAGAGGGGAATGAATGCTCGTTCCTTCAAGCGAGAAGAACTAGCCATCAACAGATAATGATTATTCCGTACGGTCTTGGCGTCTACATAAACATTGAATATCCCACAGCGTACATAATTGGATTGTTTGGATTCAACATTTGTTTACTTTAGTTAACAAGATCGCTCAAGTCAAAAGTACTATCTCGATTATTTTGTTCCAAATTGGTAGTTGTTGATTTCAAATTGAAATACTTATTTTCGGTAAAATATGATTTTCCATATGGACTTTTTCTTGAATATCTTGGGAAATCCTGCCCCCTGTGTTTATGTTATGGTCCCCTCGTGTAATTCAAAAACAACTATCCTCATCCTGAGATGAATGACGAGTAAAACATTCGCAAACCCTTTCTTCGAACGTGACTGCTGGTCAGTTGCAGATTATGTATCAAAATGTTCCTCCGTGATGCTTTTGCTAGTTCCAAAATAAGAGATCAAGAAAGGTTGATTGGCTAAACGGTTATTTTGTCCTTCGTCCCCGTGCGTTCTCACTGTAATTTCGAAAAACATTACAAGCCGAACAATGGCAAATATTGGAGTATTGTGTTCACGATTCGTTCCCTCTACGATAGGAAGGATCCGCCATGCTCCAAAATGTACAAAGAGGATTTCCCAGGATGTTGCCAGGACTCGAGGATCTCCACTATTGAGAGTCTGTGTGCAGGCTTGGCGTTTAGTCCTTAATCCTATATCTTTGATGTGTATTGCAGCAAAGCACAGTAAAATGTTCTTCAGTAGAATGTCCCATCAGAAATACCAGACCAGTCATATATTATACTAGACCAACGGGGTAAACGTGCCCTCAACGAGTGCTTGCGGGGAGGGGGCTGCGGCGTCACCACCCCCCCCCCCCCCCCACGCACACGGGGGGGTGAGAGGGGGTGGAGGAGGGAGAGGGGGGAGTAGGGGGGAGAGCGGTGCGAGGAGGGGGAGAGGGGGTGGGACGGTGTGGGAGATGGGGGAAAGGGGGCCGAGGTGGTAGAGGGGGGGCAGAGGGTTGGAGGGAGGGGGAGGGTGGTGGAGAGGGATCGGGGGAAGGGGAGTGGGGGAGGGTTGGAGGGGGTGATGGGGAAGGGGAGAGAGAGGAAGGGAAGAAAGGGGGAAGGGGAAGAGATAAGAGTGAGAGAGCGGGGAGTGGGGGGAGAGGGGAGGAATTGTGGCAGAGGGGGAAAAGGGAGTGGAAGGAAGGTGGAGGAAGAGGGGAGAGGGGAGAGGGGAGAGAAAGTGGGTTAATGGAGATGGAAAATGTGAGGGGAGGGGAGGGGAGAGGTGGAGCAGAGAGTGGGGAGGGGGAGGAGAGAAGGTGTCCGCTCTACCTCCCACCAAACGGAGTTCAGGGCCTGGCAGACATTGACGCAGAGACAACAACCTGGCTGCTTATACCCTGCAGGAAACACACTGTGGCAACTTGCCTGCCATTTCTACAGTAGGCAAATATCACAAATCGCAAATTTCGATCAAGTATAACTTTCTGGTTTCAACCTCCTCGCCGATGACTCTCGAGCAAAAGGCTCACACTTTACTCAGCAAGGGACTCTTGAGACAAATACTCAGTCTTTATTCACCAAAGCCCTCTCGAACTAAACACTGAAACTTTACTCACCAAGGCACTTCACCTCAGGAAGGGTTTTCCGCTGCTGCTTTAAATACCTTAACTAATTAACAGGTAGCCCATACCAAGGTCGAGACTGACCATGGGTGATGCATCCTAATTGTTGGCTGCTTGCTCAAAACCACACCTAGAACAGCGTCGCTAGTGGCTGAAGAGACCATCGCGGGAGTGACAGTCTCTGTCACAAAGGTCACATTTGTGTGTGGTCTCTTGTCTGTTGAAGTCGCTGCGCTCCTTTCTGCATGCCCGCTTGTCTGCCGCTGCGTTCATCAGTTTATCGTCCCCCGTTTAGAGATGTTGGTGCGGGGTTCATCTCCACGTCGTGCGGTCAGTTGCAAGGCTTCACCAGGACTCCACGTTGTTGTCGAGCCCCTTCCTATCTCTCTTCCAGTGATCCTTGTAACGTAGCTGGGGACGAACGATGGTTCTCCTCCCAGATGTCAGCTCTCCATAGAGGATGTATTTTGGATTATGTCCATCCTCCAAGCGGTGGGCACGGCCCAGCCACTGCAGCCCGCGCTGCCTGAGTGGAGTGTACATACAAGGAAGGCCAGCGCGAGACAGGATCACGGCGTTGGACAATCTGTCTAGTCAGGATATGCCCAGGATACGGGGGATGCTCTAAGGTGGAAGGTGTTCAGTCTTCTCTCGTATTTGGCATATACCTACTTAACAACGTTTGGGCGAATTAGCAAATTATCTGAACCTGGGTCTTGGCGCTACTCATTAACTGCCCCCCCCCCCCACCCCCCACACACACACACCCTATGAAACCTTCTTTCTCACGGCCTTTCAAACCAATAGCCTCTCCTCTCTGCTTCTGCCTGTTGGTTCTCTGAGCTCCTCGAAAGGACGAGGACAATGACATGGTCCTGGCGCCATTTTTAAACCGCCTTTCCCTGTGACTCGCCTATTTTCTCACGCACCTTCAAGCCAATAGTCTCTTCTGTGCTTCTACTTGCTGCTTCTCCGAGATCCACCTTTGGAATAGAACCGAGTCTTGGCGCTCTGTTCAAACTGTATTTCCATGTGACTCATCTACTTTCTCACAAACTTTCAAGCCAATATTGTCTTACCTCTGCTTCTACTTGATGCGTCTCCGAGCTTCACGAACTAGTGACGACAGGAATAGGGAGATATGGGATATGAATATGCGGCTGAGGAGCTGGGGCAGGGTGGAAAAATTTAGCTTCATGGACCACTGGGATCTCTTCTTCGGTAAGGGTGACTTGTACGAAAGGGATGGGTCACACCTTAACTGGAGTGGGACCGACGTTATGGCAGGCAGGTTTGCTAGGTCTGCACGTGTGGGTTTAAACTAAATAGCGTGTAGGCGTGATTGACACATTGGGAGTAAAAGATGGAGTTAAAACGGAAGTGAGTACAGGAAAAGATACAAAAGACTCCCGAATTAATAGTAAGGAACGTCCGAGAAGGCATCAGAGAGTTAGGTCAGGACCAATAGGGACCGGAGTGAGGGGGGGGGGGGTGAATTTCGAAGTCAAAGTGTTGTGCATGAATGCGCTAAATATAAGAAATAAAGTAGATGAGCTTGAGGTTGTTATAAATTGGCATTATGGTGTTGTGACAATTCCAGAGACATGGCTGCAAGAGGGCCAGGGCTGGGAACTGAATATTCAAGGCTATACCTCCTATAGAAAAGGCAGGCAGGTGGCCAGACGGGGTGGGGTAGCTCTGCTGCTGAGGAATGACATTCAGACCTTTGGAAGGGGTGACATTGAAACAGGAGATGTGGAGTCAGTATGGATAGAACTAAGGAATTGTAATTGAAAAAAAAGACCATAACGGGACATATCTACCGGCCCGCAAAGAGTTGCCTGAATATAGGGTGCAAGTTGATTCAAGAGCTAAACTGGCATGTCGTAAGGGTAATGCTCCGTTTATTATGGGAGCTTTCAACATGCAGGTAGACTGGGTAAATCATATTGGTACTGTATCTGAAGAAAGATTATTTCTACAGTGCCTCCGTGATGGATTCTTAGAGCAGCTTGCACTGGAGCCGACCAGGCGGAAGGCAATACTGGATTTAGTGTTATGTAATGAACCGGATTTGATAATTGAACTTGAGGTGAAGGCGCTATTGGGAGGTACTGGCCATAATATGATAAGTTTTAATCTACAGTTTGAGAGGGAGAAGGGTAAATCGGAGGTGTCAGTATTACAAATGAACAAATGAGTCTATGGAGCCATGAGGGAGGAACTGCAAAAAGTGACTGGAAAAATACCCTTGCAGGGATGACAATGGAACAACAATGGCAGGAATTTCCGGGAATAATACAGAATGTGCAGGATCAGTTCATTCCAAAGAGGAAGATAGATTCAAAGGGGAGTAAAGGGCGACCGTGGCTGACAAGAGAAGGCATGACAGTATAATAATAAAAGAGAAGAAATGCAACATAGCAAAGAAGAGTGGGAAACCAGAGTATTGGGTAACATTGGGTAAAGATCAAAGTAAGATAAGTAAAAAGGCAATACGGGGAGAAAAGATAAGATATGATGGTAAGCTAGCCAATAATATAACGGATATAAAAGCGTCTTAATGCGAGGAGGATAACATTAATTAGGACCAAAGTTGGACCCTTGATGACTGAAAATGGCGTAGTTATTATGGGGACCAAGGACATGGCACATGAGTTGAAGAGGTTATTTTCATCCGTCTTCACTGTGGAGGACACAAACAATCTTCCTGATGTACTACCCAGGGGATCTGGAGTGACGGAGGGACTGAAAAAAATCCACATTAGGCAGAAAATGGCGTAGGGACTGAAGTTTGATACATCCCCAGGACTGATGGTATGCATCCCAGGGTACTTACGGAGGTGGTTCGAGAAATCGTGGACGCATTGGTGATTATGTTCCACTGTTCTTAGATTCAGGATCAGTTCCTGTGGATTGGAGGGTAACTAATGTTATCCCAATTTTTATGAAAAGCGGGAGGGAGAAAACAGGGAATTACAGATCACTTCGCCTGACATCGGTGGTGGGAAGATGCTGGAGTCGATCAGAAAGGATAATATAGAGGCACATTGGGATAGCAGTAACAGGATCAGTCCTTGTCAGCATGGATTTGCGAAGGGAAATTATGCTTGTCTATTTTTGAGGATGGAACTGGAAAAATCGACAAGGGAGAGCCAATGGATGTAGTGTACCGGGATTTTCAGAAAATATTAGGGCACATGGTATTGAGCGTAAAGTGCTGACATGGATAGAAAATTGGTTGGCAGACAGGAAGCAAAGTGTAGGAGTGAACGGGACCTTTTCAGAATGGCAGTCAGAGGCGAGTGGAGTACCGCAAGGCTCGGTGTTGGTGCCGCAACTGTTTACCATATATATTAATGTTTGGAAGAGAGAATTAGAAGCAACACTAGCAAGCTTGCGGATGATAGAAAGCTGGGTGGCAGTGTGAACTGTGAAGAGGATGTTAGGAGGTCGCAGTGTGACCTGGCCAGGTTGAGTGAGTGGGCAGATGCGTAGCAGATGCGTGGCAGATGCGTGGCAGATGCAGTATAATATAGATAAATGCGAGGTTATCCACTGGCGGCAAAAACAATGGGGCAGATTATTAGCTCAAAGGGTTTAGGTTAGGTAACGGGGAGGTGCAGCGAGACCTAGGCGTCCTTGCACACCGGTCACTGAGAGATGGGTTACTGGTACAGCAGGCAGTAAAGACAGCTACTGGAATGTTGGCCTTCATAACAAGAGGGTTTCAGTTTAAGAGTAAAGAGGTTCTTATGCAGTTGTGTAGGGCTCTGGTAAGACCACATGTGGAGTATTGTGTACAGTTTTGGTCTCCTAATTTGAGGAATGACATCCTTGTGATCGAGGCAGTGCAGAGTAGGTTCACGAAATTGATTCCTGGGATGGCGGGACTGTCATATGAGGAAAGATTTGGTGCTGGAAGCGCATCTATTTAAAATATATATTAAAATGTAGATGAAGTGATTACAAATAGTATTAGCAAATTTACAGATGACGCAAAGCTGGGTAGCAGTGTGAACTGTGAGGAGGATGCTATGAGAATACAGGGTTGGGTGAATGGGCAAATGCATGGCAGATGCATGGCAGATGCACTTCAATGTGGATAAATGTGAGGTTATCCACTATGGTAGAAAAACCAGGAAGGCAGATAGTAATCTAAATGGCATCAAGTTGGGAAAAGAGGTGGTCCTTGTTCCTCAGTCATTGAAAGTAAGCACGCAGGTACAGCAGGTAGTGAGGAAACGAATTGCATAGTCGGCCTTTAAAAAAAATGTAGTTGAATATATGAGCAAAGACGTCCTTCTGCATTTGTACAGGGCCCTAGTAAGCGTCACCTGGAGTATTGTGAGAAGTTTTTGTCTCCAAATTTGAGGGAGTGCAGCGTTGGTTCACAAGGTTAATGCCCGGGAGAGCGGGACTCGCAAATGCCGAGAAAAGGGAAGTACTGGGATTTAATACTCTGGAATTTTGAAGTATGAGAAGGGAGCTTATCGAAACATATAAGGTCGTTAATGGTTTGTACACGATCGTGGCAGGAAACATGTTCCCGATGTTGGGGGAGTCCAGAACTAGATGTCACAGTTGAAGAATATATGGTAAGCAACGTTGAACGGAGATGAGGATACACTTTTTCACACAGAGTTGTGAGCCTGTCGAATTATCTGCCTCAGTGGGCGGTGGAGGCCGGTTCTCAAGATATAGCTAGATAGAGCTCTTGAAGAGAGCGTCGTCAGGGGATATGGGGAGAAGGCAGTAACGGGGTATTGATTGTGGATGATCAGCCATGATCATATTGAATGGCGCTGCAATTTGAAGGGCGGTGTTGCCTACACCTGCAACTATTGTCTATTGTTTATTGTCTATTGTCTATTGTAACGACTGGAACTAGGATTTAATTTATACAGACGGCGAGAGGCGCAGAGAGTTGAGAGAGTGTGAGAAACAAACAGGCAAGCAAACGGACGGGTAGGTGGATCGGTGGAATGATGGAATGCAATTACATAAAAAGATCACCGATAATCCTTTTCTTTTAATCTCCAATGTGGAGGAGGGATTTAAACATCATATAATAACTTCCAGTTTGTTTTCTTTTACTATCGTATTCCAGGAATCATTCTTGCTTAACAGTCATTCGAGTGCACACAAGTCCCGGAAATTGATAAATTGAATATTCCGGAAAATAATGTCAATTACCACAGAATGTGAATATATCCCATAATATTAAAATTTAGAAAGATTCACTCGAGCAGCAATCATTGCTTGATGACCGGGGGACATATCCGGGGGATGTGAAATGTTGCGGATTTTCATCGTCTTTTCCAACGATGGATATCGTGCTGATGCAGGTATTTATCTCAGTTCGGCCTCGTAAAACATGTACAGGGAAGGCTCAGCGGGCCATGTTCCATATTCTATCTGGACCTGCATGTGTGGTCTCGCGTATGCGCCTTCGAAAATGCAGTTGTTTGCGTGCTTTGACATGTTAATATTTTTGCAACAAATATTTCACTGCATCCTCTAAACCAAACGACATATCATTACGTAGTTTTGTTCAATATCTGTCCAAGACCGCTTCCTTGCTTGAAACTATTGCGGATGTGTGATTGGAAGTATTGCTCATTTTTAAACGTTAATCACATTTACTTTTTAACATTTGCTGCGCTTCAAAAGCGCACTTTGCCTTTTCTAAATTCCATCAGCTGCTACTTTTGTTGGAATTGCCTGAAAGAAGAAAAATATCGTGGACATGTTGTGCACAGCTTAAAATCGTTTGAAAATATACTTTTTCTAGCTATTTTCTGGGGAATATCTAGTTAATTACATTTCCTGAGGGGATCAATAAAGTTATTGTTATTATTATTATTATTATTATTATTATTATTATTATTATTATTATTATTATTATTATTATTATTATTATTATTAGTATTATTATTATTAGTATTATTAATTGGTAGAAATAGGTGACGTTTATAGAGAAAAGTGAAGATTCAAGATTCCTATGCTTGCGCATGTCCACATGAAAGTCAGAAAATATGTGGAGCGGTAATGCTTGACCATTATATCTCTTGTGTCGCCAGTCGAAGCTACTTTATCTTACGTCGAGACTTGCTGCTGCAGTTTTGCCGCCAATCCCACGGTTTCGTCGAAACCACGGGAAATACATATACCCCTATCATTCGAGATGAATCATTGACCTCATTGAAAAATTGCATTTTCTTTTCTGCGTTTTTATGTTTACCTAAATTCTGCTTAAAATTGAGTCCCCTTCGGTTACATCTATCTCTATGTATAGTAGTGTTATAGAGCTCTTTCATTTGAGAAATATTTCTGATTATCAACATATTCAAAATGATCAAATACTTTTCGCAAAATCGAAATATGAAAGAACAACAGATTTGAAATGCCAACATGGACGCGGCGGTTGAACTTACAGCGCCAGAGACCGGGATTCCATCCACATTACGGGTACTGTCTATAATGAGTTTGTAGGTTCTTCTTGTGCTGACCGCGTGGGTTTTCTTCGAGATCTTCGGTTTTCCCCCCACACTCCAAACACGTACATGGTGAAAGGTTGACACAAAAAGCCGGAGTAACTCAGCGGTATAGCCAGCTTCTCTCTAGAGATGTTGCCTGTCCCGCTGAGTTGCTTCAGCTTTTTGGATCTATATTCGGTTTAAAACAGCATCTGTAGTTCATTTTTTACACATATATAACGTTTAATTCGCTTGGGTTTGTATACTTGTTATAAGTGTAAATTGATTCTAGTGTGTGAAGACTTGTGTTAATGTGTGAGGATCATGGTCGATGCGGATTCGGTAGGCCGAAAGGCGTGTTTCCACGCTGTATCTCAAAACGAAATTAAAATTTGAGCAGAAATGGGATAGGAATAGTCGTTCATTGTGACTTATTCACCTTATTTGCCTGACATGTAAATCTAATCTCTATTCCAGCGGTACCTTGAAAGATCGCAAAACAAGAACTGGAATTTTGACAGCAAATGTCCAATGGGATGTCTGCATTGCACGTTCATCCAATTTTCCGAAACATGTTTTATCTTGCAATTTGTTGAATAGATATTCCGGTAAAATATAACACAGCATTAAATATTTAATTTACCTTTCTAGAACAGAAAGAAATTCAAGAAAGAGGTCAATAATTCTTCACGCCAATCTAATGTTCGTAGTGCAAATGTTTTGCCGAATGCGAGAATGTGTGGTTGACATTTTCATTTCGGGATCTGCTTCGCCTTTGAGCATTTGGTGATAAAACACCTTGCAACAATATATCCCTTTTGTGAAG
Source organism: Okamejei kenojei (assembly GCA_035221665.1). NCBI lineage: Eukaryota > Metazoa > Chordata > Chondrichthyes > Rajiformes > Rajidae > Okamejei > Okamejei kenojei. The sequence goes on along the minus strand of CM069160.1, from coordinate 22,682,774 downwards.
CAAATATTGCTATTCCCAGACGGTATTCCAGCGTTTGACGCATTGCCAATGAAGGTAAGCCGGAGTTTCACTTGCACCTCCTCCAAACCCATCTACTGTATCTGCTATTCCAGGTGTGGACTTCCATATATCGGCGAGACCAAGCGCAGACGGTGGGATCGTTTCGTTGAACACCTTCGCTGAGTCCATCCTGGCCTTTACTATATCTCGGATGTCAAACACTTCAACAGCCCTTCTCATTCACATGCTGACCTTTCTGTCCTGCACCTCCTCTGTTGTCAGACTGGGGCCAAATGCAAATTAGAGGAACAGCGGAATGAATGTTAATTTCTCTAAACGTGCCTATCCCTTGCATCCGTTCTCTCTCCGTCTCTCGCCCACCCTACTTGCCGCACTCGTTTCAATGCCGTCCTTTCGTGCTTCACTATCTGTATAACTCGTTATCACCTAGCACAGCCCACAATGGATCATCTTGAGCTCCACCTTTCCTTGATCTCCGTTGCATACCTGTCATTCATTTGTTCCGTTTACATTTTCAAAATCCTGTTTCCCTTTCTACTGACTCTCAGTCTGTAGAACGGATAATGCATGTACAGTAAATGACAAAGCACCAGAAATGGACATTGAAGACAACATTTCTCTCTTCGAAAGGGATGGGTTGGATGTTATTTGGTGCATGTTAATACCACACTGCTTTTGATTGTGCCGCCATTCATTTGCATCATTGTTGTATGCATTTTAGCCCATTGCATTTATGTTATTTTTGCATGCTAAAAAATCTCAGTAACACAAACGAGATATTTCAGTAATTTTAATTTGATGCCAATAATCCCTTTTTAAGGAAATGTCTTGCTTAAACAATTCCTTCTCTTCCATAACAGATTCAATGGCATTCTTCTTTCATTTCAACATTCCAACATTCGTGTTCTTTACCTACAGAAAATCAAATGTTTGAAAAACAGAAAGGTAATGCAATCCAAATTTCTGATTTGGCTACCAACTTGGAATCCAGACGATTACATGCAATCATGATTAAAAAAAAGGCGTGGCACATCATTCGTGCAGACGCAGGAGCAGGAATATAAAACACGTAGTCAATGCCAATCAGTAATTTAAGAGGTCATACCTGATATGACCGCAACTAGACATGTGTATACCCTTTATCCCTGCTTAAATTTCATGCAAGTTGATCAAGAATGTATCAACGTGTGCTGGAAGAGCGGTCTTAGCATTGGTTTTTGAAGACGAAAATTCCAAAGATTTACATGCATGGAAACAACACAAATTATGTCGCGTTATTATTGTCAGACATATTGGCGACAGTCCCTTTTAATGAGTATGACTGAGTTTATTTTCCCTAATAACAGCATGTCGCAAAGAGATTTATATTATTCGGATTGATCTAAACAGGGTATTAAATCGTTTGATTAACAATGTCGATAATCTCTCCTAATTATTTTGTTAAACTGATCAATGTTGCCATTAGTTTCGGACGATAGACTTTAAACGTTCAAGACCATCTACATGAATGCAAATCATCTAGATGCTGATACCGGTACGGATGTAAAATTGTGTTTTTTTAAGTGGTCAATAATCAAACGAGCAATAATATTATGTCAGGCTTGTGGATTGATGTTGAACGTTTGCCATTATCGGAAACTTGAAACACATGAAAATTGTAGCTGAAATATATTATATGGATAAATGTACAAAATATATATATATGCAAGAACAATGAATACCTCCGCATTAAAGTTAAATTGGTCTGTAATCGATTTTTGTTTATTGAAATTATGGCAAGAAAACTGAGTTAGTGTGCACTCAAGATCCCATCCTCCCCGGTAGAAATGTAAGGGTATAGATCACAACTGCACACGAAACCTCAAGTCTGCATAGATGTGCATCTCTGTTGGAATCAGCGCTACCTTCATAAGAAAATGTTGTTGCTTGAAACGCGGCGATCTAATCTCCAGTTGATTATTCATTCTGAAAGTGAATGTGGAGACCATGAACAGGATGGCCATAGTTTAGCAAGCCACTGTGGATTTGCAGGAAATGGTTCATTGATATTTATCTCTGCTCCTTGATTAGTCCTTCGTAATCCTTAAAATGTTGTAATAGAATTATATAATAATATGCATCATACATATTGCAGGTAGTGAAGTGAAGTGTCCCATAACTGTTATTATTATTATTATTATTATTATTATTATTATTATTATTATTATTATTATTAGTAGTAGTAGTAGTAGTAGTAGTAGTAGTAGTAGTAGTAGTAGTAGTAGTAGTAGTATTAGTAGTAGTAGTAGTAGTAGTGGTAGTAGTAGTAGTAGTAGTAGTAGTAGTAGTAGTAGTAGTAGTAGTAGTAGTAGTAGTAATATTGGTAGTATTAGTAGTAGTAGTAGTAGTAGTAGTAGTAGTAGTAGTAGTAGTAGTAGTAGTAGTAGTAGTAGTAGTGGTAGTAGTAGCAGTAGTAGTAATAATAGTATTATTAATAGTAGTAGTAATAGTGGTAGTAGTAGTAGTGGTAGTGATAGTAGTAGTAGAAGTAGTAGTAGGAGTAATCATATAACAATTACAGCACGGAAATAGGCCCTCACGGCCCTTCGAGTCCGTGCCGACACCAGTAGTGGTAGTAGTAGCAGTAGTAGTACTATTAATAGTAGTAGTAATAGTGGTAGTAGTAGTAGTAGTAGTAGTAATAGTAGTGTTAGTAGTAGTGGTGTAGTAGTATTGATAGCTGCAATAGTAGTAGTATTAGTAGTGGAAGTAGTAGTAGTAGTAGTAGTAGAAATAGTAGAAGTAGTAGTAATAGTAGTAGTAGTAGAAGTATAAGTAGTAGTAGTAGTAGAAGTGGTAGTAGTAGCAGCAGTAGCAGTAGTAGGAATAATAGTAGTATTAATAGTAGTAGTCATAGTGATAGTAGTAGTGGTAGTGGTAGTGGTAGTAGAAGTAGTAGTAGTAGTGGTAGTAGTAGTATTGATAGTAGTAATTGTAGTAGTAGTAGTAATAGTAGTAGTAGTAGTAGTAGTAGCAGTAGTAGTAATAGCAGTAGTAGTAGTCGTAGAAGTAGTAATAGTGGTAGTAGTAAAAGTAGTAGTAATATAAATAGTATTAATAGCAGTAATGATAGTGGTAGTAGTGGTGGTAGTAGTAGTGGTAGTAGTGGTAGTAGTAGTAGTATTAATAGTAGTAATACTTGTAGTAGTAGTATTAGTAATAGTAGTAGTAGTAGTAGTAGTAGTAGTAGTAGTAGTAGTAGTAGTAGTAATAGTAGTAGTAGTAGTAGTAGTAGTAGAAGTAGTGATTGTCGTAATAGTAGTAGTGGTAGTGGTAATAGTAGTGGTGGTGATAGTCGTGCCGTTAGTAGGTCAAGTAGTAAATGCAATAATAGTAGAAGTATAGTTATTGTTATTGATGTTAATATTATTAGAGTTATTATTGTAATGGCAGAACTGGAAAATTTTATTAACTCTTCAGGTTCATAATATTTCCTCCCATTTCCTCCAAACACAAGGCGTAGCTATAGGCACACGCATGGGACCCAGCTACGCTTGCCTCTTTGTTGGATACATCGAACAATCATTGTACTCGGCGTACCAGAGCCCCATCCCCGACCTCTACCTCCGTTACATGGACGACTGCTTTGGTGTCACCTCCTGCACCCACACACAACTGACTGACTTCATGCATTTCACCACCAACTTCCATCCGGCACTCAAATACACTTGGACCATTTCCGACATTTCCCTACCATTCCTTGACCTCACCATCTCCATTGCAGATGATACACTCCTGACCGACATCCACTACAAACCAACTGACCCCCACAGCTACCTATACTACTCTTCCTCCCACCCAGCTTCCTGTAAGGACTCCATCCCCTATTTCCAATTCCTTCGTCTACGCCGCATCTGCTCCCAGGATGAGGTGTTCCACACCAGGTCATCACAAATGGCCTCATTCTTCAGAGAACGGGGATTCCCCTCCCCCACTATTGATGAGGCTCGCACCAGGGTCTCCTCCATACCCCGCAAAACATAGAAACATAGAAACATAGAAATTAGGTGCAGAGTAGGCCATTCAGCCCTTCGAGCCTGCACCGCCATTCAATATGATCATGGCTGATCATCCAACTCAGTATCCCGTACCTGCCTTCTATCCATACCATCTGATCCCTTAGCCACAAGGCCACATCCAACTCACTCTTAAATATAGCCAATGAACTGGCCTCAACTACCCTCTGTGGCAGAGAGTTCCAGAGACTCACCACTCTCTGTGTGAAAAAAGTCTTTCTCATCTCGGTCTTAAAGGATTTCCCCCTTATCCTTAGGCTGTGACCCCTTGTCCTGGACTTCCCCAACATCGGGAACAAATCTTCCTGCATCTAGCCTGTCCAACCCCTTAAGAATTTTGTAAGTTTCTATAAGATCCCCTCTCAATCTCCTAAATTCCAGAGAGTATAAACCGAGTCTATCCAGTCTTTCTTCATAAGACAGTCCTGACATCCCAGGAATCAGTCTGGTGAACCTTCTCTGCACTCCCTCTATGGCAATAATGTCCTTCCTCAGATTTGGAGACCAAAACTGTACGCAAATATTCCAGGTGTGGTCTCACCAAGACCCTGTACAACTGAAGTAGAACCTCCCTGCTCCTGTACTCAAATCCTTTTGCTATGAAAGCTAACATACCCGCTTTTTTCACTGCCTGCTGCACCTGCATGCCTACTTTCAATGACTGGTGTACCATGACACCCAGGTCTCGCTGCATCTCCCCTTTTCCTAATCGGCCACCATTTAAATAATAGTCTGCTTTCCTGTTTTTGCCACCAAAGTGGATAACCTCACATTTATCCACATTATACTGCATCTGCCAAACATTTGCCCACTCACCCAGCCTATCCAAGTCACCTTGCAGTCTCCTAGCATCCTCCTCACAGCGAACACTGCCCCCCAGTTTTAGTTTAGCTTAGAGATACAGTGCTGAAACAGGCCCTTAGTCCGCACACTAACACTATCAATAGAGAATAGGTGCAGGATTAGGCCATTTGGCCCTTCAAGCCAGCACTGCCATTCAATGTGATCATGGCTGATCATCCACAATCAGTACCCCGTTCCTGCCTTCTCCCCATATCACATGACTCCGCTATCTTCAAGAGCCTTATCTAGCTCTCTCTTGAAAGTTTCCAGAGAACCGCCCTCTGAGGCAGAGAATTCCAGACTCACAAGACGCACACATGGGACAATATACATTGATGCCAAGCCAATTAACCTACAAACTGTATTTGGTGTTGAAGGAAACCGAAGATCTCGGAGAAACCCCACGGGGAGAATGTACAAACTGTGGAACCCGGAGTTGTAAGGCAGCAACTCTACCGCTGCGCCTCCGTGTCATCCTTTTCTCACTTGAAACATATTTGCATTCGGAAAAGGCTTTATAGAATGCCAAGTGATTCATTCCAGTAATGGAGATCAAGGTGGCAAAGATCAATCACATGATCCAGGAGCCACCAGTGAGTGAAAACTGCCGTCTCTCCCCATTCCCCACTCGCAAACAGGGCAGAATCCCCCTGGTCCTCATCTTTCACCCCACCAGCCTGCAAATACAACACATAGTCCTCCGCCAGTTTCGCCACCTCCAACGTGACCCCTACACCCGCCACATCTTCCCGTCTCCCCCCCCCCCCCCAAAGACCGCTACCTCCGCAACTCGCCTGCCCTTCCCGCTCTACTTCCCCGCAACCGCAAGAATGCACAGATCCTTCCAGCCGAGATGCAATCCTCCATCATCGTTGAGACCAAGCGGAGGCTTGGCGATCGTTTCGCCGAACACCTCCGCTCGGTCCGCAAAAACCAACCCGACCTCCCGGTGGGTCAGCACTTCAACTCCCCCTCCCATTCCGTATCCGACCACTCGGTCCTGGGCCTCCTCCACGGCCAGAGTGAGCAACGCCGCAAGCTGGAGGAACAGCACCTCATATTCCGCTTGGGGAGTCTGCATCCTTGGGGCTTGAACATTGAAGTTTCTCAATTCTGTTAACCCTTGCTGTCTCCTCCCCTTCCCACCTCTCCCTCAGCCCTCGGGCACTGGCATTCCCTTTATCTCCATCCCCCCTCCCCCACCCTAATCGCACTAGCTTCTCATTTACACACCACAAACTGCTTACAATGGCTTGTTCCGTTTATCATCGATATTTTTTTGCATATCTTTCATTCATTGTTCTTTATCTCTCCACATCACCGTCTATATCTCTCGTTTCCCTGATCCCTGATCAGTCTGAAGAAGGGTCTCGACCCGAAACGTCGCCTATCTCCTTCGCTCCTTAGATGCTGCTGCACCCGCTGAGTTTCTCCAACCTTTTGTGTAATCCTCATAATATTGTTAGAAATGTGCAAGGCTCCTCCATATTTTTACTGAAACAGGAATGAAAATTCAATATGATGATAATAATTTAAAAAAAAACAAGGATATATAATAATGTGCTTCATATAAAGCCAATATAATAACAATGTATCCAAAAAAAAGAACACGATCCACACTTTGCCACATTCTGTAACTAATACTGCAAACAGTTGGTCGATCAACAGATCAGTTTCATAACCTTATATCTCAGATGTAGAAAGTGTTTAGAACACAACTGCACCATGGAGCGCCAATTTTATGTTTGGATGCCAACAGGATCAAACGTGCCGTTATCGTTTTCATTCTTAGTGTCCATGGTGTCACATCAGTGTTGTGATTTCTGATTAAAACTATATAAGCATCTCAAATCTCTCTATAGGACAAGCACGAGGATTGTTTTTTTTTTTCTTTCACTGAAGCGTAGAGCACAGAAATCAATATCTATAAATCCGGAATGTTAAAAAAGTCGTGTATTCGCTTTTTTTAAATCCGTGTACGATGCATTCTCTATGTTTTTTTTTAAATTCCGTTTTTTATCAGAAAAGGAGAAAAAGTTGAAGGACAGAGATAATGTTCATTGGATAGATTGTTTTCAAGTATCTTGGTGGTGCCAACTTTTCAATGGATTGCTTATGTTCCACCAGCGACTTATTTGCTCAATTCCAACACCTTCCCTTTAAGTGCTCAGTACAAAATAAGTATTTTCATTTTTTTCTGTAATTCGTTTTATGAGATTTCATACAGAAGCAACCGGAATGTAATATTATTACCGTCCGCTACGTTTTGTCAAATTTGTCCAAATTTTATAGACTATATTGTTATTTATTTTTTGTACTATATTTGTCATGTATTGAACTTTTATTTTCTTTCCCGTTATATCAATGTTTACGTATTCACATAATCTGTTGTGCTGCAGCAAGTAAGAATGTCATTGTCCCGTCCGGGACATATGACAGTCTTGACTCTTGTTTTGACTCTTGAATTCGGTTCGAATAAAATTAATACGTCCTTCAGAATGGGCTCCTGCACTTCTCGTGTACATCATGGTAACTGTGGTTTACTTTAACTTGGCGTTGTTTTTGAGACTGACCTTTCATGCTGAAACAACCTCCATGCTCTGCTGGTGAGATTTCCCACGTATTGCGATGAGTAGCAAGTCTGCTCTTTGATTAGGTTGCGTTGTTAACCGTATTTTTTTTTCTGGGATGGCACTGGAAGGCACAGAAGGACACTTATTTTGATGTTACTCTTTTTCACTCATGAAAACATGTCTTGACGTCCGCTAATCGTCAAAATACTTTCCTACTTCTACTTTGTTCATGTAGTTATCTAAGTACAGCTATGTAAGCCATTGTCATTTTGAGATACGATAGAGTAAAGGCTATTGTAATTAAATATACGTAAACATCTGCAGCGCATATGCGTGTAGGCATAAGTGTGGAATTGTATTACCAAGTAAAGTACACCCCCTACTATACAACGAAACATATCTCCGATTCCGTATGAGCTGGAAATATATTCTGCATGACTGTATGAGACGGAGAACCAATGCGCTCTTCATTCATCAATTTACTGCATGTTAATCCTGTTCAAAATAATAAGTTGGGCAATGCATATGGAATTTTTTTGCCGATCATGACGACATCATATGGCGTTTAGCCGAAAATGCTAGAGAAACTCAGCAACTGCGGATGCTGAAAATATGGAAGGTAGACAGAAATGATGGACACACTCAGCGGCTGCAGATGCGAAAAAAGTGAAGGTAGACAAAAATGCAAGAAAAACTCAGCGGTTGCACTTGCTGGAATTTTTTGAAGAATGCTGGGATCTCCAGCACTTTTGTCTACCTTCCATTTAACAGCATCTGCAGTTATTTCTTAAACTTAGGAAATGGCGTGACTGGGTGCTGGGATGTGTTTTCGCTGTTATATGGAAAGTCGCCATTTCAAGCAGCAGTAAAAATATAAAAGCAATTAAATAATTATTGTTGAAGAGTAAAATAAAGGAACAATGCCGATTGTTGCTGTCCTAACATAGAAACATAGAAACATAGAAAAATTGCTGCAGAAGTAGGTCATTCGGCCCTTCGAGACTGCACCGCCATTCAATATGACCATGGCTGATCATCCAACTCAGTATCCCGTACCTGCCGTCTCTCCATACCCCCTGATCCCTTTAGCCACAAGAGCCATATCCAACTCCGTCTTGAATATAGCCAATGAACTGGCCTCAACGACCTTCTGTGGCAGAGAATTCCAGAGACTCACCACTCTCTGTGTAAAGAATGTTTTCCTCATCTCGGTCCTAAAGGAATTCCCCCTTATCCTTAGACTGTGACCCCTTGTTCTGGACTCCCCCAACACCGGGAACAATCTTCCTGCATCTAGTTTGTCCAACCCCTTAAGAATTTTGTAGGTTTCTATAATTTCCCCCCTCAATCTTCTAAATTCCAGTGAGTACCAGCCGAGTCTATCCAGTCTTTCTTCATATGAAAGTCCCGACATCCCAGGAATTAGTCCGGTGAACCTTCTCTGAATCCCCTCTATGGCAAGAATGTATTTCCTCAGATTTGGAGACCAAAACTGTACGCAAAACAAAACTAACGTTTTTTAAGTGTTCTTACGAAGCACAGAGTATCATTAAAATGTCAATAACAACTTAAAGCTAGCTGATTTTCCAAACGTATGAATATTTTCCCCGTTTTCCTCCGGCCTGCAATACCTTCTGTATGCAAACCTACACATAGCATTCAGCAACAAAATGTGCTTAGCTGAAATGGTAAAGTGTACACTTTGAACATATCATAGAATGTGTCATGTTACGATCCAGCGCTCAAAGCTCCCGGTCTAAAACGACTAAAATTCATAAGAATACCTGAAATGTCACTGCAGTTATTGACTGGATTCTGTTTCTTCAGAAAAAGACAAATTAACTCGATTGCTGCAAAATGCCGGTTCATTCAAATTAATGTGCACGTTGTTAGCTATCCTTACGCTTTGTTGCATTGATTTCATATATTTAACGTCTGAACAAATATAATGTATATTCTGAAATCCCACGTACTCTCATATCCACGCAGAAAACCCTGACTGTCAAACCACTATTTACAGAGAAGGCCATACGAGGAACAAAGACACGTGTAATCACTTTTTCGATTCGTAGCTCGGAGCAAACAATTTCCCACCGAAACAAAGATAATGTAGATGTTGGAACCCTATGCAAAACGCAACTTTGTGGAGAAACTCACGGACTGTCTAGGTGAACGGACAAACGACACTTCAGGTCGGAACTCTTTGCTATTTCCAGAAATGTTGGCATCCAAATCCATGATACATTTATGAGGGCACTACTGTAAAAAAACTTGATCTTTCCAATATTTTGAACCGACCCGAAAATTCGTTGTCCACGTTCTCCAGCGATGCTGCCCATATCGTTCAGTTTCTCCACCTCGTTTTTTTTCGTTGAATTTGTTTGGTGTCTTTGTTCACTGTCAAACGTTTATTGTCATGTTAACTAACTGGAATTTCAGACGCCCATTTACAACCTTTGACATTGCGACTGATCATGTTATTTCCATTACCTTAACAGAGCAAAACATTGCCGTTATAGATCAAGGTAACCATCACCAACAATTAAATAAAACGATTCGCTGTCGTTCTTACAATGAGATTAGCATTCTGAGAAATATATATTTGATATTTTGGTAATGGTGGTACGATTAATGATAAACGTTGTTGCTGTATTTTATGTTTCTCGCTATGCAGCCCACTTATATCTTCTGTGGCTATAATAACGCATAGGAAACTATAGCAAAGCTTAACATATTTTATTTTCCTCCTTCCGTTCAGCGATGTACCCAGTCGCACAGCGAGGCTCATTAGCAACGGCATCTGGCATCCAATATAACTGCGATATTCGTAGTTGCGTTCACAGTAGATGCCAGAGACAACCTGAAACACAGCCGTATATACATAAAGTTCACCATGACACTGCCTTCCACGGCCTTATCCTGCCTTCCACTGTTGTACCTGGCATGCTTAATTTCAAACGCGGACATATAGAGTGGATCAACAGTCTATTGCAAAACGGCTCTGTTCACATGAAATGAATGTGTTTAATTTAATGGAGAAATCTATTGTATATTGCAATTCATCCATTTAAGTCATTTATCTCTTTAGACCCAATATGGCACGAACCGCTTTATCCGAACCATATGGAATAATTAGGAAAACATGTAAGATTATTTCATTACGACTAGAAGCATATGATATCCTAACCACGCTTATATGTGTTTTGAAAGAAAACGCACTTACATCGAAAAATGCAGGTACGCTAATATAATTTTGACGTATTTAAACTTTTCACTGTCGTTGATGTGCAAACATACTGGAATGTCTTACATTTCCTTTAGCGTGTGCCGTCCATTCACCAACCTGTTCACAAAGTGTGTGTTTTTCGCTTGTTTATGTATTGTTTAGTTTTCATCTCAAACTATCAATTCAGCCGCAAAGATGGACTGGGAGCGCGTGGACTCCATGTGTCTTCCTTTTCGAGATGTCCAAAGCCCAAGTTTAGCTGCAGGGAACTGCGCGGTGGCACAGCGGTAGAGTTCCTGCTTTACAGTGCTTGCAGCGCAAGAAACCCGGGTTCGATCCAGACTACTGTATGTACTGACTGTAAGGACCTTCTGTTTTCTCCCGTTTACGCGTGGGTTTTCTCCGACATCTCCGGTTTCCTCCCACACTCCAAGGACGTACAAATGTATAGATTAATCGACTTGGCATAAGTGTAAATTGTGTGTTTAGGATAGCTTTAATGTGCAGATCGCTGGTCGACGCAGATTCGGTGGGCCGAAGGGCCTGTTTCCCCGCTGTATCCCCAACCTAAACTAAACGAAAAAAACAATCCTGAGAACGTGTACGCAAAGATTATCCCGTTTGCTGATATCTTGGCCAAAATGAGTACTATGTGGTAACTCCTGTTATTACATTATGTACGTAAATGTGCACCAGGACAAAGTCATCAATAACTTGAAAAACTGCACAGTAGTCTGTCAAAGTATTGTGAATAATATAGATCACATATTCACAATAACAACACTAAACGCAGGGTTATTTGCAAATTCTGATGTCAAAGCCTTAAATGTTTACGCTGAAATGCAGCATAGAATTTCCACACTGAATATTTTGCAAAACAGTCAGAAAGCTTGATGAACGGGGTATATCATAATACAATACCGGAGCAATGTAAATATATAGAATCCCGTGTAGAAATATGCAACTGCTTGGAGAGATTAAAAAAATAAAAATATCAAACATTATCATGCCTACTTCCAGAATTAGAAAAAGTGAAAGACAATTTGCAAAGTTCACGTAAGGAAATGTGTTTCAAATATTAGGTTACAACATATCTTTCATTATTATTATCTCCTTTATAATTGTAATTATAATTATAATAATAATAATAATAATAATAATAATTATTATTATTATTATTATTATTATTATTATTATTATTATTATTATTATTATTATTATAGCTCGTAGTCTGTTCAGTTATTGTTGGTTAACTGACCGGTTTCTACGCCTATGTGATTCAATTAATCTGAAGACTTTATGAGAATCAGGCTGAGGTGTAAAACACGACGCGATAATTAACATTTTGATTTTCTCGCAATTAACGTAAACAATGGGTTTCGCAAGAAATGTCGAGGACATACCTCATTTCAGCAGTTTGAACGATTGAACGATTTATCGAAACTCATAGAAAATCTGATTTCTGGACAATAAGCAAAGTACATGCAAAATAATACAGATATTTGATACATGACAGATGATGGGGTGGAGATACCGAAATAGTTCTGCGTTCCGGTAGTATTTGTGGTAAATTAAATCCGTTTTTATAGATATCTTTCACCCGAATTTCCATCCGCTTCCCAAATGCTGATTTTCTTTTCCTTCTCGGTGTGGTGTATTTTGTTCACATTATACTTTATTTAACTGCAGAATTATTGTTGAAAATGAAGATTAAAGGTAGGAATTTAGAATTGAGGAGATTCAATTGTAAAGGTCAAGATTTAAGACGAATATAAAGATTCGCCTATATAGGACATACAGAGACGGACAAACATAAAATATTTAAAATTAAATGATGGAAAGTTGTCTTTGTATGAACCCCTCTTGAATAATAGAGAATAAATCGCGAGAATCGTAGCAAATAAGTGACGGCATTGCGCGAAGGTAACCAAGAAATGGACAAAGGCATTATATTTCATTCACATACCAAATATATTTCACAACACTCCGAATTTGAAACCGGAATGTAGAAACTGTAAATGACGCATAACGTTAAATCTCACAAGCAGTTTTCCTTCACGTTTAGAACTCGTTGAATGCCAGCGAAATAGCGGTATTGATACAATCTTATATCCATTATTTCATAAACTATATGTCAGCGCGATTGTGTGCCGGATGTGCGCGTGTGGGTATGTATGTGTGTGTATAAAAAATAGGTATATAAAATAAAATTAAAGTGGAAATATAGAAAGCAATGCGGGAAACTAAATTAATTTGAGGAATCTAGTACTAAGATGGATCGAGTCGTCATTTGGGAGAATAAGCGGCAGTTGTAAATGGAAGAGTCATAAGCTCATAGGAGCATGGAGCGGCAGGCCATTCGATCCTGCTGTCCACTCCGGCAATGGAAAGACTTCGGTATTAATAGCACCTTCCACATTTAACCCGTTGCATTTTTCACCTAAAAAACATAAATTATCCGCGGGACACTTGTTAAATACTATCAACGACTTTCCCTACTCAATTCTCAACCAGTGTATTCCAGTAATTCGCTACTTTTTATTTAAAAAGCTCATCGTTGCATCGACTGTACACCCCTTATTCCTTATCCCAAATATATGTTTGCATAGAGTCTGTATCAAAACAATGGCAACTCTCACCAAAGAGGCGATCAAACCACATTTAAAGGGAGATTTCGATTGACCTTGTGTACATTAGGCATACCATCTAGTACACGTAGACTCAGAATATAAATGTCTCCATTCTGAACGGTAAATCAGTTTTCAGTCCACAGAAAGAAATAACAAACTAAGACACGTTATTCTCCATGCATCACAGTTTTAATTAAATCCGTTGCTGGATGTGTGTGTTTACATACAAATCACGGAATAAATGCCATACAAAGATCGTGCAATTCGAATGAACCATATATTAATCACTCTCCCGGATGAAAGACACTTTAATGGTGTCATGTTTAAGAAGGAACTGCAGATGCTGGAAAAATCGAAAGTAGACAAAAAGTGCTGGAGAGAGTCAGCGGGTTAGGCAGTATCAATGGAGAAAAGGATGCTGCCCCACCCGCTGAGTTTCCCAGGATTTATTGTCTACTTCATGATGTCACGAGTGTGTTGTTCATCCAGAGTGATCTGTCCACATTTACCCACACACTTACGAGGGAGAACGTAACCTATCAAAATCTTTCTCAATATTAATTTGAATATTCGCCATTTGTGATTAAATAGTCGAAAATAATATAAAATTTTACAAATACAGATGTACCGATAAGCCTGAATTCAAAGACTTAAAATATACTTGATATTTGGACGCATTTAATTTTACGTGTAATACATATAGAATTTTATCACAGCGGTTCAATGGGATTATTCAACCAGAGGTAAGATGGATTAAGATGATACGACAATAATAAGAATAACATATTACTTGAAAGCTGATGCTGCTCCCATTGTCAAATGTTAAAAAACGTGTGCAGTCCTTTTTTGAAATATACCAGATATCAAAGGGGAAAATAAGAATGAAAAATTCCCGCATTGACTTTATTCGCAATTCAAAGCATTTCTCCTCCTTCTAAAATACAGTAAACTGTCTATTGACTTGAAAATAGGTTTACAATCGGTTTCTTTGTATACCTAAGTTTACAAGAAATAATAAGTGTGAAAGTAGCGATGTGAATTGGAAATAGTCAGGGAAAGTATATGCACTTTTCATAATTCCAGAAATATTAAGATATAAGTTTCGAAAATTGGCCACAGACTTGTTACTTGAGTAAAACCATTATCGATGTATTTTCCGCCTTTTCTTGATGTAGTTATTTTGTCGTGAAATGCTAAAAACAGACTTGTTAATTCGACGACTGATTTACGAGTTAGTTTGTAACCTTCTTTGAGCAAGGGTGCAGATTTAATTGCCAACATATGTTGAATTTCCAGCATATGTAGAATATATGGAAAAAACAAAATATTAAAAAATGACACCCTATCAATTGAAAATGCCGCATGCACCTAAACAACTTAAGGCAGGTTACAAGGACATTGGATAGCAGTCATAAAGATAATAAAATAGAAAGTATTGAAATCTGCAGACAGCTTGGTTTCTATCAATGGAATAAAACTAACAGCACAGCAATACGGTGCAAATAGTCAAGGGTCAAGACAAGTCAAGAGTGCTTTGTTCGCATGGCCTGAAACAGAACAATTCCACCAGCAGAATAACACGTTTCAATACCTGATGTATCAAGTGTGCAACAGTGTGCAATACCTGATGTATCAAGCAAACAAAAATAATTTAAAATAATATACCCAATATAGTGCAAAAATTAATGAAGTACGAAGGTGGGGATGAAAGAATGGCAGAAATGAGTTTGCATGACAACTTCGCATAGGGAAACCTGCGTAGGCCATTGAATAAACGCGATGATGTGAGATCTGTAATAGAATTATGATTAGTTTAGTCAGCGCCGATCGTTTTTATCTTATATTAGAAGTACCACATGCGGTAAATTTGTATGACGCATTACATAATAAGTAAGTAAGTTTAATGGAATTTAACACGGAAAAGATGCTTGGGCATATCAGCTCTAGAAAATTGCATTCTATAAAATGCATCTTGATTCGATAGTTTGCAATTATTTTCAGTTAAACGAACTGGTGCAGGTAAGGTTTTTCGAATATATTGATAAAAAAAGGTTTCTCGCACTACTTCATTATATCTTTCTGGGCATTTTCCACTCAGGATTTTACAGCAATTGCAGACTATTGAGCCGGTCTATTTTAGATTAAGATTGGTTGAAATAGCTGCCTATCAAGTTAATGCTATGAACATGACGTGCATAAAATGAAACGGTATTTGTTTTGAATTGCAACGTTACTCGTTTACTGCCCTTTAGGAATTGAAACACTTCGCTTGCATCCTGGTATAGTATGACATTAATTGAGCTGTTAACCACTAATTAGCTTTCACACGCATTGGACATTAATGCACTTTGAACTGCCCATATATATAGTTTAAATAATCAGTGTTATTCAATTGAATTAAATATCATTGCATCGGCGCTCAGTTTAGTGAATGCATCAATTAGAGATGGCGATCTCGCAATTAGCACCGGTAAAATTAACAGAATTTTTGCTTGAAAAACCTGAAGTAGCAAAGCAAATGTTCCAATCGCGAAAAAATAAATCATAAAGTGCACATGAGCAGTGATTGAAAGGGGTGGGTAAATGGAAGACAACGTGGATGTATACATTGTCACAGTTTAACATATAGCCTTGGTCACTGACGATAGACACGAAACACAATGCATTTTTAATACTTTCATGATTAATTATATTAATATGAGAGACAACGTTGAGCATTGATCTTTTTTTCCAAGTAAAGGGAGGCGATATTTATACATCTCGATAGTAATAACGGCCAATTACTTTAATGGGCATGAATTGAGTATAATGGTGCGGAAATTGCATTTGACTGAAAGGAAAACAAGCATATTCAATTGGAAATCCTGTGATCAAACGAACGGAAATGTTCGAATATTAACACAGTTTGTAAATGTTTATAAAGGAAACACATATAAATCAAAAAGACCCTCCACTTCAGTGAACTAATTGCAGAATCCATTATAAAGAAAGAATTATTGCCGAAAATATCAAATGGCACAGGAGAGAAGTGCATGGAGTGTTGAACTTATTTTCGCAGAATATGTTTCATCGGTATTACGACGGATTTGTGGTGCTGCAAAATATCCGATGGTTCCGAATATTGCTGGGTATACATCACGCAGGAGAATTTGGTGGAGCTTTTCCGCTCATTGGAGTAGTACCATTTGTTTCAGAAGTTAAACATTTTCGGTGAACCTATTTTTCAAAAAAGTGTTTTACTATGAAACAGCTAGGAACCGAATATAATGTATCAAGGTAAAGGAGAATATAGATAAACACCAGTGTCACGATGATTCAGATATGTACCAGTTTTATTATCAAACGTTCATGTTGCATTAAACATGTAAAATAGTATTAATGCATACAAGTATGCTCCCACGTAATAGTCATCCATGATTGCAAATACAAATACGGGTATTGCAAGATAAATATTACCTCTGCCTGTTTTCAGTCACAAAGATCAAGGAAGCCAAAGGTTATTGCGATTAATTATGAAAAAAATGGTGTTCCGAATCCCGACGGAAATGTACAGTGACTTCACATCAATAATTCTACCATATATACTGTTGATAATATGCGAAGTACATTTCTAATGCAAATTAGGAAGATATTTAACATGATTCAATATCTTTCAAATGTCTGCCCTCTGTGATATAATATAACGTGTCCCTTAGATTGCATTATAATAAGCAATGAAAAACATTCAAAACAACATCATTGTCAGTTAAAATCAGTTAAATCATGGAGAATAAATGCCATCATTTTCTAAGCTACATTGCCCAGTAAATGTATATAAACGCTATGTTAAATTAATATAAACGTCAACGTCAAACGTCAAATACGTCAAACAAACTTTATTGTCATTTAGGAATACATCGATATATGCAATTCCAAACGATCTTCCGTTGCATTTTGCTCCCCGTGTCACACGATAATAAACAGAAGGATAAAATGGATAAAAGTATTAAATGGATAAAAGGATAAATAGACAATGGTGGCAGCCCATTACATGGCATTCAGGAGTCTGATGGCTCGTGGGAAGACGCTGTTGCAGAACCTTGATGTTCTGCTCCTTATGCTACTATATGTTTTGCCCGAGCGCAGCAGAGTGAACAGTCCGTAATGGAGATGTATGGGGAATTTTTTAATACTGCTGGCCTCAGACACTCAACGTTTGGTCGCCATATCACCGATTGAGGGGAGAGAAGTCCAGATGATTTTTATTTCCGCTGTCCTCACCACTCTCTGCACGGACTTCCAGTCAGAGGCTTTACAGTTCCCAAACCAGACAGAGATACAGCTGGACAAAATACTCTCTATGGTGCCCCTGTAGATTAGTTCGTTACAGTGGGCCTCGGGCAAACATATGCAATGTCTCCAAGCAAAAAACGTCAAACATTAACAATTCGCACTGTGTTTTTTCAGATAGTGATCAACACAACTAGTACAAAACATGTGCATATCGTTTTACTTTGAGAAGCAAAACCAAATACACCTGTGCAATTTATCCAGTTGCATCTTACATCCACATTAATTTTGTACTAATTTGCATAAATGGTCGATACTGATAATTTGAAACAGATGTAAAAAATTATATTATTTTTGACACGTTAACAATACGTGCACGGTTTTTTTTCCAAATCTACTCCCTCGCAGAGTCCGACCTTATAATAGAAATCTCCTGCATCGCGCTGAGCCTCGCAAACTGGCGAAAAGCTGGTTTTATGGGAATTGCAGATGAGAACGCAAATTTACAGATTCGGCGCGCAGATTCAAATACAAATTCAATGCAAATAAGAATTTATCGCCCATTTTCTTTAAGTTGATTTCGTATGTTGGTAGTTACATTTCGGTTCATAAACACGCATCTTGCCAATTTAAATATGTTTCCTTTCTGATGTCATTGCACTATTTTAAGATCTCTTTTGAATCATTAGATTAGCAAAACCACTTACTTTGTTCGCGAAAAATAAACTTTTGCTATCAATTATGATGTTCTTGTTTCCAGACAGTAGGACAGCGCTTGAAATAATCGGTGAGTATGATGTATTATTGTCCTAGAAAAGAGAGAAATATTGAACCGAACATATTTACTAAATTAACTGTGTGTCGATGGAATTATGGGTATTAACCTTCTTTTTAAATCAATAATTTCTGGAATATAATTGCCAATGGATACCTCAGTGTCTCCAATGCAGTAGGGTGATATGATTCTTTGCTGATAGAAATATATATTCTGATGAGTAGCAATATTAAATTATAATGGCGAGAAAGAGGGAAAATGAATATGAGACATGGCGTTTCAATACAGAACTCTGAATTTCAGTGAACTGTTGTGCGCTCTGTAGTTTGATGTAGTCACGGAGACTAGAATTATGGCAATGCAATTAGATGTTACCAAGAAGCAAGTGTATAGTCACGAACTGCAATTTATACGGACATAACACCAATGCGTCTTTCCATTAAATGAGCAAAGCACAATATGCAAACGGAACTTAACTGGTCATGTGCCATCTCTGGAGGTGATTGATATTAGAAATCTCTATCCATGACCCTCCGTCAGATTGAACATTCATAAAGAATTGTCGGACTAGAAACATCGCCAAATCTGATGTGATAACTGCCGATTCCTTGAAGCCTGGATAATGGTATCACGTTCCTTCACTGCTCAGGCTATACGTATATTTTTAGCACACATAACACAAATCACGCGTGAGCAGTGCAACTGCGGTAGATTTAAAATGTATTACTCCTATTCACCCATGTAAATTAAAATTAAATTATCGCCTAAGTTGCTGACAAGCAAAAAGATGCAAGAACATTGATGCGGACTATTGTTTGCGTATGAAATTGTTCACCTTTTTCAGACATGATTTGTTTATGCGAGCAAAGCGAAACGGGTGGTTTCGTTATGGATACATCTCACTTGCCACGTGGTATAATACTACCATCACGGTTGAAACAATTACGTGGAAAGGATACAAATTGATGGTGTGCTGTGCCACCGTAAAATTTATACGAGTTCAATTTACAAAATAACAATATATTCCTTTCATTCTATCGGACAGAAGCACAGCTCAGAAAAAATGGACAGGGTGAGGAAATTAACATGATATGTTTGTATCTTAGGAAGGATTTTCACTAAAATTACCATTTGAACCACACGACAAATGCTAATCCGAAAATATCTGGAGATTTTTGCGCATTGGCCGGAATGATTTACGTATGGAAAATGATTTGTTTTGTTGATTCTTGGTGGGGTTCACAATATCTGCGAATTAGCACGTATCGCTAGTGCATAATAAATAACGCGGGGAAATATCAAAATATATTGCATTTGGCATCTATTCGTTCAGAAGCAACGACGATTTCCTTTCTCCTAATTGAATTCAGGCTGATCCAGTGCTCGAAAAATGTACCGTGGTAACCATTTCCCGTCGTCGATATGGAATTCAAACGAAGTAGCATCCGCACAGTATATCGACAAGCTATTCGAATTTGTAATTGATAGGGTAAAAAGATGCTATCGAATTATTTCGGTAAATGAGGACCGTCTTCTTTCTCCGAGAAAACTCATTTATTATGTGCAGTGCAATGAATTGTTGCTCCAGTATATAGATCCAAATGAATTGCAATCGATGCAATTGAAAAAATCTAATAACTGATCGCATATAATTCCCTCATCAGAATTGGAGAGAACTAAGCGAAGTTTTGCAACTATGGGTGAGATAATTTACAGAGGCGTGCCTACTCACAGACGTTCTCACTCACCACTCATATTCGGGAGTTGCGGGATTACATCATTCGCATTGCAATACGATACATCTGGTAATGTCCTATTCCAATTTTCCAGACAAAATGCTGAGAGATGAAGAAAGTAGTACGTTTCTTTAAATTATCGACAATAGACAAAATAGAATGGACAATAGACAATAGACAATAGGTGCAGCAGTTGGCCATTCGGCCCTTCGAGCCAGCACCGTCATTCAATGTGCTCATGGCGGATCATCCCCAATCAGTACCCCGTTGCTGCCTTCTCCCGATATACCCTGGCTCCGCTATTTTAAGAGCCCTATCTAGCTCTCGCTTGAAAGCCTCCAGAGAAACTGCCTCCACCGCCCTCTGAGGCAGAGAATTCCACAGACTCGCCATTCTCTGTGAGAAAAAGTGTTTCTTCGTCCCCGTTCTAAATGGTTTACTCCGTATTCTTAAACTGTAGCCCTTGGTTCTGTACTCCAACAACTCCGGGAACATGTTTTCTGTCTCCAGCGTGTCCAAACCAGTAACAATCTGATATGTTTCAATGAGATACCCTCTCATCCTTCTAAACTCCAGAGTGTACATGCCCAGCTGCTACATTCTCTCAGCATATGACAGTCCCGCCACCCCGGGAATTAACCATTAAACCAACGTTGCACTCACACAATGGCAAGAATGTCATTCCTCAAATTAGGGGACATAAACTGCACAATACTACAGGTGTTGTCGCACTAGGGCTCTGTACAACTGCAGAAGGAACTCTTTGCTCCTATATTCGATTCCTCATATTGTAAAGGCCAACATGCCATTCGTTTCTTCAATGCCTGCTGTATCTAGTGCTTAGTAACTGAGAATATACTCTCAGTAACTAGTTTTGTTTGTAAATAAATCACCTGTCTACAGTCAGGGTAAGAATATATTTCGTTGTGGTGGGAAGCTGATTTTATTCAGCAGATAAGGGTCCCGGCCCGAATTCATGCTCCCCAGAGGTGTTGCTTAGTTTGTCCAGCATTTTGTTTATTTTTTATGAAAACCAGAATCTGCTGTTTCTTGTATCAGTAACGTTTTTAATTCCAGTAGAATGCGCGATGGTTACTCGCAGTAAGTGTATATTTTTGGTGGTCCCGTCTTACCCTGGATAATGCTTGTTTAAAGTTGTCGGGGAAGCATGACATACAGGTATATTCTGAAAACGGGACATTTGCTGCCCTCTAGTGCCATTACGCGATCTATCCAACAAGCTTTATAAGATAATGGTCTCATTCTCTGCAATTTCCATATGTTTTCGTAAGACCAGGATCCATTCCGTCCAGTCTAAAGGGCCTGTCCCACTTCGGCGTCATTTACGCGTCACGCAGATGGCGTGCAAAGATTTTGTACATACCACAAGTTGGGGGCGCCGCACGCGACTGCTCGTTACTGCCGACGCCACCACGCACCATGCGCGCGTAGTGCGTCGTGACGCGTAAATTGCGCGCACATGACGTCCGTGGGACAGGACCTTAAAGATCAACCAAATTTTATGGCACTTTCGTGTTCTCAGTTTTTAAAAATCGGACTCCTTATCGATGATCATCGATAAATGGAAGATGGCGCGGCTGAATCCAGTCACCGTCGTGGTAGCTCCGCGGAAACTGTGGATATTTTTAACTTGCATGTTCGGTTTAAATCTATTTCTATGTACTAACAAACTGGGACTAACTACACACGACCGGGAATCTCTCGTAAAACTAAGCTTTAGCGTAACCGAAGATGTTTTAAACACTGTACTCACCGAACAGCGTGGCCGGCAGAAATCCAAAGAGCGCACCGCGGCAACAACAATGGGAGTGCGGCTCCGAGAAAAAGCCGGAGAAAACATCGGGGGAAGCGGGAGGGGGTATTCGGAATACGCTGATAGCCCAAGCTTTCCGCCCACCTCTGCCCAACATTCTTCCGGCGAACGTTCAGTCCCTGGAGAACAAGCTGGATGACCTCAGGGCGAGGGTCACATTCCAGCGGAACATAAGAGACTGCAACATCCTCTGTCCGACCGACGCATGGCTGACCTCGCTGGTGCTTGATCAGGCAATCTGCACAACCGAGTCCTTCACTGTTTTCCTTGCGAACAGAACGGAATAATCCGGGATGGCCCAAATGGCACACTCCTCCACCTATTTCATCTATTGCCTCGAACGCCGGATGAATGAAAGGCAGTTCGGTATATATTATTTTCACAGACAACATTTGAACTATAGATGAATTTCTACTCACCTGGATTTTTTCATCGTATTAACCGTCCTCAAATTAGAAGGCATTCCGGTATGTTTCATGTGAAATTATCCGAGTAATGTTTCATATTTTTACCGTATGCTTTAGCAATGAACAGACAACCAAGATGTATCTTTCCCCACGACGTGCAGGGGCATAGCACACTGTTTGGTATATGGTGTTTCTTGGGAAGAGCATGTCGACCACCGTCTGCTTTTGTTACAATCTACTGTTGCATATAGCGTTGCACACTGGGTGGCCTGGGATCCAATAATCTATATTACCACTGTTTTAAAGTGCAAGATATATTTCGGTTTATTTTATCATCGCATAAGAAAATCATCCAGTCGAACGCTTGCATGTCCATGGCTACAGATGTTTAAAATATTTCAGATGTCTCTCACAAACTGGGCAAGCATTAAGTTTGAAGATATTGACACAACCATTCCATATACCGACGTCGGGTGTAGACTGGGATAGAGAGCAAAACAACGTTGGGCCAGATGCATGTCATTAAACCCATCCTCCCAAATCAGCTTTTGATGAAGAACATGGATTATCTCATTATTGAGTCAAATACGTTCCCTGTATTCCGGTTGTATTCTAGCCTCTTAGATAATCGAATATCTATTTAAATCTGAGTTACATAATCAATACCCGTTTTCAGGCTGCCCGTTCTCGATGAGAGCAGTGAATACTTGGGAGTTTCTCTTAGAAATTAAATAACCCCATATCTGTATTCATTGGGCAACCACGTTTTGAAACGGAAACATTCCACCACCAAGCGGCTTATACCTGCCATTTGCGTGCTAGAGGCAATTTCCTTTGCTTAATGACGCTACCACGGCTTTGATATTTGAAACTGAATCGGAGGACGCAAAGTTATGAATCATATGAATAAGGTGCAAACTCCGCACAGACAGCATGGGACATCAAAATTTAACTGCGGTCGCTGGGACTGCGATGCATAAGTTTAGCAATTGTGCTTCCGTGCTTTCCCTATAAATTCTACAACGCCAACTCGCAAAGGATTTTTTTACTGAACTATGTTTGACATCCTGCTTACCAAAGGAAACGCGTTAAGGAGCATGGCATCGTCAGCGACATTTGCAGTCACAAATAAATAAAGCACACCAGCATTAATCAAAGATGACATGAATATATGAATTTAATAAAAATTTTGCCAGAGCATGCATGCTAAAGGATATCGTATGGGTTCAGGGTTGGAAAGCATGAATCGTTTTCAAAGCGCAAATTTGGTTAGCTGTATAACTTGTTTTAAATTTTAACCTGGCAAGATTTCTCGACTGCAAATTCCCCTCACAAGATAACATCATCCAATCACGTTGCACTGAATAATTCGTCCCTGCTGTTTCAGCTACTTGCACAACATTCATCACATTCGTTCAAGGAACAGCGTCATAACTATATTACAAAAACTGTTCCCTTGTTTCTGTTTATGTGTATGTGCGTGCGTGTGTGTGTCATCTGGGCACAATCTGGCTCATTCTTATTTTCTTCCGATCGTTAGGCTACAGCGTATTTTCTTCCGAACGCTAGGCCACAGCCTTCCCACATGCTACACCTTTATCCCGTGGAGGCGATAAACATGTTCCCGTCGCATTTCCACCTATATTCCCGAAGTTATTGATCCTTGAAATTTTAAAAACAGCCCAAACTCACCGACGTTCGGCACAAATAAACCCAAGTAGCGTCACAATGCATTCGGAAGCCAGGGCGGCACACTCCGGTTCTTCGCCGGGTGTAGGGGTGGTCGCCATGCTGGAATGCTCTCGAAACCACCACTAACATCATCACCACCTCCCCCTTTGGATGGCCCAGTCGCAGTGCTCGAGTCCTCTGGTCCTCGCATCCTCGAGTCCACGCCCACCCGGGCCTGCTCGTGGTTTCGCTCGGATATGGGCTTGGGCTGGAGCCGAGCTTGGTGCTGGAGCGTGAGTGAGAATCGAACTCGGGGCTTGGGATGGGGCCGTGTCGGAGCCGTGAAAGAAGCCACCGTTGGAACCAAGGACCAGCCTGTGCCCGGTGTCAGGTACGAACCCGAATGAATTCGGGGCCTGGACTGCAGCCCAACCGACACCCGAACCAGGCCTAGCTCCAGGCCCTGTCACTGCTTTACAACCTGGTAGGTGCTGGGGCAGGGAACGGGAGTGAGCGGAGGAGGATGCGGGAAATAAGGAAGAGGGAGATTGGGTGTGGCCTCAACCTACCTACCTCTCTGCCCCTCATCCTGTCTACCTAACTCACCCTAGCTCTACCTTCACTTTCTACTCCCCTACCCCATCTCAAACACTCTACACCCTCTCCCTCCTCATCTACACCTCCCCTCCCTCTTTAGTCCCCTCCCACTCCATCTCTACTGCCCTCCCTCTCCCCCTCTACCCACTCCCCCTCTCCCACTAACCCATCCCGCTCTGCTCCCCTCCCTCTCTATCCCACCTCCTCTACCACTTCCTCTCTAGTCCCCTCCCTCTTTATCTCTCTATCTCCCTTCATCTCAACCCCCTCCATCTCCACCACCCCTCACTATCTACCACACCTCCGTCTATACCCCCCCCCCCCCCCCACCTCTCTAGCGAGTGGTGAATATTGGAACCGACGGGCGAGTGGTGCAATATTGCGTTCGGGATCCAACTCTCCCCTGTGACGCCGCCCCCCCCCCCCCCCGTCCCTCACACACACCCGACACCCCGACGGCGTTGGGTTACGGGATCCGACGGGTCTCACTTGGTCTATTCCTATTTAAAAAAATAGGATTAATGTGGGATTGCTACGGGAGTGAACTTCATACTTGACACTACAGTGTATTCCCTTGAGTATGCATTGATATATTCAATCAATTAAATATACGTACAGTTGTCTCACCAGTCAACCTTACTTACAATGTCAGGTGTTTAGCTACTTGCGTTGAGTAACAAAGGCTGTACCACATAAAGCTTCAGGGAAATCTGAACGTTCATTTAATCAAATTTCCTATCAATGACGTATGAGCGAATGTTCTAAAGGATGTCCTCGTTAATTCTGTTCACTATGCAGATAAAACACGTGCGCATTTCTGCATGATCGCCATGCTCGGCAGTCAGGCTAGACTGGACTTCCTCTCATTTGCGTTATCTTTTTAATTGTGAAATAACGAATCACATAGATTAGCAAACGCAATATCTTTATACGGAGGGAATTATTCCGGAGGTGGTACATTTCCAAGGAGGAAGGTGCGGTGCTGGGTTTGTAAAACGAAATATATCATTACATGAAAGGAACAATATATCAGGAGTGTAGTTCGATGTCGGGAACAAATTGCATTGAAAGTACTGTCATTAATTCATTGGGCCGAGCATCTTAATTCGGGGTTGGATCCTTCCCGTGATACTGACTGTTCCGGAAATCGACAGTCGCCATAATTCAGATTCAGATTCAGATTCACACTCATATTAGTTAATCGTCATATAAACAATGTGTATTGAAATTCTGAGTTTGCTGGGAGCTCAAAGTGTATCCACTGAATGTAGTGAGTACACAGTCATTCTATTTCTACAGGAATTACATGAATTAACTTTATTTCATTTCCTGTCAGTGAGCAGCAAAGTAAAAAAGCGGGACGTCGGCACGGGTGAGAAAATATTCCAGTAACATGGAGTTATATAGCAGAATCAATGTTGCTATAAAACGGGTCATAAACTGGCTTAATCTACAACTGCGACGTGTGTTCAATTCCACAAGCAATTCACTGAGGCGAACGATGATTTTCATGTGCGCCCAATTTGACTAATTATTTTGTTTAGCATCCACCAACACAACGGATAAGATTGAACAGCGGTATATTTCGCAAATATCTCCCAATGTTTGTCAGTCGATGATTGTCCCAATGATTGTCAGTCGATACTTTAAAGTGAGTTGTATTGTAACCATTGTTAAATTTCACCTCCATTTTAAAGATTATTTCCATTTATCAAAAAAGTTTATATTATTCGATAATAAAAATATTTCTAACAACACACCACCGATAAATATACTTCCAATAGACCATAAACAATAGGTGGAGGCGTAGGCCATTCGGCCATTCGAGCCAGCACCGCCATTCAATATGACCATGGCGGTGGACACCCTGCATCCTCCTCACAGTTCCACCGACTTCCACCCCACTTTGTGTGATCGCTAATTTGCTAGTGTTACTTTTTATCCCGTCATCTAAATCATTAATGTATATTATAAATAGATGCGTTCCCAGCACCGAGAATTGCGGTACCCCACTAGTCACAGCCTGCCATTTTGGCACGGATCCGTTTATCCCTACTCTTTGTTTCCCGTCTGCTAACCAACTGTCTATCCAAGTCAGTACCCTATCCCAATCCACTAATTACGCCGAAAAAGCTCCTAAGTGGGACCTTAATAAATTATTTTCTGAAACCCCTGGTACACCACATCCACTGGCTCTCTTTTGTCTATTTTCCTAGTTATAGCCTCAAAAGATGTTAGAAGATTAGTTAAGCATGATTTCACGTCGAGAAATCCATGCCGACTCGGACCGATCCTTTTACTGCAATCCAAATATGCCGCTATTTCATCTTTTATAATTTTCTACAACATCCCCACCACCACCGATGTCAGGCTAACTAGTCTATAATTCCCTGTTTTATGTCTCCCGTCTTTATTAAAAAGTGAGATAACATTAGCTACCCTCCAATCGACAGGAACTGACCGTAAATATATTGCACATTGGAAATAATCACCAATGCGCTCAGGATTTCTAGAGCAACCTAATTATGTACCCGAGGATGCAGCCCGTCAGGTCCTAGGGAGTTGTAAGCCTTCAGTCCCGTCAGTCTACTCAACACCATTTCCTGCCTATTGTGAAATTCCCTCAGTTTTCCATCACCCCAGATCATCTGGCCAATAGTATATCAGGGAAATTGTTTGTGTCTTCCTTACTGAGAACGGTTCCAAACTAACTCCTTGCCATTTCCTTGATATACATAATAAATTCAGCTGTTTCAGTCTTCAGGGATCCAACTTTGGTCTTAACTATATTTTTCTTCTTAACATAGCTAAAGAAATATTTACTCTTCTGCTTCATATTATTGGATAACTTGCCTTGTACATAATCTTTCTCCCCGTATTGCTTTTTTAATTATCTTCTGTTGCTCTTTAACAGTTTCCCAATCCTCTGGCTTCCCGCTCATTTTTGATATGTTATACTTCTTCCCTTATAATTTTATACTCTCATTGACTTCCCTTGTCAGCCACTGTCGCCCCTGACAACCCTTGGACTCTTTCTTCCCTTTGGAATGAACGGATCATGTACCTTCTGCATTATTCCAAGAAACACCTGCCATTGTTGTTCCACTGTCATCCCTATTGGGGTATCTTTACAGTCAGCTTTGGCCTGCCCCTCCGTCGCGGCTTCATAGTCCCTTTTGTTCGATTGAAATACAGACCCTTCCGATTTTCCCTTCGCCCTCTCAAATTACGGAATAATTCTAATCATATTATGGTCTCTACATCCAAATGGCTCCTTTACCCAGAGTTTCCTTATCAAATACGGTTTATTACACAAAACTAAATCCAGAATTGCCTTCTCCCTGTTAGGCTCCAGTACAAGCTGCTCTAAGAATCCGTCGCAGAAGCACTCCACAAACTCCATTCCATGGGGTCCATGTTTCTGTAATTCCCTCAACATCATATTGGCCAAGTTATAACTGAGCCTCAAGCTCGTCCACTGCAATTCGTATACTTCGCACATTCACTTTATACAACACTTTAACTTCGGTACTCACCTCCTCTCTCACACCGATAACTATTGGCCCAGAACGTACTCTCTTATCCCTTCTCTAACTTTCCTTTCAATTAATTCCGGAGTCTTTTGTAACTTTACCTGTACTCACTTCCCCTTTACCTCCATATTTGTACTCCCTATTTGTCAACCACACCCCCCCCCCCCCCCCCATCGCAATATTCATTTTAAACCCACCCGTGTAGCACTAGCAGAGCTGTCTGCCAGAACGCTGGTCCCTCTCCAGTTAAGGTGTAGCCCGTCCTTTTAATACAGGTCTCCCCTACACCAGAAGAGATCCCATCGGTCTATCAATCTAAATCCTTGCTCCCTGCACCAACACGCCTGTCTCCCTGTTCCTGTCCTCACGAGCACGCGGGACTGGAAGCTTTCTCGAGATAACCACTCTATTAGTCCTGTTTTTCAGTCGTCCTCCTAACTCTATGAACCCGCGTTGCCGAACCAACTTCCCCCTCTTACCGATGTCGTTTTTGCCTCTCGATGATGTCCTGAAGCCGGTTCGCGAGATCTTGAACCCTGTCTCCAGCGAGACAACAGACCATCCTCGATTCTCGTCTGCCGCCATAGAATATCCGTTCCGCACACCGGACAATATAGTCACCCACCATTATATTTCTGCCCGATGTCTGTTTCACCAGTCGAATCTCATTCAAATATGAATTCCGCAGTGTAGATGTGAATCATCATACATTCTAACCATATTAGTCCAAAATGGTGTTGGCATTAGTGTATCTTTGAATGGCAGTTCAAGGGCAACACCTAATTAACTTTTATCGTTTTATATTTTAGAAGTGGATGTTCTCCGGATTGAACTGGGTAAATCACTCACTTGAACAATTATTTTAAATGA
This sequence comes from Okamejei kenojei, assembly GCA_035221665.1. Classification (NCBI taxonomy): domain Eukaryota; kingdom Metazoa; phylum Chordata; class Chondrichthyes; order Rajiformes; family Rajidae; genus Okamejei; species Okamejei kenojei. The sequence goes on along the minus strand of CM069160.1, from coordinate 22,653,734 downwards.
GGAGATGAAACGTTCGCAATTCACGTTAAATCAATATCTTTACTATGAATTGCGAAAATCGAAATTATTGAATCTGCGAGTCAATGCAAGTCATCGGTGTGATATATTATATTAGACGTAATTACTCCTTGTTAAATTGACAAAAAGTTATCTCACTGACATATTGGGATATATTTACATCGCAATAATTTTATGCGGTATGATGGCTTTTGCAATACCAATCAAAATTAAAATTAAAATTGGCCATAATTATAAATACAACAAAGACTTATCATTCCCTAATATTGAAATGTCATGTTCTAATCGATTTATGTTTTGGTTTCTCAGTTGACAGATTGAAGGAAATTCGCGGTAATTTGCGTGAAATTGGCTAAAAGCGTTCTACTATTATTAATCGCCGTACTTTCCCTTTACTTCTTCTTTTCTCTCCAATTGAAAGTGCTTAAATTATTCTATCCTCTTCAGATTACGAATGGATCAACAAATTATTAAATAAATTATTGTATCTCCCTCCTTCCATATCATAGTAAAGGGCAAAGTTGATGATAATATCCTGACACTGGTGAAAATCTATGCTCCCCCAGATTGTGATAAACATTTTTTTCAAATCCCTATTTGATATTATTGCAATGGAAGCAGAAGGAATTTGTATATGTGTTGGGGGGGGGGGGGGGGGGGGGGGGGGGGGGGTCTGAATGTTGTACTGAATCATAGGCTTGATACGACAAGTAAAAAGAAGAATAAGAACCAGTTAACAAAACTACTGAACACTACCTGTGAAGAATTTGGTTTTCTTGATGTCTGGCGGAATTTTCACCCTCTCGAAAGAGACTATACACATTACTCAATGCCGCACTCAGTTTACTCCAGAATAGACTTTCTTAATGCAGAAAGAAGACTGTTAGAGGGTAACGGATTGCAGAATTGGTGTGGCAGATGTATCAGACCATAATGCCATATACTTAACAATTCAAATGGACAGCAGATGGAAAAACAGTGTGGCGATTAAATGTTAGAATACTGAACGATAAAACAACTGTTAATGATATTAAATTGGAAATCAAATCTTATCTAGAGGAGAATGACAATGGGGAGGTGGACCCATACATACTATGGGGCTCATTGAAGGTTGTAATACGAGGTAGGTTAATAGCGAGGGCAGAATGAAAACATATAATAAGTTGATAACAGACCTGGAGGATTTAGAACAGAAGTACAAAAATAATAAGGACCAGATAACTTATAAGCAAATAGAAGATTTGAGGGGATAAATGGATGGAATATTGGGTCAAGAAGTGGAGAAAAAAGCAAGATTTGTAAAACAGGCACATTATGAGCTTGGCCCTAAATCCACTAAAATACTTGCCCGAAGGCGACGCAAACAACAGTCTGACAACACCATACACAAATTTAAAGACTCCTGTACACAGAATTTCAAGAATGATCCAAAAGTAATAGAATATATCTTCCAGGAATATTATAAAGAATTATATACACAAACATCTACAGTTGATGGGGAATCAATGAGGACTTTTTTTTAAGTACAATAGATCTGCCCTGCATTGGAGAGATACAAAATAAAATAATCACAGCAGAAATATCACTGGAGGTGATAGAGAACACAATTGGTAGGATGAAATCAAACAAGGCCGCAGGCAGCGACGGTTTCCCTATAGAATGGTATAACATATTTCGCAATGAGCTGAACCCACTTCTTCTGAGAAACTTTCACTGGATTATCAAAGAAGGCAAGACACCCCCGTCATGGAAAGAGGCAATTATAACATTAATCCCCAAAGAGAATAAAGACAAGGAAAATTGTACCATCTACAGACCGATATTAATTCTAAATGTGGACTATAAATAATATTCTTCAATTATCTCCAAACGATTTGAAAAGTTCATGCCAGATTTAATTGATGAAGACCAGACTGGTTTTTTAATAGGCGGAGAAACACAGGATAGCATTAGAAGAACCCTACATATAATACACAAGATTCAAAAGGAAGGTACGCCTGCTGTCCTGATAAGTCTAGACGCGGAAAAAGCTTTTCATAGGGTTAATTGGGAATTCTTATATCAAACACTAGAAAGATTTGGCTTTACCGAAGAGGCAATTCAAGTTATTATAGCAATTTACCAGCAACCTACTGCGAGAGTAAAGGTGAATGGGTCCTTAACTGAGAGATTTCTGTTAGGAAGAGGAACGAGACAGGGATGTTGTATTAGCCCTACCCTCTTTGCTATATATATTGAACCATTGGCTCAAGCGATTCGTCAAGGTAGGGAACTGAGGGGAGTAACTATAAGAGACAGATTACATAAAATTGGCCTTTTCGCAGATGATGTAATGATGCATCTCACGGAAGTAAACACCTCCTTTCCAAGGATGATGGGGATCATAGATAAATTTTATTTTTATGCAGGATATAAAGTGAATATTTCCAAAACTCAAATCCTTCTATTTAATTGTCCTCCTGCAGAAGAAATCAAACAAAATTATAATATTAAATGGGATTCAAAATCAATCAAATACCTAGGGGTACATATAACAAAAAATATATCAATGTTGTATGGGGCCAATTATAATCACATCATCCAAAACATAAGAAAGGATATAGAAAGATGGTCCACCTACCCAATGGATTTTAGTAGTAAGATAAATGTGGTGAAAATGAATACTTTGTCAAGGCTATTGTACTTGTTTCAATCTCTGCCAATAGAGGTACCATTAAAACAATTCACGGAATGGGATAAATTAAATATCTAGATTTATTTGGGGGAGGAAAGAAGGCCAGAATTCGATACACTACACTACAGTTGCCTAAGGACAAAGGTGGAATGGCACTTCCAAATTTTAGGATATATTTCTATGCAGCCCGACATCGACCACTAATTAATTGGTGTGAAGACAGCTATTTAGCTAGGTGGAAAGAGATTGAGACAGATATCCCTGACTTCCACATCCAAACACGTTTGGGAGAAAAAGCGCTTCCTGGACATATCAGGAGCACAATCGTTCCAATAACGATATTTACTTTAAAAACCTGGTTCACGCTTACCAGACAACTTAAACTGAATAAACGACAAAAAGTTTTAAGATGGATAGCTTTGGATAATGAATTTAAACCAGGGATGTATGACTCAACATTTAAAGAGTGGATGAAGAAAGGAATGATTGCATGTTGTACTGTTATTGAAAATGGACACCTAAGAAGTTTTCAAGATTTGAAGGATAGATACTTCGGAACCAAGACTTGTTTAGATACCTCCAACTGAGAGATCATTACAATAAAAAAGGTAAAAAGGGAGGCACTAGATTAAAAGAATCCAGTGATAGAAGTGATAGTTAGTGTGTATCATCAAAAATCATTAAGGATTATTTCTAAACTTTATCATAGTTTAATGGAATGTCAAGCTAAAACTATATTTTTATAAAATTTAAGTGGAAAAGGAATTGAACATTACGGAAGAAGAATGGTGTTAACACTACAGCACCACCAATTCACAAGGAGAGAATTTAATTGGAAATTTTGAATTACGCCTAACATAAAAGCAAGAAAATTTTAAGGCAGCAATGCTGGAGGCAATATGGCCAAACAGACGCAAACCATGCACATATCTTCTGGAGTTGCCCAAAAATAGAAACCATTTTGGGACAGAGTGAATTCAGAATTAACGGAGGTATTAGGATATATAGTCTGCAAGAAGTGTTGGGTAATATAAATACAGTGGTGCTGAAGAAAGACCATTACTAAATCCTACTCACAGCCAGAAATGGCTTGCAGCGGACACACCCATACTTAGACAATGGTTAGAAATAGTACAGAAAATATTTGTCATGGAGAAAATGACATATTCTCTAAGAGTGGAAGAAGACGAATTTAAAAGAAAATGGGAAAATGGATTAAGTATAGAAATAAAGACATCAACACTGTGTAATTTTATAAACAATAATGTAAGTTATTGGAAAATGTTTTAATATGAAAATAGTTCTGTATACTGCATCATTAATTGTAAACTGAACCCCTCACTGCACTGTTGTACGTTTCATTGTAATGTTGTATGTGTTGTTGTTATATTTGTGTTTTGTTTGTGTATACATAAAAGCAATAAAAAAAGTTTTAAAAAAATTATTGTATCACCATTACAAAAAATTGACATAATTTTCAGTTCCCTGGTCTTGAAGAAAACATAAGGATTTTAGCCGTTAATTATAAATAACGCCGAGTAATTTGCGCAATGACGGTCAAATGAGTACTGCAGAACAGGGTCGTGAAGTATGTCAAGTCAAATGCTAAGGTTCATGTTTCATTTATTCTGTGTCCGATATTAATTCCTCAGATATTTTTTGTGTGTTATATTCGCATTTTCCTTCTCGTGAGTTCAAATAATATGTATATAATTATAATTTCTGCAATTGTGCAACGAATGCACAGCTGCCTCTTTCAGCATGTACCTATCCAACATAAGTAACCCTGGAAATCAGCGATTGCAACTGTTTATCTTGGAAAATGGTTACACACAAATTCCCTGGCGGACCGATGACAAGTGTGCATGACAACGAACAATCTCATCTCCCCCCCCCCCCCCCCCCCCCCCCAAGGAAAACAAGAAGCACGTTTTATTTATTGTTTAAATACAGTGATACCATCTGGTTGCCTGCGTAACGCTCACAAGCTCCCACGCCCAAAACGCCAAGTAATCTGTAATCTGTTTTAACCCAAGATGGGCACGATAAACTGGAGTAACTCAGTCAAACAGGCAGCATCTCTGGAGGGAAGGATTAGTTGGCATTCCGGGTGGAGACCTTCAGATAGAGTCTTCTAGTCCGAAGAATGGTCTCGTTCCGAAACGGCACGATAAACAGGAGTAACTCAGTGGAACAGGCAGCATCTCTGGAGGGAAGGATTAGTTGGCGTTCCGGGTGGAGACCTTCAGATAGAGTCTTCTAGTCCGAAGAATGGTCTCGTTCCGAAACGGCACCCATTCCTTCTCTCGAGCGATGCTGCCTGTTCCGCAAAGTTACTCCCGCGTTTTCCGTCCATCTTCGGTTAAAACAGATTACAGATTACCTGGTGTCGGGTGTATCACGATGGTAGGAGGTTGGGGTCCGATTGCGGTTCATTGCGGTCAGTGAATCTGCGTGTGCAGAGGGGACAATTTGTCCCATGAGTCTGCTCCACCTGGCCCCGCGTGTTTACGTGCGCTGCCGACTCACAGCCCATGACAGCATGGCCGCACGGGTGAGACGAGGCGGAGGGAGGACGTACCCGTGGGAGAGTGGGGACTGTCCCGAGTGATGCGCTTCTTCGTCCGCTTACAAATTGGTGCTCGGGTGCAGAATGCCCATTCACCTATGGCTTGTGTGGGAAAATGACCCCCACCCTCCCGTCTCACCCGGCCATTGATGCGATGAACGCGGGTGTCTGGGCCAATCGCTGACAAGTCCCGACCCCGGCTACGTCATGTCCGTTAATTCACATTTCGGCAGACCGCCTTTAGGTTAGTTTGCTTTTCGGCGTTCCATCCTATCGGTTAGTTAGCTTTTAGGCGTCCCTCTGTTTCGGTTATTTGGCTTTTCGGCTTCGTACGCTTTCGGTTATTTGGATTTTCGGTTTCGCTTCTCTTCGGTTATTTGGGTTCTACTTCTTTGCTTCGGCTTCTCGTCATTCAACGCCACGTCCACGTAACCTTTTCTATATATATTGTACTTTACCGTTTAAATTTAAGAACTATTTAAATTGCACTGATGTTATCGCTGCAACACCTAGTCATAAATCATGGGTTTCTCTCGTCCACTCCCTTCTAAGAAATCTGCTTGCTTTGTTGCTTTGTTTCGGCAGAGGTTATATTTTCATGACTTGGAATTTACTTTGCATGTTAAACGTTCATTAAATTAAGTCGCACTCTTCCCACATATCGTTCTTCACTTTTAATGTATCTTTTTTCAGATTTGAAAGATAAAATTATCCGGTTAGGTATGCGGAAATAACTTTATTTTACCTGTTTTATTGTTTATTTTAAAAACACTGCCTCACGCCGCTATGTATCATCTAGTATCATCCAACCGTTTCAAAAAATTATTAAGAATTAACGCAGCAATCACATACCTAACTATTTTCCCTGAGAAAACGAGTAAATAGCATGATATTGCAAGGAATCGCTGAGAAAACTACCAATGATACAAGGGCAGCACAGCGACGAAGCTTCTGGAGCTGTCGGCTCGCAGCGCCAGAGACCGGGGAGCGATGCTGGCCTCGACTGTCGTCTGTGGCAGTAGGATTGTTCTCCCTGTGACAGCATGGCTTTCCCTCGGGAGATCTAGGTTTCTTCCACATCCCCAAGACGGGTGGGTTTGTATAGGAATTAGCCTGTGAAAGATATGGGGGGGGGGCGGGGTTAATGGGGAAACCGTGGAGAGGCGACTTTTTCCATGTCGCCTCCCTCGTGGCGTAACATATAGGATCGGTGCGGCCTTTCCCTGAGACGAGCCAGGGGAATCGGGCAGCGGCCGCAGCGCGGACTCTTTCGTCGCCGGAGGGGTGCGCTGCTCTCGCTGGCCGGCGGCTGCGTGAAGCCGCAGTCTGCGGAGCTCCAGACAGTCCGGAGCCTGGGATCACTAGTTGGGGACCCCGGAGATGAAGAGCTCCCACCGCAGGCCCACGGCCTACACCATGCAGAAGCCGCGTGCAGCGTTCCTTCTGGCTGGCGTGACGTTCGACGCCTGGGATCCCTCGTTTGGCGACCCCGGAGGAGAAGACCTCTGACCACCGGCCCGCGGCCTACTTCTATCCGTGGGTGCGGCGGGGACTTACCATTCTCGACGGGGATCCCTGGAGAGGAGCTCAGACCGCCGGTCCTGTGTTCTGCGGTGCTTCTGGTTGCGGCACGGCGCGGATTTTGGATCTTCGACCGCCGCCCTGCGACGTACACCATCTTGAAGCCGCGGTCTCCGGGTGGGGAGGCACCAATTCAGTACTTACCTGGACTTACCTTGTCTGCACATCTGGACGCCCAAACGGCGACTGCGGAGGGTTGTGGTCCCGACCACGGAGGAAAATGGAGGACTGACCAAATCTTCTGCCTTCCATCACAGTGATGAATCCTGTGGTGGATGTTTATGTTACATTTGTATTGTGTATTGTGTGTTCTTTTTTAATTGCACCACTGCTGGCAAATTCATTTCACTGCACTTTATGTACACGTGACGAATAAAACTGACTTGACTTGACTACTCTAATTTTAGATAGTCCTTGCTTTCGCCCTCCTTCCAGTTATTTCTCAAACATATTTATTTATCTATTGTTTATTACTTTATTTATGCATTCGTCAATTGATTTTTGTCTTTGTATATTAATTCACTTTGTTATCTATTTGTTTGTTTATTTATTTGTTCTTTCGCTTCCGTGTTTATTTATCTATGTGCTTATTTATTTGCTTTTTTGCATAATTTTGCATAAATATTTACATTTATGTTTGTGACTACTTGTTTGGTTTTAGAGAGCCAGTTATCTAACAAAGGAGGAACTACAAGTAATACAGGTAATAGACAGTAGATGTCTTACTGTTCTTATTTCTGTTATTGCGTTGATACACCAATAAATGTCAGCAAATGGATGTAACAAGTCCACTATTCCTGAACAAAGGAGGGATATATTTTATTTATTTCAATTTATCGCCCGAGGTGAGTAAATTATTTTTTTACTGACCATTCCTGCGAGGTATTGCATGCTTAATTATAACGGACATCTGAAGATTACTATTTGCTTGATAAGGAATGTTAGATATTTTCTTTGCTTACGTGCCAAGGACTAATGTTCCTCCACACAAAATCGCAGCACGAATGTTGTGGTGATGGGTAAGTACATAGTTTCAATGCTGTGTTTTGTGATTGGGTGTGTAGGCGCATGGAACATATTAGCAGAATAATATGTATAGGGTTTCAAATGTAAAGGCGTAATGTAACATGAATAGTGTAGATCATTGTGCTTGTTAGTAGTAGCCCCGCCTAGTACATACTTTATAATATTAAGCAACTGCCTACATCAGGCAGTAGATGCAGCAGTTCGCACATGTAACGGACTGCATATCCAATGCTGTAAGTGTTCAATAAAGAAGCGTTGTATATTTACACGTGTATGTGCCCGGTAATTACATGGTTTCCCTGTATTATTTTATATTATCGATTTATTTTATCATTTTGCTCTCTCCGTTATGGCTAACTCCTGTCGCAGACTGTGACCTTTGATCTTTAATTCAGACATCGCCGAGCGATGGCGTCTGTTCGAATGTGGCTACAATCATTATATCCTCACTGTTCATCGGAATGACCCTTGTGACGTGAAAGCATCACTACTGTAATATCTAGCGGTCCAGAGGCAATGAATAATGCCAACAACTTTGAATTTGCCCCTGCTGTTTTGGACGGGAACGGGCAGGTCCAAGTGCCTGCCGAAACCATAGGTGACCCAGTGGTTCTATTCGGAAAATTCAGAGAGCTCTGTGACTTGCCGTCAAACCGCATAATCGAAAGGAAAAAGTACTCTGCTCCTTTACAGCAGGTTGACGAGCCTATCGAACGATTTATCAGCGATTTACAACACATGGCTGCGCGCTTTCGCTTCGGTGAGTCGACGAATGAACCTGTGAGATATAAATTTGTCGGGGGCATCATCGATAGCAAACTAAGGTCAGTGCCCCTTCGCAACACCGAACTAACGCTTGACCAAGCGATTCAGTCGTGTCGAATTTCAGAGGTTACTGCATGCTGATCCTGTCTCTTTCAGCCCACGACAGCAACACAACGTAAATCTTACTAACTCCCGCAAAGCCCCTAATGTGCCTGATGCGCAATGTCAGAATTGTAACTATTTTCATGCGAGGGGTCGCCAGTTCTGCATAGCTTACAGAAATACCTGCATCCATTGTAAAAAGCCAAATAATTTCGCGAAATGTTGTCCTTCCCGTGGCACTGCCGATGCTACAAGGACAAACTTGCACAAGACTTCCCAGATGCTGACACCCATGAGCTCAAAACATCCTCACACGAACACGCTTCAGACACTGCTGATAACAGCTCTGCCATTCAGTCCCTCCTACCATCGTCTACCGAGCTACTTGTCCCTGAAGTGACTGTTCATAAATAACAGGCCCTTGCTCGCCAAAGTGGATACGATTGCAACACCATATTAAAGCCCAAATGACAACGATAAAACTACGATTTCCATTACAGTTTCGATATTATAAAAACGCGTATTATTATGCAAACAAAGCAGAACGACCGTATCATATTCCAAGGCACTTAAGGCAAACAAATATTTATTTTTACCGGTTTGAATGACAGGCGAGAAAACGCTCAGATCCCCTCTACATTGATGACTACTAATTCTGTCAACGGGCGTCGAGATTATTTTTGTTTTGTAACATAAACAGTATGTGAATAATAAATCACGAAGTGATACAAGCAGAAACAACGAATTAATCTAAGGTCTTGCGGTGGTTCTCAGTCATAGGATCTATTTTTGAAGCAATACAATTATTAGATATATATACTAGCAATTATGAAGCACGTGCTAACCGTGCTTGCATTAATATTTCCAGAGTTGTCATGAATGCGGTATAAATGCAGTGTTTCACTTTACACATTTCATCCGTGAATCCTTTGTCAAATACCTGAAAGTAACCCTGATGTTTTCTGGGGGTTTTTTCCGTAGAAGTGTATTTTTAAATACAATAAATACAATATATAGAAATGTATTTTTAAATACATTTATGTGCGTTTTAATTGATCGCATAATTCGTCGTTTATCCTCGAAATTGGAAGCTAAATCTCTAGAGGAACCTTTACCATGTGATATCCCAATAAAAGTACATTATCGGAAACCCGTTCGTTGAGATGTTCAATCAAGGATTGACACAAAAAGCTGGAGTAACTCAGCGCGATAGGCAGCTTCCCGGCAGAGAATGAATGGGTGACGCTTCGCGTCAAGACCCATCCTCAGACATGAACAGGTACTGCTAATCCAATGCAAATATCTTGGCATACATTCATTCAATTTCACTTAGTACAGCGCAGAAACAGGTCCTGCGGCCTACCGAGTCCGCGCCGACCAGCGTATCCCTCGCACCTACCCTATCCCACAACAGGGTAAAAGTATAATTACCCGAAGCCAAATAAGCTACTCACTTGTAGGTCTTTGAATGTGTAGGGAACCATGAGATCCTGAAGAAAGAACACGCGGGTCATGGGGAGAACATGCAAAGTCCGTGCAGCCAAGCACCGTAGTCAGTCTATCGCGCTGTAAGAAAGCAACTAACTGCTGCGCCACCGTGCCGCCCCTTCTTCAAAAGTAATATTAAAAAAATAAGGGAAACTAGTCTTGACATGCATTTAGGTGATGTAACAACGAACATTTTTTTCTAACTCACATTCATGGTAATGATCAGGTAGCGCTTGCGAAAGTTTCGTGTTGAAGTATGACGGATATGTGTCTACATTTGAAAAAAAACGTGTACACTATCTACCGAAGATTGAGAGGCATTAATGTCGAAGCGTGAGAGGCATTAAAAACAGAACGAAGTATTTTATGAATTTTCCATTCACAGTGATTTATTAAAGTTAACTGCTCATCTTAATATTTGCTCATTGTTATGAATTCCACAATGATTCGTAACAGAATTGTAGAAGTGTTCCGCGTCACGTTTCTACAGGAAACGGTGAAATTTGCCTTGGATCGTAACCTGCAGTAGAACAAAATGGAGACATTTTCTCTGTTCTGGATGCATACAGTTCGACATACATTATTTATATTTGTATTTTAACCTAGCAACGGAAACAACAACGGACGATTGTGGTAAGCGATGATGTAAAGACCATTTCCGCCGTGGAGTGGGACATTCGGTTACTGGCACACTGCTACAGGGTAGATGAAGTAGAAAGAAGGAGGGAGTTTTGTTCCCGATTCTCATTGAATGCGATGCTTAATTGTAAATACTGGCTAATATCAAGAACATTGAAAGAACAAAATTCGAATCTGTTGTAAGAACATTTTCTTAGATAGCCTATTAGGACGTTAGCCTAACGAATAAGGTCTGACCTAAAATACGGACGACTCTACAGGCCATACATATCAAAACAAAATTAATAGTCATGCAAGGACACAATCACCCTGCAAACCATGTGGTATAGATTGCGATGCAAGCATTGAAAGAAAATGGCAAGATGGAAAACAGCTCTGCTTCCGGTGGAAATGTAGATAATTACTGCCGCTGTTCAAATTATTACCTTGCACGTAGATTAAAACAAACGATTCACTGTGTCTGCACTTAACATGACAGTAGATAATTAAAATGTACGGGGCGCCAATATAATCTATAATGCTAAAAGAATCAGGTATTTTCCATTAAGAGGAATAATTGAAAATTGAACAAAAGTAATGCTGCAAACCATTAGCCCCACATACATCCCACGCACACACCCCACCCTTCCACACACCCCTCCAACCACAACCCCTCCTCCACAACCCGTCCCTGCACACACACACCCGTCCCCCACACACCCTCCCCCACACCCCCTTCACCCCACAATCCCCCACCCCACAATCCTCCGCCCACACCCCCTACAATGTGCACCCCCCACAACACAACACAACCTCGCCCACACATTCCTCACCCCCTACAACCCCCCCCCACCCCACCCACACGCCCCTCTTCCCCACAACCCCTCTCTCCCACACAATTCATCCCTCTCCCCACACAGACCTAGACAATGCAACGCCTACTGCAATGACCATTGCTGGATAATGCATGTACTACTGCAGACTTTGCACTTAACATTAAAATATCGCAATGATGTGTACAGTAGTGCCGAGCCACTATAGAAACATATAAACATAGAAAATAGTTGCAGGAGTAGGCCATTCGGCCCTTCGAGCCTGCACCGCCATTATATATGATCATGGCTGATCATCCAACTCAGTATCCCGTACCTGCCTTCTTTCCATACCCCCTGATCTCCTTAGACACAAGGGCCACATCCAACCCTCTTAAATATAGCCAATGAACTGGCATCAACTACCTTCTGTGACAGACAATTCCAGAGATTCACCACTCTCTGTGTGAAAAAGGGGTTTCCGAAAAGACTTCCCCCTGATCCTTAAACTGTGACCCCTTGTTCTGGACCTCCCTAACATCGGGAACAGTCTTCCTGCTTCTAGCCTGTCCAATCCCTTAAGAATGTTGTAGGTTTCTAGCAGATCCCCCTCGATTTTGTAAATTCTAGCGAGTACATGCCGAGTCTATCCATTCTTTCTTCATATGAAAGTCCTGACATCCCAGGAATCTATATAGCACAAGTACACGGAAGAAGAATAATGAGCATATGAACTGTTTCTTATTTTGTTACGCAAACATCTCCCAACTCGGGTCGACATAGTTTGTTATTGGCATTCACAAATCAATTCGTTATGCTGGAATAAACCACCAGATCTGTAGAATAGTTCATAAAATTCAGGATGAATACGACGATCCATCTTTGAACAAATTTGTTGCCTGCAAATATTTCAACAGCAATTGGTCCTTATTTTAAAAAAACGTTTGTTTTCACAACAGATCGGAAACTACAAGAAGTAGAAGCAGGTGAAACACAATAGATAAATATGTTTTTATTTTTAAATCAACCAAATAAACATGCTACCAAAATAACCTTCCAGCTGGCATTGCCTTCGGATGCAAAAATTAATTGGAAAACTCAAAGGAAACTCGCACATTCACCCGAGGGCCATCATAAAGGGGGTGTCAGAAGTCAACAATTAACAAGGGTTGCTGGCACCACCAGGCATTGACAATACTCATGTACCATCCTAACTGATCTTTTTATGGACGTATCAGTCTGCAATATTAAAGCAAGCACAGCATATTAAACCAAATATATTGATTGTGAGTGCACCTCTGAAAGCAAGTGAAAGTAAAACCTGTGGCAATGCCATATTTACTGGACCTCCCTTCCTTATGACGGAAATTGCAGATCTTGCATCAGGTATCAGATAATTGAATGACCAAAATTAATCCATATCACTGAGAGGATCTCTTCGTTTGCTTTATATTAGATTGACTGATTTCCGTATGTTTTATCTGCAAGAACAAAAAAGTCCAAACAGCATATTCGCAGATTAGTAGAAAGCCAGCAGTCCTCCGACCGAGTAAACTCTATTTACATTGGAACGCCGTCGTCATTAATAACAGGGAAAGTTTTGGAGGGAAACGAAGTGTGATGAATCTGAATGACAACCTGATTCTTATGTGCACAGCCCAGGACTTTTGAATTCATTCTGAAAAATTAGTTTGGGCAACAGTAAAAATTGATTAAAGCATATATGTATCACGCAAATGGCGAACTGTTGGAGGTAAAATTATAGCCTTCAACGTAATAGTTCACCCCGTGTTTTTGCATTAAATCTGCCTCTCGATATTCAGCCAAAGCATTACTGAAGCCAAGGAAGTAGAAAAATGGGCAGGGTATTATATTAAAATAAATCAATTTGCCCGAATTTAAACTGTTTGCCATAATGCATCCATTCGTGAAGTGGTACATGGTTTACCGTGGAATTGGAGTGACATTGGTAAAATGGAATGGTGACCAATTAACATTCCCCCAAAGCAAAAGAGCCAAAGAAATGAGGTTCATATTAGATTCCAGTCACTGGAGCACAGGCACGGATCCAATTTTCAACGTTAAAATGGAACTGCAATATCATTATATATGGAACAATTTCAAGGAAACTGGATGCAATTTCAGTTAAATGATTTAATTGATTTGATCCAATTAAAGCAATTTCATTTTTAGAACTAGCATCTTTGAAAGAAAAAATCAAAATGTCAGGTAATTAAATCCGATGGCGGAGTTCAAGTGATGTGTCATTCAAATTACTCCCGTTCTTGACAACATTGTTAAAAACGGCCAACCTCATGGCACACAGTCTGAACATTAAACGTGTATAATTATGTCTGTTGTCGCTAGGCAATATTCCTACCCATGTTTGCACCTGAAACAACTTCAAGGCGTCGGTCTCGACTAGTTAATGCGAGATAATTTTCGTACATATTACCTCACTGGAAGACCCGTAATCACTGTTGCTGCAAAACGGAAATAAGGCCAGACGTCTGCCAGCCAAGCAGACATAAGAATATTCAATGTATTTTTTCATCGCAGTAACTGTCTGTTGCTCCTTACAAAATGTTCCAAATGTAACATCAAGAAAATAATATCGTCGTGTTACCTGATGATAATATATAAAACATATTGCATTCTTATGTTGTTGATCGGAAAAATACTATTTGAAGTGTTTGAGTGTTATGCGTTATTTCAGTGTTTTACTTCAAATTATATTTGCCTATTTGTTCATTTGTTTTATTCTTTCAGCGGATGGATCGCTTCAGGCGAAATTCAGTGAGTGGCACGTGATTGTTTCTGCAAATCGATTAAATTATACTATTCAATCTCAGCGTAAATCTTGGACAAAGTGTACAGCACTAACATGTTAATGTTAATTAGGTCGTGGAGAGCTGCGAGACGGCTGCCCTGCCAGCAGCGTGTTAGTCAATTCTCATTTTTCGTTTTTTTTTAAGTATGTCAAAATGTTTGTTTTAAAGTCTCTCTGTGTGTCTTGTGGGGGGAGGTGCGGGTGGTGAGGGGGGGGGGGGGTGGGGTGTAAACGCTTTCGGTCGCCTACTCCACGGAGAGGACCGTTTTCCATGTCGCCTCCCTCGCGGCTTAAATCCATTCCCGGAGACGTGCCCGGATCTCCAGCAGCGGGCGCGGCGTGAACTTTTCATCGCGGAGCGGGCGTGCCCTCGCTGGAGGTCGACAGAAGGGAGTGCTCCGATCGCTGGCCCGCGGCAGCCTGAAGCTGCGGTCAGCGGAGATTCCAAATGGCGCGGTGTCAGGAGGCTTGATTCCCTCGTTGGGGACCCAGGAGGAGAAGAGCTCCGACCGCCGGCCCGCGGCCTACATCATCTAGAAGCCACGGACTGCGGTGCTTCCAGCCGCGAACGCGGCGGGGTCTTAACCCCTGGAGCGGGATCCCTCGCCGGGAATCCCTGGAGAAGCGCTCCGATCGGTAGCCTGCGCCCTACGTCATCTTCAGGCCGCGGTCTCCGGAGGGGAAGCACCGATTCGGCACTTACCTTGCCTGTGAATTGGCCGCCTGCAGCGGAAACTGCGGAGGTTTGTGGTCCTGACCACGGGGGGGAATCGAGGAGGGCTGACTAAGCGTTGTGCCTGTGGTGGATGTTTTGTGATATATTTTTTAATTGTGTATTGTGTGTTCTATTTTATTGCAACGCTGCTGGCAAGTTCCTTTCACTGCACTGAATTGTGTATGTGACGAATACATCTGACTATTGACTATTATCCACATGTACTGCAATCCATGAGTAAAGTTTCTTTAGCTCGTCCCAGTGTTGCCTCGCAGAATATTTCAATTGGTGCAAATTATATATCCAAATATCATCTGCAAAGCATTGCCACCGCAGCATTTGTGAACATTACGCCACAGTGGTGCAAGTTGCAATTCTGACATTCAACCTTTAAAACTAAAGTAACTAGCAAGAAGGTGTACTTCGCAGTATTCAGCTAAAGAAAAATATTATGCAGAAGGAGGTTAACAGGACTGATTTGCAGCTGTGAACATTTCCCTTGGCAGTAAATTCGTGAAATGTCAGCCTGGTTTTTTTTAAACTTTCTATTTCTCAGGCTGTATTTTTCAAAAACATTTTCAGGATAATATCAGCGGATATATGAATTAATTTATGTTTGCTTATAGTGAATCTTAACATTAATTCTCAGGGACTAATCGGCTTTGAACTGTTATAAAAAGCAGTGATGATTCAAATTATTCACATAAAGAAGGCGCAAATCCGTGATTATCGTTTAAGCTTGACTCAATTTAGAACAATGCAAAATTACCACGTGTGTTTTGTAACTGTGCATTGTTTTTTTTCTTTCCTTAGTGGAAACACTTATGCAAATGAAAGGTCAGCGAAGTTCAACAAACATAAGTGTGAAAAAGATAACAGTGACCTTTGGGTACATTTTGAAATAAGTATATATGTTAAAACGAGTGTTACGAATATGCAGAGCAGAGTGCTTTAAATCAATAATACTTCAAAACAATATTTTCAACTTTGTTTGCCTTATCTTACTATACGCAGAAAATTGTTTGATTGTTGTATCGTGTGACATTAATAAAGGATAATGTAATTACATGAAAATTATCAGAATTGTTTGTTTTGCTGGAAGATAGACTGCCACTAATAATTACGCATATGCAATAATACTTTTTAACGTGGATAAGTGTGAGGTTATCCACTTTGTAGCAAAAACAGGAAGGCAGATTATTATCTAAATGGTGTCTAGTTGGGAAAAGGGTAAGTACAACGGGATCTGGGGGTCTTCGTTCATCAGTCAATGAAAGTAAGCATGTAGGTGCAGCAGGCAGTGAAGAAAGCAAAGGCATGTTGGCCTTCATAACAAGAGGAGTCGATATAGGGGCAAAGAGATCCTTCTGCAGTTGTATAGGGCCCTCATGAGACCACGCCTGGAGTATTGTTTGGTCCCCTAATTTGAGGAAGGATATTCTTGCTATTGACGGAATAATAGGTTAATTCACGGGATGGTGGGACTGTCATATGCTGAGAGAATGGAGCGGCTGGGCGTATACTCTGGAATTTAGAAGGATGAGAGGAATCTTATTGAAACATATAAGTTTTTAATTGTTTGGACACGCAAGAGGCAGGAAACATATTCACGATGTTGAGGTGAGTCATGAACCTGGGGCCACAGTTTAAAAATAAGGGATAAGGCATTTAGAACGGAGATGAGGAAACACTTTTACACACAGAGAGTTGTGAGTCTGTGGAATTGTCTGCCTCATAGGGCGGCGGAGGCCTGTTCTCTGGATACTTTCAAGAGACATCTGGTTTCGGCTCTTAAAGATAGCGGAGTCAGGGGATATGGCGAAAAGGCAGAAACGGGCTACTGACTTTGGAATGAACAGCCCTGATCACATTGAATTGCGGTACTGGCTCGTAGGGGTGAATAGCGTAACTCCTGCAATTATTGTCTATTGTCTACAGTAAATAAAAGCTATCAACGTGTTTCGAAGAATAGTTCGGTACAGACAACGTGAGGAGACGAAACTTTTCTAAATAGAGATTTGAAGAAGAAGAAGAATGCCTTGAAGCAGATGTTATTTGCAGGAAATAATACATACATGGTGCTATAGCTTTCGTATCGAAGAAATCGTATGTGCGTACACAACGAGACCAGTGTATCATGAGAGATTCTGATTTTGTGTGATCAAAAGTGTTGTTTTTTTGGCAAGAACAGAACAGGGGTGTTTGGGGGTGTTGAATAGGTAAATATTCGTCGATGCTAGTAGGTAATCTATTAAAGTACATAGTTGTATTTTGGAGATAAATGGTGAAGAAGACGATTGAATCTTACATATGAGCCAGCGAAGAACAAATAAATTCAAAGAATGTGGGTTTTATCGTGAATAGAAATTGGAAATGTTGTAATACATTCCCGGTAATTAAATCGTCAAGCAATTTCCTTCGAAACCACATGAGTCAACCCTGCGACTTTATATGGTGACAATAAATTTAACTTTTCATTGTTACTAAGGTTAAAGTTGTCTGTTCTTCAGCCAAACATAATTTAACATAATAGTGTATCATAATGCCATTTAGATATTCTTCCGAAATATCAACTTTCGAAATACATTGTAATTGCACAAACCCACACAGCACAATTGAGAACTTCGCTCTCATATGTTTAATCTGGAGTGACAATCTGTGCAAAAACTCCACAACAATGAACTCTGAATAAAAATCAGTACAAGCTGATTAATACACATTTGCTTCCAGCATGTTACTAAGTTTCCCTTTACCTCCCCACCACGATAAATCTTAAAACTTCAATTAATCTCGATGTTCATGTTACATGACCGAATTCGCCGACGAATTATTGGACATAGAATAGAGAAAGAATAAGGGCAAAAAACAAACTAGCACGTGTTTTGGGAGACCGTTGGGAGGTCATGTTGCAGTTGTATAAGACGTTGGTAAGATCGCATTTAGATAATTGACTTCAGTTCTGGTAACCATGATCTAAAAAACGATATTGTCAAGCTTGAAATGGTTCAGAGTAGCTTTACGAGGGTGTTGCCAGGGCTAGAGTGCCTGAGCTATACGGAGAGGGTGAGTAAACTGGGTATCAATTTCCTAGAGCGCAGGAGAATGAGGGGTAATCTTACAGAGGTGTATAAAATTATGAGAGGATTAGATCGGGTAGATTCTTACAATCTCTTGCCCAGAGTAGGGGAATCGAGGACCAGACGACATAATTTCAAATTGAAATGGAAAGATTTAGTAGGACTCCGAGGGGTAGACTTTTCCCAGAAAGGGTGGCGGGTGTATGGAACAAGCTGCCAATGGAGGCAGTTGAGTCTGGGGCTATCCCAACGTTTAGGAAACCGTTGTACAGGTGCATGGATAGATTCAAGATTAAAAAATCAAGAGAGTTTATTCTCATGTGTCCCAGATAGAACAATGAAATCCTTGCATTGCTGCAGCACAACAGGATATTGTAGTTATAAATACAGATCAGATCAGTATGAATATATAGATGTGTGTGTGTGTGTGTGTGTGTGTGTGTGTGTGTGTGTGTGTGTGTGTGTGTGTGTGTGTGTGTGTGTGTGTGTGTGTGTGTGTGTGTGTGTGTGTATGAATATCAGTATGAAGAATATCAGTATGAATATATATATAATGTGTTTATTAATGTATATATATATATATGAATACCAGATATGAATATATATATATATATATATATATATATATATATATATATATATATATATATATATATATATATATATATATATACACATTAATAAGCAGATAAAGTGCAATAGGCTGTTAGAGTTCAGAGTGTGTTATGTTGTGTTTAATAGTCTAATGGCTCTGGGGAAGCAGCTGTTCCTGAGCCTGGATGTTGCACATTTCAGGCTCCTGTACCTTTTACCTGATGGCAGAGGAGATATGAGTTTGTGGCCAGGTTGGTGTGGGTCCTTGGTGATGCTGGCAGCCTTTTTGAGGCAGCGACTGCGATAGATCCCCTCGATGGTGGGGAGGTCAGAGCTGATGATGGACTGTGCAGTGTTTACAACTTTTTGCATTAGTTTCTGCTCCTGGACGCTCCGGTTGCCATACAAAGCCACGATGCAACCAGTTAGCATGCTCTCTAATTTGCGCCTTTAGAAGTTCAAGGGAGTCATCTTTGACATACCAACGCTCTGTAATCTTTTCAGGAAGTAGGGGCTCTGATGTGCTTACTTGGAGGTTGCATCAGGGTTCTAGGACCAGGGGAGAATTTCAGAAATATTCACGCCCAGTAATTTGAAGTTATTGGCCCTTTACACCGTTGATGTAAACGGCACTGTGGGTCCCGATCCACCCCCTTCCGAAGTCCACAGTGTTTGGAAGAATATGGACGAAGTGCAGGCAAGGACACTAGTGTAGATGGGACATGTTGTTCTGTGCGGGAACGTTGGGCGGAAGGGCCTCTTTCCACACTGTACCACTCTGTGACTCTAAATATAATTGTCAAAGTACAATCATATTTACGTCGTCTGCACGAGCAATGTAATGGTTCGACTCCTCTCTTTTTCAGAACTGCAAAGAATTAGTCGACGTTTTGGTCAGTAACATGACACTTTCCTATCATTGAATACTTAATCGCAATATGTTAAACCCCAATTAATCGAACTATCTTCCATGCAATATCGAAAGGTTATTATTCTGACTAATACATTTTCCCCGCTTGCATGCAAAATGTTTGAACGTTTACACAACTCGATTGGTTAGCGACGACTGCTGCAATGATGACAGTCTAATATGGAAACACTTAATACAAAAAATCAGTGACTCCTAAACATACTGATGCAGCTGTGATAATATTTGAATAGGAAAATAGGACAATGGCAGTAAAATATTTTCTTTCAACAATGTATTTGTCGCTTGTCAATTGGAGTTACAAAAAAATACACCACTAGATGTCGCCTGTTAAGATGTAATTTGCTTTATATGTTAAAGGATCTGCAGATGCTGGTTTACACCGAAAATAGACAAATTATGCAGGAGTAACCCAGCGAGACAGGCAGCATCTCCGGATAGAAGGAATGCGTGACATTTTGGGTCGAGATCCTTCTTCAGACTAAGATTCACGCTTAAAGAAGACACATAGATAATAAGTATATATATAAGGAAAACGAGACATCAAATGGGATGCGGCTTAAGGAAAATGTAGAATAGACCATTGTTAAATAGAATGTGACAACGGAGCATGCAGAGATACAATTTAATCAGGGAGCCGTTTTTACTATAGTTGCTTTAATTTTGCCTTGGTTGTCAACTTTTCAGCACAGAATATGCCCTCTTCAGATCGTTTGCCTTGGCGTGGATAAGAGGCTTGCGTGCCCCCATGATTCCGTGAGCGATGCCGTCCGAAGCACCAGCTTTTGGTAGGGCCACCCATGGGAAAAGGTCAAGGATGAGGCTCCAGACTAGGAACAATCCAAGCTACAAAACCTCTACGGCGGACCAGGCAGACCAAATTATCTTTAACTCAATGTCTATGAAGGAGGGTGAAGATCCACCAGCTCGAATCGTTGTTGTTCCCTTGCCAATTGAATTAATTGATTGATTTTTGAAGGACCGTGTACGTATTCGAGTGCAAGTAATCAAGTAATCGTTAAACAAACACACGCACAGGCGTCTTCTTTCTGTGAGCATAACAACAACTAGACGTAGACCATCATCCTCGATCTCAAGGGAAAGCCACCACTGTATGTCCAATTTACGTGGACGATGTAAAATGATGACGTTCTAAGTATATTCTATTAACCTATTGAACAATTTCATGTTGCAAATTCAGAGGAAAATGTTGAAACAAAGCTGAGAGGTAAAGTTGTTATCTGGAAGTGTGTGCATCACAACCAAATACATATATTCTATAGAGCTTTAAATTGGTTATGCTGCGTTAAAACCGGAATGCACAGCAAATATTAGTTGAGCAGGAAAGAGAATAATAAGTGAACTGTCAGTTCGATATATATCCAGCGAAACCGGAAATGGTCAGCGAGCTGAAATCCTAAAGTCTACTCTCTCTTCGTGGAATCTAATTGATACGTGTTCTGTGTCTTTCTATTACTTCAAGTTTTTAGTTGCCGCAGATTCCGTTTCCGTTATTTTTCATTGAGAATGTAGTAAAAAAATCCTTGGTAAGATGTATTTCAATGAATGTCAAACACATTTTGTGAAATATTCCTCACCGTCAAGCAATTATTATTTATTTCAAATGAAGTAGCCAGTGCCCGCTTCATGCGTTTACTTCTCACTGTCTGGAAAGTGCTATCAGCGTGCCACAGGCCCTGATAACCTCTCATGAAACAGAATAAAGAAAACGTGGAGAGGGCTCTGACATAACAAACGACAACATGGAGGAGGATGACACTGCACACAAAAGTGAAACTGTTTGTTGTTTTCCTTGGGTAGTTTTCTCCAACAGATTTGCAGACACCAGTCATAAAGTACTTATAAACTATGTCTTGGTCAAAATTCCCATATTATAATTATTTGAAGATTAAGGTGCTATGAAATCTTGGCTATTCGTATTTGTCGCAAAAACACTCGTCGTGATTTTACAATCCGACAGTTAGAGAATTCCTTTATCATAGTGCATTGCTGATCAGCAGTTACAATTTCCATAAAGCTGAAGGCACCATAACCATGTCGCAAATACGGCCTTCTGCATTTCTGATCTGCAGATGCACCCTATTGACGTCCATTATTAAATCAACATTAAAATGTGTCTTAAAGAAGCAGCGAGCAGGTAGAAACATAGACATATTTATTTTATGTAAATTGTAAAATAGAACTGTTGAAGATCACGATTTTTGTCATTGCTTTGCAGAAATTGAATCGCTGAATATGGCACTGCAGAACGTAGGTGAGGGAAATATTTATTGAGATCAGAGTAAAGGAAACAGTTCACATTTTGTTGATACGACGATAAAAAAGTAAATAATTAAATTGTACTGCACTGTCAAGGCCATAACTTTGATTGCCAAAATTGAAGAAACTAATTATATAATATTTAATACATTGAGGAGAATAAAATAATTGACCTCTATTTTCAAAATAGGCGCTGCCTTTCAAATGAATAGAGCCGTGCATCTTCAGTTTCCCGTCGTTGGAAAATGTTATTTATTTCATCACCACTAGATATTTTTCACCAGCCATTGCACTCAACGAAGGTGCGAATCATCTAAAACGTGTTCCAAACTTCGACTTGAAAGAAACAGGCGTACGCTGACTGTCACACGAGGAAGATGACAGCAATGATTCTTCTCATAACTGTCATGTAAAAATGAGCACATTTCAGCGGACCCATGGCTGCTTGATATGTACTAACACGCTTACTAGTACGATCTTCTATCCGATGACATTTTCCTATTTCTAATGGAATAATAATTATGTTTAGCTTAGTCACAATACAGATTCATATAATTATGTATCGCTTGTCACGTGCTTTATTGAATTCCATATACCGATGAAATAATGTTTTACTCAATTAATATAACTTAATTCAGTGAATTTTAAAAAATCTTTCGTGTTCCTTCCAAGAAAATATATTGCGCCGGAAAGAATCAGGTATATAAAATATATTAATAGAAAGTACAGAAAATAATTGTTATTTGGTTTGCATTTGCCAAAACCTCTTCTTCACGATATCTTAATTAATTAATTATTTGTTGATAATTAATTAATCGTTTACCACACCTTTATTTCTGTCTTTGCGGTAAGTGATTCCAACCGCTATTAAACTGCGACGTTACTGTAGCTGCAATGTGACACTTTATTCGTATTTAATGTCGTTTTAGAACTAGACGCGAAATGTAAAACTACTGGTGAGTAATTTTTGATAATGGGAACCAATTTGATGAAAACTGTGCATGGACGTACTGAATCATCGAATGTGTTTGTTCCCGCTGGGAATAAGGAACGATTTGCGTTTGTCTCGACCAGATGTATGTTTTAATATGTGTTGCTACTACACTAAATACACTTTAGGAAAATTGCAAAGCATGGGATTTCTAATTGCTTTATAGCAAAAATATTTTTGAACAACTTGTCCTCTTCAAGGGTATTTTGTCGCATGATTAATTCAATCCTCATCAAAAGGAAAAATGCTCCTAAATTTAAAATGCTGTCTGGAAGGTGTAACATGCTTTCAGTTCAGCATTATCTCAGGTCTTCATTGCAGTCACAATATCGACCTTCCACCGCCAAGTTATGCATCGATACTGCAAAGAAGTAGCACCATGAGAACTGAAACAACAGTTGAGCATTCATTCGTTCAAGATATGCATTGACAACGCGAGGGTTTTATAATAAGGCAGTGAACACATTGTAAGCTCTTCCTCAAAAGTGGATCGAATGGCACGAACCTGGGAAACTCGGACATTGTTTAGAGATGCGGAGTGATATTTCATTCCACATTCAACTTTATTTCATGTTTCATTCAGACATCAGTGGCTTATTTTCTTCCTTTCTACGCGCAGATGAGCGGACGGATGACCTCCGAATTGGTAAATTGCTTTTCTGAAATTAAAATAGTATTTATAGCTATATTACTAAAAGTCTGATCTTGACCACTTCCTGTTTTCCTGTTTCATGATTTTAGAAAAAAAAACTATGGCACTTACGTCTGTGATTTTGGCCATCTTACTCAGAGTGCCCCTCAGCTGCGCAGGACAAGAGCATTTTTTCCCATCGATGAAAAATAAAAGAGTTATTAATGTGTTAAAAATGTTGAGGTTCTCTCTGCTGCCCCTGATTGTAGGAGGGGGGAAACTATAAAACCCGGA
This sequence comes from Okamejei kenojei, assembly GCA_035221665.1. NCBI lineage: Eukaryota > Metazoa > Chordata > Chondrichthyes > Rajiformes > Rajidae > Okamejei > Okamejei kenojei. Next base: position 22,629,741 of record CM069160.1, on the reverse strand, counting down.
AGTGTTGTGCCTCATTCAGTCTCAGCAAGATGGGGTAAGTGAGAGGGTCACGTCTCACAGTCTGAGCTGTGAATAACACTGAACACATATCTACTAAACTACGAGTGTGGTTTTACTGACATTGAGTGCCCTTAATGTGGTTTGAAAATGAAAATGTGGTTGGGTTGAAGTAAAAGCACTGCAATGGTTGCTGGGGGTTGGGCTGAAGTAAAAGCACTACAAATGGTTGCTGGGGGGTCATGCTGAAGTAAAAGAACTGCACATGGTTGCTGGGGGTCGGACTGAAGTAAAAGCACTGCAAATGGTTGCTGGGGGATGGTCTGAAGTGAAAGCACTGCCAATGGTTGCTGGGGGTTGGGTTGAAATAAAAGCACTGCAATTGGTTGCTGGGGGTTGGATTGAAGTAAAAAGCATTCCAAATGGTTGCTGCGGGTTGTGCTGAAATAAATGCACTGCAAATGGTTGCTGGGGGTTGCTTTGAAGTACAAGCATTGCAATTGGTTGCTGGGGGTTGGTTTGAAGTAATAGCACTGCAAATGTTTGCTGAGGGTTGGGTTGAAGTAAAATCACTGAAAGTGATTGCTGGGTGTTGGGTTGAAGTTAAAAGCACTGCATATAGTTGTTGGCGGTTGGTTTGAAATAAAATCACTGCAAATGGTTGTTGGTCGTTGGCTTGAATTAAGAGCACTGCAAATGGTTGCTGGTCGTTGGGTTGAAGTAAAAGCACTGCAAATGGTTGTAGGTCTAAACTCGAAAACTTCCTGTTTGTACTGTATATTGATTTTAGATAAAACGCTATCAATTACGGCTATGTTTTGCCATCTTAATCAGCCCCGCTCCGCTCATCAAGGGCAAAGGATTCTTCCATCAATGAAAAATAGAAATGTTATTAATATTTAAAAAATGTTGAGAATCTCTCTTCTGTCAATCACGCCATGAAGGCAGCTCCTTTACAGGTACGAGGGGGAGGGATTATGAAACCCGGAAGTGTGGGTGTCCCTGCATGATGAGGTAGGGAGAGGTCACGACTTTGTCTCAGCTGAGAATCAATTGAACACACTGAATATCTACTGAACTGTGAGTGCGGTGTTTTGTGTGGTTTTATGAATGTTTTATTGGTGGTTTCACCCTGCGTGAAATGGTATGAAACTGCATTTGATTGTAGTGGCCTTGCACCCTGCATGAAATCGTATGAAACTGCATTTAAATGTGGTGGCCTTGCACCCTGAATGAAATGCTATTATCTGCATTTGAATTTGGTGGCCTTACACCGTGCTTGATGTGGTATTGAACTGTACTTGAATTTGGTCGCCTTGCACATTGCTTGAAGTGGTATGAAACTGCGCATGAATTTGGTGGCCTTGCACCCTGATTGAAGTGGTATGAAACTGCATGTGCATTTGGTGGCCCTGCACCCTGCTTAAGGTGGTATGAAACTGCACTTGAATTTGGTGGCCTTGTACCCTGCTTGAAATGGTATGAAATTGCACATGAATTTGTTGGACTTGGATCCTGCGTGAACTGGTATGAAACTGTACTTGATTTTGGTGGCCTTGCTCCGTGCTTGACGTGGTATGAAACTGCACTTGAATAGGTGGCCTTGCACCCTGCTTGAGGTGGTCGGAAGCTGCACTTCAATAGGTGGCCTTGCACCCTGCTTGAAGTGGTCGGAAACTCCACTTGAATTCGGTGACCTTTCACCCTGCTTGAAGTGTTAGGAAACTGCACTTGAATTCGGTAGCCTTGCTACCTGCTTCAAGAGGTCGGAAACTGTACCTGAATTTGGTGGCCTTGCACCCTGCTGAAGTGGTATAAAACTGCATTTGAATTTGGTGGCCTTGCACCCTGCTTGAAGTGGTAAGCAACTGAATTTGCATTTCGTGGCCTTTCACCCTGCTTGAAATGGTCGGGAAATCGATTTTACTTTGGTGACCTTGCACCCTGCTTGAAATGGAATTACAAGGAATAGCCGTGAGCCAACTGCCAGCGCACCAGCCGTGAGTGAGCTGCCAACACATCAGGCTTGATGGACAGAGCTGCCACCCGAATAATCCATTTGACCCAATATGTCCATAGTTGCCCTCTGGAGACCAGTCCCTTCAGCACACAACACCCATACCAGCGCTCCACAAAGCCTCCCCCCCCCCCCACTGGGCACCATTATTGGAATTGGTGGAGAGGTGTAATATTGTTTTGGGGGACAAGCCCTCCCGTGTGAACATGGGACCCAACGGGTCCCACTTAGTCTAGTATATACTAAAATTGTTCATTGATGCACTAGTAACACGTTCTGTTTTTGTTTAACCAGAACTTGACAAGCTTCGTCAGAGCAATAGTTAGTATGAAAGTCACATTATACCTCGTCAGTGGAAAATAAAGTGTAGCAATTAATGGTCCGATATCCCCTGTTTCACATCACCGCTACACATGCACGTTACGAGAACTGCATTAATCAAATTGAAACGAACACACAGAGAGAACCATGTTACAATACATTCAAACGATGTAAAGAGGTTCCACAGCAATATTAAGAGACCGATTTTGAAAGTTACCGAAATCCAAAGCTAAAATGCATTTTAACTAACGGTCCCCATTATTCTGATGGATTAAATCAAAAACGAATATAAGTAAGTGACAGAAACAAAACTGAAGGAATAAATGACCACTTGTACACAAAGCGCCGCAGAAACGATGTGCTCTAACTCAATGGACTACAATGACAATCGTGAAGAATAAATAAGTGACTATAAATTTGATTTAGGGAGATCATCATGCACATACCATCTTTATAACTTGAGTTGTAAAGCTGTTTTTCTTCAAAATGTAGCCACCGTCTTTGGGACCACAAAACAATGTACAAGCCAGGAATTTCAAATATCCACCTTGTGCGATATTCTACCTGCCGACGGAATTTTCCTCCATCATCCTGACCGCGGTCTACATCTCACCGCAGGCAGACGTCCGTCCGACACTGGAGGAGCTGCACGCCGTGTTCAACAAGCACCAAACGGCCTTCCCCGAAGCATTCATCACCGTAGCCGGGGACTTCAACAAAGCCAACCTGACGTAATTGCTCCCTGACTTTCACCAACATGTCTCCTGCAGCACAAGACGATCAAACACCCTTGCCCACTGCTACACGACCATCAAAGACGCCTATCTATCCCTCGCCCTCACTTCGGAATATCCGACCATTCAGCGGTGCTGCTTCTTCCTGCATTCAGGCAGCAACTGAAGAAAGCACCCCCGGAGGTGAGGACTGTACAGAGGTGGGCGGGGGGTGGGGGGGAGGAACAACTCCAGGACTGCTTGGACTCTGTAGACTGGACAATGTTCAAGGACTCGGCAACGGACCTGAATTAATCCGCCACATTTGTTACCGACTTCATGAGGAAATGTATGGAGGACTGCGTTTCAACAGAAACCTTCCGAGTGTTTCCTAAACAGAAGCGTTGGATGCACCATTAAATCCGCATTCTTCTGAAGGCAATATCCCTGGTGTTCAGGTCTGGCGATGCAGAGGTCTATAAGAAATCCAGATATGACCTTGGCCATCAAAAAGGCTACAAGGTACTTCTGCTCTAAGCTGGAGGATGAGAAGTATGTACCACAATTGTGGCAGGGCTTGAATTCCATCACCTCCTACAAACCGAAATCAGGAGGTGAACCCTCGGAAAGCGCCTGGACCTCAGTGTATCCCCGGCCGTGTTCCCAAAACCTGTGCGGAACAATTGGCTGGAGATTTTACGGATATTTTCAACCTCTCACGTCTGAGGTCTGAGGTTCCCATCTGCTTTAAAAGGTCATCAATAATACCTGTGCCCAAGAAGAGTAAGATGACGTGCCTCAATGACTATCGACCAGTGGCATGAACGTCTGAGGTGATTAAGCGCTTTGAGAGGTTTGTTATGATGCACATCAACTCATACCTCGACAAGAACCTCGACTAACTACAGTTCGCATACTGCCACAACAGGGCAACGGTAGATGCAATTTCACTGACTCTCCACCGCACTGGACCACTTGGACAATAAAAACACCTACGTCAGGCTGTGGTTTACAGACTACAGCTCGCCGCTTAATACAATCATTCCTTCCGAGCAGGTTACCAAGCTCATGGAACTGTGCCTCTGCGCACCCCTCTGCAATTGGATCCTCGATTTAGTCATCCACAGACCACAGTCTGTTCGAATTGGAGAAACCACTTCATCCTCAGTAACAATTAGTATGGGAGCATCTCAAGGCTGAGAGCTCAGCCCCTTGCTTTATTTACTCTATACCCATGACTGCGTAGCCCGTCATAGTGCGAACTCCATCAACAAGTTCGCCGATGTGATCAGTGTGGTTGGACGAATCAGAGATGGGGATGAGTCAGAGTATAGGACTGAGATCGTCCGACTGACCAAATGGTGCCAGCACAACAAACTGGTTCTCAACATCAGTAAGACCAATGAACTGATTGTGGACTTTAGTAGGGGATGTATGAGGACCCACAATCCTCGGGACGATGATGGAGAGGGTCGATAACTTCAAATTCCTGGGAGTGCATATATCAGAACATATTTCCTGGACCAAGCACACCGATGCAATTGAAAAGAAGGCTCATAAGCGACTCTGCTTCCTGAGAAGATTACGGAGAGTCGTCATGTCGCAGAGGATTATATTAAACCTCTACAGCTGCACGGAAGAGCCAGTCTGACTGGCTGCATAGTGACATGGTTCGGCAATTTGAACGTCCAGGAGTGAAAGCGACTGCAGAAGGATGTGACCACTGCCCAATCCATCGCCGGCTTTGACGTCCCCACCGTCGAAGGGATCTATCGTAGTCTCTGCCTCAAAAAGGCGGCCAAAATCATCAAGGACCCATACCATCCTGGCCACACACTTATCTCACCATTGCAATCAGAAAGAAGGTACAGTAGACTGACGACTGCAACGTCCACGTTCAGGAACAGCTTCTTCCCCACAGCCATCAAGCGATTAAACACAACGAATAAGGTATGAGCTCTGAACTGCAAAGGACCATATCATTATTTGTTATTTGCACTATATTTGTTATTTATTGTACTTTTTCCCTTTATCCCGTTGTATACAATGTTTACATATTCAACTATTATCTTGTGCTGCCGCAAGTAAGAATTGCATTGTCCTGGCCGGGCATATGACAATAAAACACTCTTGACACTTATGTCCATCTTCTTACCGAGTCCACATCACAACATTAGAAATTGCTCAGCCACAACTGACACACTTTTCGGCATCTACATTTCAATGTAGTTTAGCACTTCGTGTGCTTCTTGTGCCTTTTTTCGTGGTGGTGGAACGATTGTTGGAATCGGTGCCGCGACGTGAACGGTCATTCGTTGACCCCACCGTTATTTTGAGGAATGAGCAACGTGGAATATATCACATGGACGTTAACAATATGTTTAGTGCATTCTGTTAACCAACTAATCAACCTAAAGAATGTCTGAGAGACCGGTTACCCACTCTGATACCTATCCTACCATCGTAAGAGAAGAAAAATGCATCACGGGATTCGTGAAGAATTGCTGATGGGTGTTACTACTTATTTCTGCAGAGGAGATGGTGGACAGAAAAGACCGAGGTAAAATACGCATAAAATACAGACGACTGCATATGGTTGACTAGCTCAATATGTTAGTCAACGTAACATTCTGCAGATTCACTCCAACATTTGCGTTAAAAGTAACGATTTGAAAAGTAAATTATTTGGAACAGTTAACCTGAATTTGTAAACTAATTGAACACTTCTAATTAAATGATTAATCTCATGTCGCTGGGATGCATCGCAGATCGCGCGGAATAGTATTTTCTGCAATAATGAACAATTAACGTAATCCTGTCCTCACCCCCCGAATTTGTCAATCCAAAGGCCTCATGCGTATTTCCGAGGAATGACGAGACAAAACTTATTTAAGAATAAACATGGTGTAAATAAAAATGTCACACTTCTTTCAGGTGATTGTGGCTAAATTATGAAGTCGGAGAAACACTAAGTTTGAGCAACATAAATTGGGAATACAAGGTAGATTTGAGCATTACTAAAGTTACTTGATTTATGCGGTTACACAAGTCAGCGTAAAGCAATATATCCGAACACATTGCCTTTCCGTGCGCTCTGATGCATGGCCGTAAGACGGGCCAATAGACACAAATATGTAAAAGGACCAATATAGAATTTGCCATAAGCTTCTCAGTTTCCGAGAAGTGATGTGTTACATGTGAGCGTTTCCACACGGAAAGCTTTCTTGCACAAACAGTAAATGATAAATATCAAATGTATTTGCCATTCCCGAAAAACAAACAAACAGAAATGTGTCACATAATGCCGTATCTCTTCCCATTCATTCTAGAATTGGAAACACTGCGATCTACTCTCCAGGATACAGGTGGGTAATCGAGAAATACTTAGCTTATTTTTCTGAGATGATGATCGTGACATTGTAATGAAACCAATGCATACCAGCAGCAAGACGCCTCTTCAGTTGTTGGACATGGCAGCTCGTCAAATCGAATAAACGACGTTCTTTATCATGTTTTCCACATCTATATAAAGTCATGGAGGGTTATGAGTATTAATGTTGTCACCGTTATTGTTTACCTCACTGTACCAGTTGGTGCATGTGATAATAAATGTATCTTGAACTCTTGGTTCAATTCAAGACTATTGGATATTTTCATTACCTATTACCACAACAGCCAAGCATCTAGAAAAGCATCCGGAACGCGAGTAACGCAGATGATGCATCTTGCCTCAAAAAAAAACATTCTCCATCAGCCACGTGAAAACTTAAACTAAAACAACGATGGGTGAATATAGTCGCGCGGAAGATATACAATAAACATGTAATTATTTTCAGTGAAACAACCTTGACAATGCAGAATTTAATCTACTGGTTTGTACAGAAACATGGCTTCCTAAATGAAAAACACATGTGTAAGTAGTTCAGCCGAGAAGAAACGTCTGGAAAATGGAGAATAATTGTGGAAAATGTGCAAACGTCCAATTTACTAGGATAATCTATAACGATGAAACACGTCATGTCAATGGTGAGAAATTGAAAAGTTCGGAGAAGGTAACAGTTCTGGGCACTCTCATGCGTGCTGTGTAAAACAGCTACTTTAGGCGATTGTATTTTGGAAAGCTGGATGCATGTTAAAATATACAGCTCTGGAAAATGAATATTATTGTAAAGTGGCCATGTTTCAGTTTTATAGCACGTTCATGAAATAACGTCTGGAGCAGATTAACAATCTCTTTGATTGACGAATGATGGAAACGTGTAGCAAGCTGCCCAGGGGACCTTTGCTGCTCCGATAGTTGTCATACACCTTCTAAACGAGGGAAAGTCGGTCAAGTCATGTTGGTACCTCCGGACGATTAAAAGATAGTTGAATTGATAGGAACAAATAATATCTTGATGCGGTTTATTAGAAGTGGAAAACATATTTATACAAGTGCGAAAATATAGAATTAAGAATCCATTCAAAATAAGATTGTTCTGCTTTAATATTGTGATGAGATGAATTCATTCTCTCAAGTGTTGTGAATTCTCGGAACGATCTGCGTAGCAGATGTTCTAAGCATGGGGGATTAATATTTCTAAAGCAATTGAAGAAAATTATTTGATACGAATGTACATTTGAATCCGCGCATAAAAGATAATTTAGAATTGTGAATACAGTCTCATTCGTCGCAACATCAGCTCGAGTGACCTGTAACACACGAGTGTTCTTAATATGTATGTTTATGTAACCTTCGATCAAGTTAAACGTTGACTTTCTTTATTAATGATTCTACGTATGTGCACTGCAATTAAAACACACAAATCGCCACTATTCCCACAAATAACCATTCAATTTACAGATTACCAGCTGTTCGTAACTAACTCAATAAGATCATTTCCATGTAGGGTGACGGGACCGACCGCGAGAGCATTAAATGATGCTCTCACGGTAAGAAGGAAGGAACTGCAGATACTAGATGAAACCGAAGATAGACAGAAGTAACTCAGAGGGACAGACAGAATCTCTGGACAGAAGAAAAGGGTGATGATTCTGGTTGAGACCCTTTCTCAAACAGCTCTTAAAGTACATATATTTACGGTGCGCATGAACAGATTAGTAAGTGCGGATCATAGCAAGATAAATAAATCATTTCTCTCATATTTTATTGTTTACAGTCCTTTCCTTATGCAGCTATCACGATGCTGCAATCTATGTCATTACCTGGAAAAACCTCAGTGCAAGGGATAATCGACTTCTAAAAACGACGACGTGACCGCCTCAACTCGCCCTCTTGATGTATTCAGTCAAAGGCCTCACATCACTGAGGACAAATTTGATGGCAACATAGAACATGGTGTATTTTTAGGCACCATTTCTCTGGTTGAACGTAACTTGCAAAACATTACACAAACCAAAATATCTTCGAAATAGCTGTGTGGTTTCCAACCCGTGCCTGTCGGCAGGTGGTGTAGACAAACTTCCCTGGACATTTCTTCTGATTTGGGTTTATTTATGTTCAGGTGATGAAATTATTTCCAAAAAAAAGACAAAAAATGAAGCAATTTAAAAATTCATCTTATCGCCCTAAAAATAGGAGTCCACCTGAGGGTATTTTTGGTATATAAATAAATACTGATAGTGCAAATAATAACGTGAAATAACTCTCATTATCGTTCTTCATGCTTTTCAACAGAAATGAAGTTGAACAGGTATAGTGAAGGTAAATTACGTGCAAATTTGTATTGTTAAGCGTCGCTTGATGGATTTTGATCTGTGTCGTATTCTTAAATCCAACAAGTACAAACAATTCTGCTTTATAATTGATGTTACCGAATACTTTAATTCATTAGAGCAGCACAAGCAGTGTTCAATCAATGGTGAGTAATGCATAACGTAGTTGATGTGCAAATAATGCTATATTGCCATAAGCGCACCGGAGTCGTATAAAATCATGGGGAATGAAAAATAAACACCAACATTATTTATGCATCAGTTACATTGGAATCTGTAACAAAACATATAGGTTTCCTGGCAGCTTCCTGTCAGACAGATTTAGAATGCTATTTATTGTTATTCAAAGCACTTGGTTTGAACGAAATTACATTTGCTTACAGTTTTTTTTTACATTACCAAAAACCTAAGACCCACACTTAACACAGTTTACACAAACATCCATCCCAGTGAGTCTCCAACACCTCCTCACTGTGATGGAAGGCAAAGTATTATCTCTTCCCTTTGTTCTTCACCCGCGGTCCAGCAGTCCAACTGCAGCGTCTAGGCGAACTAGGGCTCCGATGTTGAAGCCCCCGCCGGACTATGGTAAGTTTTGTGGCCATTAAGCCGCGCCGGGTAATGTTAGGCACCGGCTCCGTGTCCTTTAAACCCCTGCGGTTCAAGCAGTCCAAACCGCGGTCCAGCAGTCCAACTGCAGCTTCTTGGAGAACTGGGGCTCCGATGTTCAAGCCCCCGGAGGACGATGGTTAGTCCCGTGGCCCCTAACCCGCGTCGGGCGATGTTACGCCCGCTCCGTGTCCTGTAAACCCCGCGATTCCAGCGGGAGAAGTTGCCGTTGCGGGAGCTCCGAAAAACCTTCTCCGACCAGGGACCTGGAGATCCCGATGTTCCTACCCACCGGGCCTCCATCTGGACCTTCCGAAGCTCCAAAGTCTGGTCGTAGCCGAGCACCAACACAGCTCTCCCCGCTCCGAAGACGGCCTGCTCCGCGATGTCATGTCCTCAGGCTCCGCGACTGGAGCCCTCTGGTTGGACCCGGACGGAGGCCGCCTCCGGCGCAACGATGTTACGCCAACGACACCGGAGACCCGACAGGGAAAAAGTCGGGTCCCCCTACAGGGCAGAGACTAACGGTTCCCCCCACATCCCCCCTCCACCCCCCACAAATACGCAGCTAAAAAATAATAAAAACTAAGCTCAAGACATACATTTAACAAGGCAAAAATTAAAAAAAAGACGGACGACTGAAGTCGAGCCGCTGCCGTTAGGCCCCGCCACACCAATTTGCTACTAGATTGGAGTCAGTATTCCATAATCGCCCTAATTCATTTCTCAAACTTCGTCAGTACAACATTCATACAATATCCGATTTGAAGTGTCCTAATATACAGAAAATATGGGACATGTTGAGAAATTTCTTTCCTCACTGCTAACTCAAAGTCAGCGTAAAATCAGACATGCAAGTTCGGAGATCGAAGATCAGGCAAATGGCATTTCTATAATGTGCTTGTTTACGGTTTTGTTCTAATCCCTTTAATGGAAGCATGCCAGGTAAACCCCTAACAAATATTCACCAACTATTCTCTCTGATAATGTGGTCCCCGTGAATAAACATCCACGAGGCAATGAAAAATGTGGGCCTCCTCCTATAGTTTTAAAAGTTCATCTCAGTTGAATTGAACCACCACCATCTATGTGAGAGCGCTATCCTCGACAATCATAGCAAAAAGTGGTGGCCCACATGGCTTCAATCCCACCATGTAGCTTATCGGACATTAAGCCTACCTGCCAAGAGAACATTTGGTATGGCACTAAGGACTAAAGGAATCAAGGGATAATAGGAAAAAGCCGGAACGGATGTTGGATCACCAGTCATGATCAAATTGAATGGCGGTGCTGGCTTCGAGGGCCGAATGGTTTTCTCCTGCATCTGTGTCCCCTGTTTCTGTTTCCATCGTGCACCATTAATGTTTGCCCTCTGTTCCATTCTGAGACATGGATTGACATATATACCAGGTATCTCAGTACGAAGCAGATGTTACGAACTCTATGTATTTCCAAACTATTTGAATGATAGGAAAACTAAGCACACTGCCCTTTCCCATGTCAGAACCATGAGCCTAAGTATCTGAATAATCATGCTTTCTTCAATTCCTGGGCGGGAATAATACTTTAAACAAATTAACAGAAAGAAAATTGAATGTGTGTTTTACTACACACATTCCCCAAGTGTCAATTCCTCCATCGGTTCATTCAGATAACAACAAGTTTATCAATGCGGTGCCGTGCGGGTATTTCTGTTTTATACCCAACGATAGATTGAATTATCCATTGATTTTGCTTCCTTTTCAGCACAAACACTGACAGTGGGTAAGACAAACGAAATTATTTACATTAAATTAATGGTGTTTTCAAAGGTCGTACCGGAGATCGTGTAAATTGTAATCTCGCGCCGTGAGATTGCAATGTCCATCAAACGCGGGGGGGTGGGGGGGGGGGGGGGGGTGGGAGCAAAGAGAGTTTCCGGACCGTTCGTGGAAATGGGTGACAAATGCGACACGGCTTCTGTGTCCGTGCTCTTCCCAAAGATCTCTGCTAATCTGCGCAGTATTTTCTGCATATTCCCTATTACTTTCGATTTTAATGTCATGATATTTCAAAAATTGTGACAGGTGTCCATAAACAAATATGATTCTGCGTTCTATAGACTATTAAGCAGGCATTTCAGAATATTAAATATCGTCAATGGTGTAGCCATATTCCGGGATGCCCTGGTCTCAGGTGTTTACAATGAATTCTGGCAAAGGATCTTTGGCATATGCCACACGAATTTAATCACACTTAGCATTTATGTCATGCTTAAAAGTTCAACTGGCGTGGTTATTTCTATTGATAATCAAGGCCTGCGGTAATCAAGGCATGTTCTGAGTTTTTAGTACAGCTTACACTAATTTTGATTGCGCTAAGAATGGCCTTATAATGACTCATTTCGCCATTTAAATAATACCTTGGCATTTTGCGCCATTCCTTCACGGAATGCGGACGCATTCTATATGTTGCTTAACTTTAGTCACCTTGAAGTATAGCCAGTCATGAATCAAATATCCTTTGTGTCTGGAGTGTCTGAAACATACACCGAGAAAAACTTCAACCAAGATGGCTTTGTATGCAATGATATAAATCTGCTTTTGAAAAGTATCCGGATTTAATTATTTCATAATAAACTTTATTTCGGACTCAACGTCCAGAGAAGGGACAACATTACACAAAAATACATTGCATCCAAAAACATCATGAAATACATATAAAATCAAAGTATATCACATAAAACCATCATAAATTATATATGAAAAATACAATACCTGACAAAATCCAGAAAAAAAGGAAGATCAGTGTCCTACAACGAGACAGTAATACCAGTGTCTCTACAACTGGGATTCGTAGCATGTGGTGCTAAACCTTATGTTTGACAAATCCACGATAATTACATTTTTAGAGTAATTTATCCTGCAAATGAATTTCTACATAGGATTTATTAGAGTAGCTTCTAAAGTACTCAATCCTGCAGCCATGAACATGTTACTAGCACTACACTATCTAGGTTTCCTTCGCAGTTTTCTCATGGCATTATTATAGGCCACCTTTAGTCTCTGCAAACTTGTCTTTCCGTAGTTCGAACAAAGCTGCGCAGTATATAGTGGTGTGCAATATGCTCTAAACAGCATTATCATCACAACATCTGTACACGCACCAACGTTACAAAATATAATATTCTCCGGTACATACAGCATATGTCGTTGCCTATAAATATCCTCGTCATCTGTCATTTGTTCTGTAATAAAATGACCAACATATTTTACCTTATCACAGACAATAAGATTATCGTCGGACAATGTAAAATCAGGAAATTTTACATGGTTCTCCTCTTTGGTTCTACAGATCATAACAACATTCTTACAATCATTATATTTAATATAATATTCCACACTGTTTATCGGCGACCCATAAGAAAAACAAACTCATGGTGAAATCCAACTTAAAGTACACAGGAACATTCAAACAACCAGCTGCTCGCGCCTGGCTTTACTGACGAGAGAGAGAAAGAGAGAGAGAGAGAGAGAGAGAGAGAGAGAGAGAGAGAGAGAGAGAAGTATTTGTGTAGTGTTGTAATACCATGTAAAGGGTGGCATGCACATATGTATGGTGAAGAATATAAATGGCATGAATTAATAAGGGTTAATCGACACACACCATACACAGAACATATAGTATGAGCTGCTGCAGACCGGCGCTGGATGGACAAAGGACTACAAGATCATCTGCATACATAATGTGGTTCTCTAAAATATTACCAATCATGCACCCAGTCTTACATGCTTTCAATTGCATGGACAGATCATCAATATGAAGATTAAAAAGTATTGTGGACCAAATTCACCCTTGTCTAACACAATTGCTAACCCAGCATGGGGCTGAGAGCCTATTGCCCCATTTCATTTACATAGTCTGGTGGCCATTTCTGTAAGGCATAATTCTGTCAATATATTTAGACATCCCTCTTTGACTCATTTTAACAAACAGTTTCCTATGATTAACAAGGTCAAAGCCGTTGGAAGCATCAATAAAGCACATAAGAATTGAAGAGTTGTTGCCTCTATATTCGCTTACCATCTCCATTAGGGCATATATTCACGAACATTGTGTCTGGTAACAAGCCATGAATCATAAAACCAGTAAAGCAAATATTTGGCTAGATTTAACTGTCCTTCCGATTGTACCGGGAAATAAATTCCATCTCGTGGACCAAATAGCCAAATCTTGTAGACAATATCCAACCATAGCATATGAACAAATGTAGTTCCCAAGTTCTTCCTTAGATCTGGTGCATTGCCATTCACAAAAACAATAATTTGCCAACCGCACAAAGCCCTTCCATTGGATATTGTGTTGTCATTTCTAACTGCTGTTGTAGAATTGAGGCTTTAACTTATTTTAACCCTACAGAAAATGAAACCCTGCAGATAAAACTCGGTAATGTACAATATCATTCGGAATGTTTAACTAACGTAATCATTTTCCTGTTCCGTGATCCAATTTATCTCCTTCCAATAATGAAGAAAATTTGCCGGAAGCTGCAATCCACGGTAAAGATCCGCATTTAATTTCACCCAAAAGGAATCGAGAGGATGCAATTTTGAACTATATTAACTAAACTAACGTCTCGTTGATAATGTGATACAATACACCGTTAATATATAAGTGGCCAGATTTATTCCTGTATTTATTTACTGTAAAGATACATGAATCGACAGCTGGAAAATAGATCATAGAACATTAAGCAGTACAGCACAGGAACTGCCTCTGCGGCCAAATATGCCCATGCCACATGGTGCCAAATGAAGCTAATATCCGCCCTCACGAGATTAATTTCAACCACCTCATGCATATCCACGTGACCTGATAAAATCCTCTAAAATCTCACTCCTCTCTGCCTCTTCCACCGCTCCGGCATTGTGTTCCCAAGAGCCACCCCACTCAGAGCAAAATAAAACTTGCCCGCACATTAGCTTTAACTTTTTTCCTCAGCTTAAATCTGCTGCTCCAATTCTTGATATATATTCTGACTGTTCTGACAACGTACAGTAGTTAACCAGTATACATGATCTGTGTCCACAGGCAACAAGAGTAAATCTTAATATATGGTCATTATTATCACAAGCGGTATAGATCAAATTCAGTTGCGTCAATTTAGATTTGTTCGTGATGGAACTAAAAACTAACTTCTAGCATCCAATGAAAATATAAATACGCAATGGGATATTGACAACAATGCCATTAATTGAATTGTAGACGACACGGAGTCTAAAACTGCACTCAAGCTTTGGAAAATAATCGATGTGCCACCAACGATAAGAGAATGGACATGAGATCGACAGAATATTCCCTGGATCTTTACTCCGAGGATTTTTATTTAGAATATTTCATTTATGATTCGAACATTTCGAATTATGATTCTTAGCGTCTGGGTGCGATTATGTCTGCATGGGTAGTTCCTACCGTATAATCTACATTTCGTAGAATGATATTAAAATCGCTGGTTCATTGCCGATATTTCCGGAAGTGGAGGTAACTGAAAGGGCCCGATTTTATAACTAAATCCACAGTCTACGTGTATGCCAGTAACACACATTCAGTTTGGCTTTGTCCCTCGTAATTTTAAAAAAAAATACACGTTATTAATTATTCTACAGACAACATATAGTTTGATGTCATAAACTATCATTATAGGACCTAATTATAGGAGTTAAATTTCAATAATATAACTAAGTATTAGTTATAGGTACATTATAGTGAGTATATTTCTACTAGTGGGCACTGACATAAAAAGTGTATGCATGAAACTAACACGGAATATAACATTTTCAACTAATAGCAGACAGGGTGAATATATCATTTATCGCTTTAGAGTTAGCTAGTTATCCACTATTTCCACTAATGGTATGCTCCAGGTTTATTTCTTATTATTGATATGTAAAAAATGTTACCATTGTGATAGATTAACATTTGACATTGCGACGAATCCACATAGGCCAGATTTACCCCATGAAAATATCGTATTATTTTGAAATGACATAAGTGTCAACCACTGTGATAAAACAAAATTAAATTAATGCATGAGATTATGATGTGACTTTACAACCAGCAACTCGTAGGCCATGGGGTATGGTCTGAAAAAATGTATCAATACTAGTCTACGCATAAACTAATAAATTATCGGGAAAGTAGCATACGAAACTCTCGTGGACGCTATTATAATATAGAATAGTTGCCCAAGTAATGGCTTGTCAAACCTGTCTATTCCTTCAGTTGAAAAATCGATGGAAATTAAAGGTAATTTCGAAATGTTTTGTTGTTCATTATAAAATTGTTTACAGGTCAGATTATTGACGGGGAAGCCGAGCGCTGAATGAAAACCCGGTAGCATATTAATCACCGGGAGTCTTACGAAGGTAAAATGTACATCGTTGCTGTAGAATAAGTTGCACGGTGGAATGATATCCATCACAATCCTTTGTTAACGATTCCACCGAACGGCTACAGGATATCTTGCATAGTGGAAAATGAGCAAAAATGATCATGTTTCAAATGACTACCAACACAAAGCATGGATGATTGGACGAAACCGGTAGGTAGACATAGTTAGGAGGAAGAAGCAGGGTTTCAATGGTAGGAATTTGCTACACTGCCCGGCCTGTTACGCGCTATTTCCTACAGAATTCAGGTCGGCACAGTGGCGTAAAGGTGGAGTTGCTGCCTTAGTACGCTTGCGGCGCCGGAGACCCGGGATCGATCCTGCCTACAGGTGCTATCTGTACGGAGCTTTTATGTTCTCCTCTTGTCCGGCGTGGGTTTTCTCTAAGTTATTTGGTTTCCTCCCACACTACAAAGACGTACAGGTATGTATGTTAATTTATATATGTGTAAATTGTCCCCAGTATATGTAGGACGGCGTTATTGGGCGGGCATCGGTGCGGAATCGGATGGCCGAAATGCCTGTTTCCGCGCTGTCTCTCAAACCTAAACTAAACTAACCTAACTAAACTAAACTAAACTAAGCTATGGAAACAATATAGAGGATTAAGAGTTTCGCGTGCTGTAGAAACATTTAATATTAAAAATCACCGTTTAATATTAGTACAACAACGATGGCTGCCAAGTGAAGTCTCTAATTCCTCTGCTGCACCCCGTCACCTGACCAAACATATCGGCGTTGATTGGTCGGCCCAGATCACGCCAGGTCACAAGAAATCTCGAGCTCGTCAAACGGAGATTCGATACCAAAGTGGTCGAGTGAGGTGGCCTGGTCTCGTGCTCTTGTCTCATCTATTCGGGGTTGCGGCTGATTGGGTTGAGGGCGTGATGGCGTACGCCCTCTGTGCTAGGTTTGTGCCAACAGCACTGGTTGGACAATGTGCTCGTAGGCCGGATTAAGATGGTCCACGGAGATATTTTAATGTCTGCCGCCCAAGTCAAAGATAAAAGCCGTTGCGTCGGTCTGCAGCACTCTGTCTGGTCCCAGGTAGGGCATTTGCAGAGATGTACGGTGGGAATGTCAGCGAAGGAAGACGTACTGGCAGTTATTGAGGTGGAGTGGGATGTACGTGGTTGTGAGACCATGTCGGGACGTTGCGACTGGAGACGCGGTTCTTGATGACCACGCGCTGCCAGGAGAAAATCACCGGGGACCATAAGCGGGCTCCGTACACCAGCTCGGCCGAGGAAGTTGCCAAGTCCTGCTTTGTGATTCTGCGTATACTTAGCATGACCCACGACAAATCGGACATCCATTCTGGGCCCGTAAAACGATGCACATTGCGGAAAGGAATGCATTCGTGTGCCGGTGAAAACGTTCCAATAGACAATTTGCTTGCGGGTGGTAGACCGTTGTGTGGTGAAACTTGATTCCAAGCAGCCGGGCAATTGCAGACCATAGCTCGGAGGTAATCTGTGCACCTCTGTCGGTGGAGATATCCGCCGGCACGCCAAAGAGGGCGATCCATTGAGCGGTGAGGGCAGGTCCACAGATCGTAGTGGAGGTTTCCGAGAGCGGAACGGATCGTCGGGGGAAAACCGCGATCACGCTCCTTAACCGTGGCGCGCTCGTACTTTGCGAAAGATCTGTAAAGCCTCCCGTTGCCATTCTCCATTTCAGGAAAACAATCCCAGACACTCTGGTAACCCTTTATAAAATATCAAAAATTGTCAGGCAGGCAACATCCATGTAAATATTTTCCGCAACTTCAGGAGAATAATTATATAATACCTGCAGTGTGGCGATTAGGGGTGCATAAAGCACTGCAAGTTCTAACCCACTCATTCCTTATACGGCTGTACAATCATTTGAGAACACTTGTACCTAATGCTTGATCCGATGAAAAGAAGCATGGTTCTTTTGTTGCCATTCCCAATTAACTATATACTTACATCTCATTATTTTCCAATGAGCTTTCTATTTATTCTTGAAACCCTGCCTCCGATTACATATACAAGTGCAGCACCACACATGGCTGGGTTAAACTTTAGAGACACATAATCTTTCAAACCTGTATTGAGTCTGAAATCTGAGGTTTCGGCCCGAAACGTTGCCTATTTCCTTCGCTCCACAGATGCTGCTGCACCCGCTGAGATTCTCCAGCACTTTTGTTTACCATTGAATATGTTATGTTTCCCGTGATTAGCAATATGTACATATTAATATCTTAGTCCAAAAATGGCGTGGAAGTGAACCCAGTAACTACAGTCCAGTAATTCCTCGGCGATGCCTAAACTTCCAGAATGAATAACGAGACACATAAAGGGTATGTTCTTAGTGGAGTACCAAAAGTAGATTGGTTATTTAATCCCCCTTGCATCTCATAAAAATAAATCATATAAAAGTATAGTTATGAAGTGACGTGGAAGCTGGAGAGAAGAAATCCAGTTAGCGTGGTACATGCATACGTTTTATAAAGAAAGTAGTCAACTTACCCATCAGAAATATGTATTTTGGGTTATTAGGTGAAACACATGCGCTGCTCGGGTGAAGAAAGCGACCCAACTCACAACGGACCAACAATAACACGTTCCATAAACAGTATATTCTCATATTAGAGAACAGCATGTTCAATTTTGTAGATCACGCAAATTTGGATAGCCGGTGACGCATGAGGCGGATAGTAAAAGTCCAAGGAAATAAGTGCAAATAAATCACGATGACATTTTATACGGCACTTAGCGGACATCAGTGGATTATTATCCAGTTGTGCGAATGTCCATTTTGGACATCTGTGGAGAAGGTGCACAAGATATTTGTCTATCACATTTGTATTAAATTTTCCTTCTTATGCCAGAAGAGATTGTTGAAGATATTGATTGTAATAGATAAAAATCTGTCGAAGAGAAATAAAAAAAAACAGTTCGCATTTGTGGAGCGGGAGGGGAGCATCTGATCAAAGTAAAAATGATCAGCAAAAAAATAAGAGACGACTTTAGAAAAATTAACAAATGAATGCAATTAGAAAAAGCAGTTTGTTGTTTCGGATAGCATAAGAACATTTACGTATCAGAAGGGAATCAGAAACATCTCCAAATAATCAACATATCGAGCTGTGGAGTGAGAGCAGTAAGTTTAGTTTAGTTTAGTTCAGAGATACAGCGCGGAAACAGGCCCTTCGGCCCACCTAGTCACCAACGACCAACGATATCCGCAAATTAACACTCTCCTGCACACACTATGGACAATTTACACATACACACATCATTGAAACCCCCATACCTGTACGTGGGAGGAAACACACACGCGGTCACGGGGAAAAGGTTAAAATTCCGTACAGACAGCACCCGCAGTCGGGATCGAACCCTGGTCTCCGGCGCTGCAAGCACTGTCAGGCAGCAACTCTACCGCTGCGCCACCGTGGCCGCCCATATGTAGGTTTCACTTTCGAGAGATGGTTCAGAACTTGAAGGACCAATCAGTACAATCATTAAGTGCTACTGACTCCAACATCACAATCTATCATTATGAGACCCAGGTCAATGCCGTACGAACCTGACTATTTAAAACCATGGAGAGATTACATAGAATATTTTCCATTCTCCCTCGTCCATAGGTTGTGAACCTCGATACGTTTCAACTAATTGATTTAAATAATGTTGTATATTTTAACGGTGGCGGACAGTATGTGCAATAATTCCTGTATTGATCCTCAGAGTTGAAATCAAAATTGAAGGCCGGTAAGCATGAATAAAAGTAATATGAGTAAAAGTTACTTTTTTTTCCATTATGCATCTTTTTTTTATATCTGTATTTGGCACAAGGGACCGTGGCATTGCAATGGCAAAGCAATTTAATACCTTAAATTATTCCAGAACAGTTCCTGCAACTGAAGAGCGTCTTCACCACCAGACAGATTTTTATTTAATCTACGGTTTTCGTAATGGTTTACGTTTAGTATATCAAAGCATTTTCAATTAAAGTCAATCAGGAATGAGAAAAACAACGAGGAAAGACAGATGCGGGAAATTAAGCTGTGGCATAAAAAATGAATAGTGGTCACTTTCAGCTTTAGGAAAATACATGAGAAATGGTTGTTGCTGCTGTTTTCATTGCCAATAGAGAAGACAGAAGTGGTCATGATAGCATTCGTATGGCTAAACGTTGCCTCGTCGTTGTTTAAAAACCGCCCCTTTATCTGCTTGCTCACTTAATCTATTTTGGACTTTGCACGCTTGGATTTATCAGTGTAATCAAACATGGCTTTGGGCATACAATCCATGAGCCGACCTTATCCAGGTTATTATGAATCCTGAGTACGGGGAATGCCATCCAGGGTAATATGTTGTTGGTGGCGTGTTGCTGCTGCCATGGGGTTGGAGAATTTCATGTGCCTGTTATAGGACTTCATGTTTCAGATATAATCTGGGGATTGAAGTTGGTGTAAGATGCTGATATTTTCACCGGGTTTCTGACCTTGTAGTACGAATCGTCAGATTGTTCACGGAGTTCGGGTGGAATAGTGTTGTGCGCCGAGTAAGCGATATACGTTTTATCTGTGACCTCGGCTTAAAGTTAAGTAGTGATGTCACTTGATTGGGATCGCTCTCTTCAGTTAAAAGATGCACATTGCGGAAAGTACGTGCTTTACTCTCACGTTAACTAGTCGTTTGATGGAGTCGTTAATAACTACACGTAGTTGAATTTAAATTTGACTTAATGCATGCGCTCAAACCTTGGTTACTTTAATGAATCAAATTGTCCTAAATATTCAATAGTCTTTAATCACAGCAAACACTGGTAGGTTCACTGGACGTTCTCGGCCTTCAGAATCCACCACTTCCAAATGAATAATACGAAAAGTAAATATAATGAACACACTGGAGCGAACATGATGCAGTCTGATTTCACATCGTTAAAAAGTATAGGCCGAATTAATATCAAAACATATACGCATCAGAGCTGTACATATTTATTTTGTTTTTACAGGTGAAGAAGGTAAGGACCTGACTGCTAACTGTACAGGTAGAGCTGAGTTTTAAGATATTAAGATCAACATTTTATATTATGAATGCGTGGACAGATCGATGGTTCTACAAAGAGATTTTAAAAAACGTACGTTGGTTTGGTAAATAAATTTAATATTTTATTGTATCGACATTTTTGCAGGCTGAATTTTCTACATTGACAGAACAGTAAGTGTAAAAGTCTCTGCCATATTTTGCCAACATTCTATACTCGTGATCTGTCTTTCTGTAAATAACACGGATGAATACAATTAACTAAAACAAAGATGCAAACAATACAGGATAAGATTACACGTATAACATCAGTAGAGGTACTACACTTGCTGACCGCTACCCCGGGCGGCCCTTATCTTTTCCCCTCTTCTGATCCTGCGCATCTCTCAGGCACAGATTTATGTAGACCCTCCCAATATATCCTGTATTTTAACTATTAAATTCCAAGGTCATTATACGTTTCAGTTAAAGTTATAAATCTGTGGGAAGTAACTGCAGATGGCGGTTTGCACCTAAGGTAGACAGAAAGTGCTGGGGTAACACAGCGGGACCTGCAGCATCTCTGGAGAAACGAATAATTGACTTTTTTCCGGTTTGTCTGAAAAAGGGTCTCGAAACGAAATGTCACCCACTTCACCGCCCCAGAGATACTGCCTGTTCATCAGAGTTACTCCAGAATTATGCGTTTATCTCCAAATATAGATCTCCTCAGTTAACCTGTTATTTATCTTTACTTGCCAGGCGCTTCATTCTGTTTTTTCTTTACAAAGTAGTCACATGTTATGCAGTTCCCAAATTTCGCTGACTATATTTCTCAATCAGTGAGCACGTTTATGTTGCGGCACTATGGTAAACAAGGATCATAGACGTGATGACATATATCAGGGGATCCATTGCAAAGATGCACCTGGGAAAATACTTGAATGAACGGCATTGAAAGTATCTGAGAAGGAATTGTGCCTTCGTCACGTTCTCTGCAAGGCAGAATATGGGCCAGCAACATAGAATTGGTGAACTACCATCAGGACAATCTATATGAAATTTTAAACACATCGATTGAGGACCTGCACAAATTTCCGTTGACTAGCACTCATCATTTATGTAGACCCAAATCTGGTGCCCAGAGATATTGTTAAATTACTTTGGATTCGTGCGTGATCCACTAAAGTGACACATTGTCGGATATGAGTGCGGTTTGAATATGCTTGCAATTTTCAGAGTGACGAGTGTCTCTTTTGTCGAAGTGGGTGGGGATGGGGTGACAAAAACTTCAATGCTATTCTGATTCGTTTTTCGCATTCAGAAATAACGATGACCTAATCATTAATTGCACCGATTTAAACGGCAAACTATTTGTAATCGGACTGATAGAGTTCCTCTCTGCCGCCGTGCTGCAATGATGTTAAGTAAAAAAAAAAGTGCAAGGTTACTTATCTGCATTTTCTAAATTTACATCTGCCCGAAATAAATTGAAGCTGCAGTATCTATATTTGAGGAACCTGGAATAACATGACGAATTACCTCGCATCCCTCATGTATTTTGCGGTTGTCATCAAAACCGGTAGCTATATGATCAAATCACACATATGTGGGCTTCTCAGTGGGAAAGAGGGAGGAACCACGGCCATTAATTACAACGAACCCGCAGTGGATATATCATTGCACATTCTATACCACCGTGTGTCTTTAACGCGACCTTTGCTCGCGCTCCGAATTTGCCCATGAATAATGCTATATTTAATTGTGGTATATATTTTAAAGCTGCATCAGACCGTGTTGCAGCAATCAAAATGATGTTATTGTTATTTTTCCATATGCATTTATTGGAAGGAATACCATAAAGCAAACCACAAACCAATTTTACATTTTACATTTCAGACGTGTAATGTTCATCGGGAAAATTACAGGTGTTACAAATATGTTTTCCAACTGAATGAAACCAGATAATTAACAAAAATATTTGTCGCGCATTATCCACACGGGTACAATTTCATCTGTTGTAGAAAATAGAGCAACAAAGTTGCACAGAATAGTGCACAAAACGCCAAGAACTCTACGCGCTTTCCCTCTGACAATTGTCAAAAACGATAGCATGTCTGAAGTATATGTGATTTTTCAGATTTACATTTGTCACAAATATTAATTTTAGGACAGATTAAATGAAGTGATGAGCCTGCACTTATCGGTGGTTTCTGCTGTTTTTTCTTTCAGAATAGAAAGATTTGAAAAATTATGGTCAGAAATATATACAAAATATAACATGATGTTAATCTATTTTGAAACACGTTGTTAGTACTTTAATTGTCACCTAGACATTTCATGGGAATCTACAATACTATAAAGTCTCATGAATTTACGACGCTCTTAATTCTGCACGCGAAAGAATACCATTCATTATAGGAGGTTGGATGAGGACTTGAGCATTCGTTCGTAATATTACATTGCCATGAAAAATACAGGTAGAGCGTCAGCAAGTAGTGGAAGATTCGTGAAAATGTAAAATTGATCAGAACAATACAAATTTACAGATATATTCTCCTCTGAATGTGCAGAGGCAAAGTACCCCCCCCCCCCCCCCCGCCATCCCCGCCCCCCCTCCCCAACCACATACACACAAC